>OY992883.1:59495594-59805594 GCA_963921405.1 Cepaea hortensis
ATACATTCCCCCACCCATCCACCACATCCCTACACCTACACATCTCCCCACCCACACACACCTCTAACCCACCACACATCCCATCCACCCACACCCCAAGCACACATACATTCAATAACCCACACATCCCCCACCTACACACATCTCCCCACCCACTCACATATCCTCTACCCGTCCCATTTCCCACCAACAATCACTCACCCAATATCCTCCTCCACCCACACACCTCCAACCACCCAGCCAAACACACATTCCTCAGCCACACACACATCTCCCCGTTAACTCACATATTCCGCACCTACCCACACACAAATTCCGCACTCACCCACATAATCTCCCATCTCCCCCAGCCCACTCACAGATCCCGAGCCCACACCTACAAACATCCCCCACCATCTCCTAACCTGCACACACTCACCCACCCACATATCCTCTACCCACCCACACATCCTCTATCCATCCATCCCCCAACCAAACATCCCTTAACCACACACCCTTACTCATATACAATCACTCACCCACACATCCTCTACCCAACCACACATCCTCCATCCACCCATTCCTCCAGCCACACATCCCTTAACCACACACCCCTACCCATATACACACACATCCCCACCCACGCACAATCTCCCCACCCATACAAACATCCCTCACACACATCCCCACCCACCAACATATTCCCCATTCACAAACACACACCTCCCATCCACGCACACACAACCCACACACACATCCCCAACCCATACATTCATCCCCTCACACATCCCTAGACACACGTACTTATCCCTCAACCCTTAACACCCACACATCCCTTACCCACTCATCAGCACATACATCTCCTATCTACCCACCCACACTCACACATCCCAACCACCCATCTAAGCACACTTCCCCCACCCTCACACACATCCTTCACCCACCTGCAAACTCAACCACACCTTCACCCACCCAAACAAATATCATTTATCCACACCCAGCTCCCCTCCCACACAACACCACACCCACACACATCCCAAAGACACATCCCACACACACATCTATCCACACATCTCCTACCCATCCACACATCCCCCAACTACAATCACCCTCACTACCCACACATACTTCCTCCATCCAGCCACACACACCCCCACCCAGCCAGACAAATCCCCCACCCACACACACATCTCCAAATCCATCACCCACACCCATCACGCACCCTTCCCCCAACCCACACACATCCCCCACACACATTCACCCACACATCTCTCACCCACACCCCCCCCCCACCCATCCACCCAAACATCCCACACCCATACAACTCCCTCACCCACACACACATCCCCAAACCCACAACTACCCCCACATGCACACATCTCCCACCCACCACATATCCCCACACCCACATCTCCCCACCCACACATGTACCCCCACCCATCCCATAACCCACCATCAATCATCCACCAACATATCCCCCTCCACCCACTCACCCACAACCACCTAGACAAACACACATCCCCACCCACAAACACATCTCCCCATACACCCATACATTTCGCACGCATCCACACACAAATCTCCCCACCCACCCACACACAAATCCCCCACCCACCCACACAATCCCACCCCGCCCACCCACACATCCTGAGCCCACCCACACACACATCCCCCATCCCCCAACCTACTATTATGATCAAACTCCCACACTTTACACACACATACAGTGATGATTGTTGTGAGCATTGTCGCAAAATTGTAAAGAAAATGGAGAAAAATTGTACATATACATTTTGTAACTTAAAAATTGGTGATGTAATTCAACTCTCTCTCTCTCTCTCTCTCTCTCTCTCTCTCTCTCTCTCTCTCTCTCTCTCACACACACACACACACTCACTAACGCTCTCACTCACATTACAGTAATGTTATATTATACATGATAAAATCAAGTGTCATACATACAAAATGATAATGTGAAAGATGAAAATACACATAAAATATGGAATGGCATGTTACAGGATATGCGAGCACTCAATTCTCTCTCTCTCTCTCTCTCTCTCTCTCTCTCTCTCTCTCTCTCTCACACACACACACACACACACACACACACATACACACACACACAGGCACACACACATTCCCCACACACACACACATATCCCTCACATACACACCCATACATACATCCTCACATCTAGACAAATACATGATGCCTCACATGATCACTGAAACTAATAAGAACAAACTCCCACACTTTACACACAATTGAGACACTGACGATAGTCGTGAGAATTCTCGCAATTGCAAGAAGTGGAGAAAAAATTGTACATATACATTATGTAGCGTAAAAATTAGTGATGCAATTCAACTCTCTCTTTTTTCTCTCTCTCCCTCTCTCTCTCTCTCTTGCTCTCTCTCTCTCTCTCTCTCTTGCGTTCTCTCTCTCTCTCTCTCTCTCTCTCTCTCTCACACACACACACACACACACTAACTCTCTCACTCACATCACAGTAATGTTATATTATACATGATAAAATCAAGTGGCATACAAAATGATAAGATGAGAATTTAAAAAAAAATAAAAAATAAAAAAATAAAATATGGAATGGCATGTTACAGGACAATCAGGTGGCATTAAAATATACCTCGTAATATGAAAGATGGGAATACATAAAAAATATGGAATAGCATGTTACATGACATGCGTGGGCTCAACTCTCTCTCTCTCTCTCTCTCTCTCTCTGTCTCTCTCTCTCTCTTTACATACACACACTCTCACACTCATTCTCTCTCTCTCTATCTCTCTCTCTCTCTCTCTCTCTCTCACTTAGACTCACTAACTCTCTCACTTGCTTTACAGTAATTTACATGAATTCATTTTATGCATGTTAAAATCAAGTGCATGAAAATGATAATATGAAAAAAAAAATGAGAATACACAAAACATATGGATCAGCATGTTAGATGACATGCGTGCGCTCAACTCTCTCTCTCTCTCTCTCTCTCTCTCTCTCTCTCTCTCTCTCTCTCTCTCTCTCTTTCTCTCTCTCTCTCTCTCTCTCTCCCTTCTCTCTCACACACATGTACATACACACACCCACACACATCATACCCACGCAATACACACACCTGCATACATCCATATACTTACTCACACGTACTCACATAACACCCGAATATACACTCCCTCGCATACACTGTCACATGCACACTTAAACATACAAAGATATACAATACATACACGAGCACACACACACACTCATCCATACACACATACATACACGCACATGCATATAAACACATGAACGCACACCTTAACACACGTACAGACATACACACAGAGGCACACACAGATACACACATGTACACACATATACACCCATACACACATCCTTTCTCATGCACTCTCTCATTCACCAACGCTCTCTCTTTTACACACTCACTCGCTCTCACACTCACTCATTCGTGCACATACACGCATACCCACAAATTCTCTCTCACTCACTCACGCTCCCTTACTCACTCATTTACTCGATGACTCTCTAACTCACACTCACTCACTAACTTTCACACTCTATCACACAGACAGGCAGACACACAACACACCCACTCTCTCAGATTCACTCATTCTCTAACTAAATCTCTCACACATATGTCCACACACTCACTCACTTTTACACTCATTCAGGCACACGCGCATGCATACTCTCTCACTCTCATTCATACTAATTCTTCCACTCACACTCTTTCTCACTCACTCTCTCACCCACTGTCTCCTTCACACACATACAGTGAAGAATGATAGTGGAAAAATGATACTAGTAGGTGACTTATGGAGGCATATAGTCGGTATGAAGTAAGTATTGAAAGAGTTTTCGGTTGAATGTGTAGTGACTCATTGGTGTTTTCAGTTCTGGTGGAAGGCTATTCCACAAGTGAGCACCAGAATATGCGAAACAAGTTTTGTATAAGTCCAATCTAGGCTTAGGAAGCTGTAATAAATGTAAGCGCTTACTGTTCATTGCATTAGATTGAATTAACGGTAGAAGATACTCTGGGGTATTTTCAGATATAATTTTATTCACTAATTTGGCTTTGTTAAAAAGGAAGCGCTTTTGAAGTGATAGAAGTCTTAGATGGCTGTATAATTTATTACTTTCAACGTGCTTTATGCTAGAAACTAGACGTATAGCGCGGTTTTGAAGCGAACACAATCGTTTCATATTAGATTTAGGGCAGCCATCTCAGACTGTGGAACAATAATCGAGAGGTGATTGGATATAGGATGCATAGAATATTTTACGTGTGCTTTCATCCAAAAAGTGTTGAATTTTAGCAAGTTGGTAAACTTTTTGTGCTATTCTTTTGGTAAGGGCGTGAACATGAGGGCTCCAGTTTAAATGTCTGTCAATTAAAAGACCTAATGTTTTATGTTCATTTACATTAATTATAGGTAACGTGTCCACGTGGAGCTCGAGCGGTATCCCAGTTATGGCTAGGGTCTGTAGTTTTTGTCTGGTCGTTATTAGCATGGATTTGGTTTTGTCGATGTTAATTAACATGCGATTTTCATTACTCCATCTACTAAGGTTGTCAAGTTCGTTTTGTAAAGAGCTCTCTAAGTCACAAAGGCTCTCTTGACGTGTATAAATAGTGCAGTAGTCCGCAAATAGATCACACGAAGTATTGAGGTATAAAGAAAGATCGTTAATATACACTGCAAAAAGCAGTGGACCTAGTATTGAGCCCTGAGGCACCCCAAAATTAAGTTGTGTGGGTCTTGATAGGCAGTTATTGAAGGACACTACTTGTTGTCTGTCTGATAAAAATGACGTAATTAGGTTCACCATATTGGTGCTAGTCTTCATGTGTTTTAATTTTCTAATTAAAATATCATGATCTACCATATCAAAGGCCTTTTTAAAGTCTACAAATACTGCTCCACAAATGTTGCCATTGTTGATACAAAGATGCCAGTTATCGGTCATTTTTGTAAGGGCACTATGGCAAGAATATTTAGGTCGAAACCCAGATTGACTGTCAATTATTAGATCGTTGTTGATTAAATGATGTAGTGTTATTTTATGCATGTGTTTTTCTAATGGCTTTGATAGCGACGATAGTAAGGAAATAGGCCTATAATTACCCAAGACGCTAATATCAGTTGAGCCATTTTTAAGTAGAGGATACACTTTAGCAACTTTAAAGGCAGATGGAAAGTAGTTTTTGGATAAGCACTGGTTATATATGAACGTTAAGGACTCACTAATAATAGGTGCAGCACACCGAAGAATTCTATTACTGATACCATCTAGGCCTTCTGAATTTGTTGCTTTGAGATTCGAGAGATATTTATATACTTCTGCAACAGACATCAAGGGAATCTCATGGGGGGGGGGGGGATATTTCTAAAGCACTTCCCTTCACAGAATGATGACAGTGAACTTAAATTACATACGAGTCTGGTATTGAGGACTTTAGATTCTCTATTTCTGATTGAAAGAAGTAACTGAAATCCTCGCATGTTATAGAGTTTGGTATTGCTGACTCTGAAGCGTGTTTCTTGTTGGTTAGCGAGTTAATAGCCTTCCATATATTTGTGTTATTTGATTTATCTACAATCAAATTTTTGAAATGATCTTTCTTTATCCTACGAATTTCATATTTAACTTTATTTCTTAGTCTGCGATAATTGATAAAATCTTTATTTTTGTGTGCTGTATCTCGTTCTCTCATGATTTCGAGAACTTCGCTAGTGACCCACGGGGACATATGTTGATTCTTGACTCGAACTTCTTTGACTGGCACATGTTTATCAAATACATTGTAGACTGTCTTTGTCCAGTAGGCTAGTGCATCATCCGGGTCAGGAAGTTGGTAAACATGTTCAAGGGCTGCATTTTTTAAGTCGTCTAAAAATAAATTTTGGTTGAGAGCTTTAAAGTTTCTAAATTTGATGCTTAAATGTTTATTTTTAGGAGTTTTGAACCCAATTTTCGACCATGTACAACATATTGGGTAATGGTCACTAACTGCACTAACAGGAACAGAACATTCGGTAATATTAACTGGACAAGTAACATATATATGATCAATTATAGTTGAGGAGGTGTCTGTAACTCTTGTGGGACGATTTATTAGTTGTTTGAAATTGTAAGATAGAATGATATCTTCCCATGTCTGGTTGGATTTAGTAATATCTATGTTAAAGTCACCTAATATCATGACTTCTCTACCTGCTGTAAACACCCTATCCATCATTGTAGTGAAACAGTCATACCAACTATACCCAGCACAGGGATTTCGATATAGGTATCCAATGAGAAACGGTTGCTGGCTGACTGGCTTCACCTCTAACCAAACACATTCTATCTCTTCTATCTCGAGATCACTTCTACGGGAACAGTTGAGAGAATTTGAAATGTATACAGCAATACCTGTCTCTAATTTTTGATTTGCGTCTCTTCGAATTACTTTAAACCCCTTAAGAGATATTTCAGAGTCGGTTATTTTGTCGTTGAGACGACTTTCTGTGATTCCAAACACATGGAACTGTTTGCACAGTATTACTGAAAGCTCAGGTAATTTATTGAGCAAATGATAGATGTTGAGATGGCCTATATGTAGACCATCTTTGTTGAGCCACTGATCGTGATTGGCGAACATCACACAATGAAAAGATGATGTCGCTTGTGGTAGAAATATTTCAGAGGTTTTGAAACTTTATTTAGTGGTAGTTACGACTATTAGAGGGGATAGGAAAATGTCTGTGATGGAGTGACATCATTAAAGCTTGGTGCAGGGCTGCAGGATTGTATTGCATTAGCTGTTGAAGTTGACAATTCCACTGATAAGAGTGTGGATTACCGTCCAACGAGGGACCACTGCTATGAGAGCTACTGGAAGTGCCTACATTGGAAGCAGCTATCGGGGGCACCGCAACATTGTTTATCGGTGTCCCCTTTGACATGCTAGGTGGAGACTGTTTTATGGGCAAGGGAGGAAACAATGCACCATAGTTAGCAACATTGGGATTGGAGCCTGGGTCGCTATTTACATCCTTGTATTCCTGGGGAATAGGCAAGGGTGGTGTGGGCAGAGGTTGAGTGTTTTCTGAACACTGAGAGATGGCTACAGCCGGAGGTGAAGATCGGTTTACTCCTGTAACTGAAACTGGTTCTAATTGTTGTGTACGTTCAGGATATTTTATGTTCTTCGCTAGTATGCTAGTTCCTAGTTTTGAACAATGTAGTTGATCCTTATATAGTTTTTTCTTGGGAGCCCCGGACGGCGATGTGAAATACGGGGTATTATTAATGAAAGCATTGTTAGTTTCTTGACAAAATTTATGTAGAGTCAGATTGCCAGCATCGGCAGTGCGGCGCTGGAATCCATAACATGGCGGGATGATTGATGAAAAGAAAATAGATGCTTTAGGAAATTTCTTGCGCAACAACACCTCCAATGTAGCGAGTTGTGAGGTGCTTATGATGTGATTGTTCATAATATTGTTGACACCGATATGGACTGTTGTTCTTCTAATTCTATCATTCACCTTGAATTTCCGGTCAGTCTGTCAATGTCAGCTCCTGGTAGTGGGTAGATCGAGGTAGTTTCGCTGTCAGAAGATGACATGCGGTCACTATAGTAGGCAAACAGAGAGACAGATAGGTAGGCAAACAGAGAGGCAGATGGTTAAGCAAACAGAGAGGCAGATAGGCAGGGCGGCAGAGAGACAGATAGGTAGGCAAACAGAGAGGCAGATGGGTAAGCAAACAGAGAGGCAGATAGGTAGACAAACAGAGAGACAAATATACGGGAGCTAGCAAACCAGTAGCCTCATGGCGTGGTCAGTATTTGTTCACCGTTACTTTATCGTATCCCCAAGCCGGTTCAATTGCCATGTGTTCGATTCCCTCTCGAGCCAGGGCATATTTTTTTTAAACTGACCTAGGCGCCTAAGTTCAGTCAGCCTGAAATGTGTACCAGAAAATTGTATGGGAAGGAATGGCAGCTGGTGTAATATTGACAGCATCACCTAACGAGCGTTCTTTGATTTATACAGAAATATGAGGCTAACGTCATATGCGCAGGGAGCCGAGATATCTCATTGGCTGGGACGCTTGCCTGTCCGCCCCGTGGTCATACGTTCGAATCCCCAACAAGGCGGGTTTTTATTTTTTAACTTGACCTGGCTCTCGGGTGGATCCAGCCTAAATTGAGTACCAGGAAATATTCAGTGAGGTAAAGCCGGCCGGCATCATTGAGACCACATCACTCACCGAGTGCTGACTGGTCCATACACATAAGGAGGCCAGCAGTATATACCCAATGAGCCTGATATCCAGTATACCCCCACTGCCCGGACATGGGGTCTTCCATGTGTGTTCCCGTGACGCTAATATACACCCTCGATACCCAGTATACCCCCACTGCCCGGACATGGGGTCTTCCATGTGTGTTCCCGTGACGCTAATATACACCCTCGATACCCAGTATACCCCCACTGCCCGGACATGGGGTCTTCCATGTGTGTTCCCGTGACGCTAATATACACCCTCGATACCCAGTATACCCCCACTGCCCGGACATGGGGTCTTCCATGTGTGTTCCCGTGACGCTAATATACACCCTCGATACCCAGTATACCCCCACTGCCCAGATATTTTTTTTTTGCCGCGTTTCCATCCTGTTTCAGGATATTGCGGTCAACACCAGCATCTTTCAGCTGTATGTTGATTCCTAGGTTAGATTACGCTCATCAGCACGCCACGACTTTCTAAGCGACCGACTCCATACTCTCATAAGTCACTTTTGCGATTCGAACCACTGCTAATTCTCGTCGCGTCACGTGACGAGAGTATTCGGAGTTAGCGGAGAAAGCTGCTAACCCCTCGGCCACGGTGTGACGCTAATATACACCATCGATACCCAGTATACCCCCACTGCCCAGATATTGATCCTTTTATATGTGTTCCCGTGACGCTAATATACACCCTCGATACCCAGTATACCCCACTGCCCGGACATGGGGCCTGCCATGTGTGTTCACGTGATGCTATCGGCCTGCTGAAATATAAGCACAGCGCAGCGTGAACTATTGATAGCACTATGCTGGAATAATACTCTACCATCTACAATGTTATAGCTATGGCTAAGAAAGCAGGTTGAAAGAGGTGGAACACCTGCCCCTACCATTTTTCCCCATCTCTCCCCTCTCTCTCTCTCTCTCTCTCTCTCTCTCTCTCTCTCTCTCTCTCTCTCTCTCTCTCTCTCTCTCTCTCTCTCTCTCTCTCATACGCATTTAATACTAGGAAAGAACAAGATGTGGAGACATCACCTATACATGAATACGATATCAAAAATAGCGTCAGACGTCGCGGCGATAAACCGTCATCAGTAAACAAAAACGCAACAGCCTACAACATTAAAATACATCTAAATAACTAGTTTTTTTTTAAAATGTTATTCTTTAAAGGTATGGGTGAACTTGGTGGCTGCATATGTCTGAATGTTAGGGATAGACATGAGTGATTGAGATAGAGAAATGTATATATATATATATATATATATATATATATATATATATATATATATATATATATATATATATAGAGAGAGAGAGAGAGAGAGAGAGAGAGAGAGAGAGAATGCATAAATAATGCACAGTAAAGTTGAAGCTTTCAAAGTATGGTTGTCTGAACGAATTAAATTAATATCACGATAGAATATGAAAACAAACTAAGAAGCATTACAAAACCCGTAAACATTACAGAATTAGGTCAAGATGAGAGCATTAAGATACTTCTCTCACATAAAGAGATATAGTGTTAAGATACATTCTTGTGGGAGTCGGGTAGAAACGTGCAAGAAGAAGACAGCTTTGTGTGTAAATGGGCAACATTAAGATATGGACTCGCAGACTGCGTAAATATGGGTAGATAACATCAAGTGATAGATTGGAAGATAGCGTTATATGTCGTGGATAATATCAAGAGATAGATTGGAAGACAACGTTACATGTCTGAGGGTACAATCAATAGATGGGCTGCAAGACAACGTCTCAAATGGGTGGATGATATAAAGAGATGGACTGGATGACAACGTTACATGTGTGTGGACAACATCAAGACATGGGCTGGAAGACAGTAAGGCCTGGATCGACAACATCAAGATATGGGCTGGAAGACAAAAGTTACATGTGGGTAGACAATATCAAGCGATGGACTGAAAAACGCAGTTATATGGGAAGGACAACATTGTCACAATGTTGTTATAACAGAGTGACAGATAGAAGTAGCTGTGGTTGTGTCTAGAGGATGTCAGTGTGGATATTGTGGTGGACGACTGATCAACAACGATGAATCAATATCGAACAGCAGACTGCGCAAACACGATTTTTAATTGGAACAAACTTGATGATACAAGACTCATCACGAACGCTTCAGCATAGAACTATATCTACATATCTTGGATCTGCAGAGTTACAGCACACTTCGAGTATAATTTAACCCAATACGATCCTGCAACCACACTATTGCCGTTTGCTGGCCTCGCAAACTACACTGTTACGGACTCTTCTCCGTCCGTGCCTTGAACCACCTCCTCTGAGTCTCTTCTCTCTCGACTCAGCTCCAAAATCAACTCGACTAGTTAAGTCTCCCCGACTTAACTGACAAAAACCACCAGGCGGACTAGTCCCTAACTCCGCCACAACTCAACCGCCTTATCTTGGCTGGTGTCCCTCACTCAGTCCAAGACTCACTGCCTCTCAAAGCCTAGACCTCTCTATTTATCCCCTCTTCCCGAGACCTCCCAAGAAGCACCATTTAACCCCTGATCCCACTTATCAGTTCCCAGGAAAATTACATTTAGAATTGTTTTTGTTTCTTCATCGACTCGAACGATTTACCTTCCCACCGATGATTTAAATCTAGACAAGTGCGTGATATCCTCACCAGTTGTTTCGGGGCTTCCCCCATTAGCTTGACGATATATATTGCTGTGTACGTGCCTTCACCATCACCTTGTCTGTGATTATCCCAGTTTGTTGCCGATTGTGATTAACCCTCCTGGCCTCACATCTGCATATTCTTCTCTGCCCCAGTTAATCCTACTATTATTAGAAAATGCCTACCTTGTCCGTTAACCCCAGATTTGCATAAACATACACACGTTACAAACATCAAGATATGAACTGGTAGACAGCGTTACATATGGATGAACAATATCAAGAGACGGCTAGAAGACAGCGTTATATGTGATAGACAACATCAAAAGATGGACTGGAAATCAACGTCATATGTGATGGACAACATCAAAAGATGTGCTGGAAGACAGCGTTACATGTGATGTATAACACCAAGAGATGGACTGCAAGACAACGTCATATGTGATGGACAACATCAAGAGATGGACTGGGGGAAGCCAGTCAGTGTGCACCTTGAAGATGTAGTTCTGATAGTGTCAGAGGCTAACTACAGATTACCTTCATTGAAGAAATGGTATTTGATGAGAATAAAGTCTGTATTTAGATATTGGTCTTTTTAGCCGTCGCTGGGATTCTGATCTTTCTTCGCAGAAACAACATAATATGTGGCCTATTGTTTTCTTCTAACTTCGTTATTCAGTGCCCGTGATTCGCAGCCATACAGTAGAATGGGCGGCTTGTCTCAAAATGAAGCTAATATTTACCATAAACGTTGGATATGAGGTCACAAACGGTTGCCGCTGCCAGTATGCGACTCGACATCCGAAATGAACAACTTGTGGCAACAGCTTGGCTCGACGTGTTTCTGCTTGCATATTGTTAATTAATTTTACGACGCGCCCAATTTTTCGTTCAGGCGTCATTTTCCGCTACAATCTGGTCCAGGCTTGCAAGTCTGGTTTGTTAGACAACAGATGATCTTCAATAACTCTTGGTTCATTTCAATGAGGAAAAAGATCTGCCACCACAAGATACACATTCTGAAAGTGTAAGCTGGGTGTGTGACACAATTGTCATCTTTTATGAAAGTGACGTCATATGGTTGAAGAGTTGCATATCAAGTTACAAAACGACCCAATTTTAATTTTCCTCTAGCCAATGCCGTGTGGCTGTGGAGATCATGTCTGTCCACGGCTTTGGGTCCTCTCG
The DNA here is from genome assembly GCA_963921405.1 of Cepaea hortensis. NCBI lineage: Eukaryota > Metazoa > Mollusca > Gastropoda > Stylommatophora > Helicidae > Cepaea > Cepaea hortensis. The sequence continues at coordinate 59,507,713 of OY992883.1, forward strand.
AAGTGTTATGATGACGATCCATCGTTAACCATTCAGTTTAACTATTATTAACTCTTTTATGATCAAGCATTATTAGAAAGTTGAATACAATATTTTTGATTTTGATCAAATATCATCTATAAATGTTAATATTAAAATCTAGTTTGCTGCTAATCATTTCTAATACCGATGTTCCTCCATGCTATTGTGTCAAATTGTCCAGCATTTTTTCTCTTGCCACCCCCCCCCCTCCCCTACCTTTCCTCCCGCGTCCAACTTTCCCACTGTGACGACATACTCCGGTTTTTCCCTTCTCATGACATGCCCAAAGAATGCGGTCTGTCTTCTTCTGGTGCGAGTAACCAATTCTCTTTCTGGGTTAACCTTATTCAAGATATCTTAATTTTGAAACAACTTCGCTTAAATAAATCTCTAAATTCCAAACAATGTTTTCCTTTTGCAAATTTGAATAATGAAGACACACCAGTTGCATAGTTTATTGCCTCGCAGGCCCAAGCCTTGGACGACAACTAGTATAGGATCGAAGTCCCAGTAGGGGGACAATTAGAGTATTGCTTTGCTGATCCAGCAGCTTCTGTGGTTTGCTTTGTTCCAGGTGTATTGGTGTAACCTTTCCTCTGGGGTAAACTAGGCAGGCTGAGAGAGGGATTATGCTGCATGGGAAACACATGGTCTCTATAACTGAGCTCTGGCTTTGTGAGAATATTGTGCCTTTTATTAAGCGGAATGTGACAAACTATCGTCTGTCAAGACATTAAGGTGCCAGTACAGCACAGTGGTATTGCCTGGCATATTTCGATGTACCTCGTTAGGTGCATACTACAGAAACAATTAAAAACGATATATAGCAATAAATCCTTTAAACCGAAATACAGTAAACACACTGTCATATATTTAAATGTCATCATGATAATTATAACGAGGGTATCATGCCGGGTAGCGGGGTAGGGGTATACCCTATCAAAGGAGAAGTAAGGTGCCTCCTTCCCTCCGCTAGCCTACGGGACACCCTTGGGCAAGGTGGAGTACCCGTTTAGCCCCCCCCCCCCCAACAGGGTAACGTGAAGCCATTGAGCAGGTGGTGGATTGGACTTGGGAGCAGCCGACAGATAGTTGTTGGTTATGGTTTCAAGTCAGTGACGGTGGGCAGAGGATCTCTCAGTAGAGACAATGGCTACGGTCATCCGATCAGTATGGTCACTGCCAGGAAGGAAGAATGGTAGACTTCCCTCCTTATTGATTCCCGGGCAGAGGAGGCTCGTCAGCCTTGGTTGGTATCTCTTCTAAGAGAGGGAACTCTAAATCTCAAACCTCCGCTGCCTTGCGGGTATACCCATATGGGAAAGGCTTCGGGAGTAAACCCTGAGGACAAATCCGGAGATGGAGTCCCTAAGGCAGTTCCATGTTGTAAACAACATAGTTCTGGCAACTCCTGCGACGGCACCGATGCCAAGTTGCATTGGCTACTGCCTTTCCCTTGGTCAACATCGGCGACGTGGAGAGGGGGAACCTGCTACTGGGCAACAGCTGGTTCTCCGATTTCCATTGCCCAGGCTTGTGCCCTGAAGAGGTCACTTCAGCACCGCGTAAAGCGGTGACACAACACGGGAAGTAGCATTTGCCGGTTATAAGTCTTAATGCTCGATTGGCGTAGAGCAAGGCGCCAGGGGCTACTTCCGACGGTGGGAGAGATCATCGTATCTCACTAGACAGCTACCGCCCGCCTAAGCTGGGCAGCCCCCAGTCAATAAGGTGTTGTCTCGCCACGGTTCATCTGCTCCTGAGGGTGTGTGGAGCTTAGGGGGAAATCCTGACACATGGACCGCAATCTATAACTACTTTTTGCAGATGATGCAGCACTGACTACTCATACAGCAGAAGATCTCCAAAGGCTCATCGATCGTTTTGCAGCTGCGTGCAAAGACTTTGGGCTCACCATTAGCCTAAATAAAACACAGGTGATGGAACAAGATGCTGATGCGCCTCCGTCAATCAAAATCTCTAATTATGAATTGAAAGTCGTCCACGATTTTGTGTATCTGGGATCGACAATATCAGATAATCTTTCATTAGAGACAGAAATCGACAGACGCATTGGAAAAGCAGCCACAACATTTTCCAGGCTAGCTAAAAGAGTTTGGGAGAATAATAGACTAACAGAGCGTACAAAAGCTCAAGTATATAAAGCTTGTGTTGTTAGCACACTACTCTACGGGTCTGAATCCTGGACCCTGTATTCAAGACAGGAAAGGAAGTTGAATTCCTTCCACATAAGATGTCTGAGACGTATCCTGGGCATAACATGGAAAGACCACATAACAAACAAACAGGTGCTTGAAAGAGCAGATATTACCACAGTGCATACCCTCCTCAAGCAGAGACGCCTCCGGTGGTTGGGCCACGTATCTCGAATGGAGGACGAACGTATTCCCAAAGATCTCCTTTACGGAGAACTAGCCACAGGAAAGAGGCCAACCGGAAGACCCCAAATGCGATATAGGGATGTGTGTAAACAAGATATGAAAACCATTGGAATAGATCCAGACACGTGGGAGAGAGTTGCAACAGACAGATGCTCCTGGAGAAGAGATGTACGAAACGGACTGGTGCTCTTTGAGCGCAATCAGATCCAAAAAAACTGAGGAGAGACGGCACAGGCTCAAAGAGCAGTCACTTACTGCGGGACTTGCCTCGTCTCACAGATGCGGAAACTGTGACAGAGATTGTCATTCTCGAATTGGACTATACAGTCACCAGCGGTGCTGCCAGGCACCTCCCAAGCGGCACAACTCTATAGTCCTTCAGGACTGAAAGAGGCCTACTACTACTACTACTATCATGCCTTTTAATTTACATAATTATGGTTTACCTGAGTAGATAGCATACGCCTCGGCCTATCTTAGTAACTTTTTGATATGTGTACTGAACTACACAAGCCAGTTGGCATTCCTTCGTTTTGAGCCCGTTGAATAGTTTCATAAAATGAAGCTTATGGTGTTAAACTACCCAGGACATGTTCAATTACCGAGAGGACTAGATGGGGGAACAATAAGACAAGTAGCCTCTCTTCCATGTGAGTAGCCACTATTGTCTTCAGTGCTGCTACACCACGTTTGCATTTAATAATTGTCTGCTTTACATGATACATGTGGGAAAGACTAGGATCAAATGTCAAACATAATTCATAGTTACCTGCCTTGCCGATAAGCTGGGCGAAGACGCTTCTCCACATCCTACGACCTCCAATAGCATATATAAACTGGTACGATGGCACAAAAGAACTTCAAGAGTGGAGTTGAGTCAAAAACCGACATCACAGCAATCGAGGCATTTCCATACGCGCCCCGTCATCATCTTCTACAACCATCAAAGAGTCCCAATACAAATCGTACCAACTGCAATCAGATAAGTGTGCGTCTGGAATTTCTTCTCTGGCCAATCATTGCCACGCCATTCTTGATAACGTTTGCCTTATTCATCATGTTTTATCACATGCTTAGGTATAATCTATAAGGTACAAATGCATGTCTTTCTGTATCTCTATTAATCTGTCTGTTAGTGTTCGTAATGTGTATATTACATAATTTGTACATTTTCCTTCCACACATACATACTGTTCTTCACCAATTTCCTCATTTGTTATTTCTTGTATTTCTCATTATAATTCTGAGTTGAAATTTTGGACACGGTTTATGAGGTTTATTGTACTAATATCTTCGCATTCAATTGTTCCTGGTCTCTTTGGTATAGCTATAAATACAGATCAGCATATCACTCGGTGAATATCCACTGTTGTTAAAATCATTCATCGTGCTGGTTAATATTGCTATTCCAAACCCTCCCAGTACTTCTAACTCTTCTATTGTGATTCCATCTAGCTAGTCTGCTTACCTGTTCTTCATATGTTTGACAGCGTCAGCGACTTCTTCTTTGAGAATAGATGGACCTTCTAAGTTACTTTCTTCTGTTAATTCTTCCCTTTCTCCATCATATAATTCTCTTACATACTCATTCCATCTTTTCATTACAGCACCTTTCTCCGATAATTTCTTTTTTTTTCAAACCCCCTGTTCTAATGTCTTATTTTTCATTCCGTGTACTTACTGATCTGTGTGTGCATATTATTTTTGTTTGTAATCGGAGGTTATAATATAAACAACATAAGCTATGCAGGTGATACAGTATTGTTTGCGGATAATGCAACAGATCTACAACAATTGTTTGATATTGTAGTAACAGAGAGTGCAAAGGAAGGACTCTCCTCGAATATCAAGATTGATTGATTGATTGATTGATTGATTGATTGATTTAGGAATCGACATCACAGCATTCGGGGCATTCCCATAAGCGCTCCGTCCCCATCTCCAGCAGCCAGCGAAGATTTCCAACACTAATAGTACCAGTAGCAATCTGATTATATGTCCGTCTCGCCTTTCCTCTGAGCGTTGAGCGTAGGCCAGATCCCCTCGTCACTCCTCGCTGTCTCATTCTTGCCATACCATGGTAATCCATTTGCTCCTCCGAGGTGTGCACGTGCTCCCACAAGGCCGCAACCACGTCTGCCTTGTCATGTATCAATACTCCACCAAGTTTTGCAGAGCCAGCCAATCTGTCCGCCTGTTCATTTCTCAGCACACCGGCATGCCCCGGAGAAAATATCCAGGCGATGCTTGTCACCCGTGACCTCCGAAGCGAAGCAAGCCACTTCGCACGAAGCCTGCCCGTCCTCACCCTCGTCAGCATGCTTTCTGAGTCAGTTGCAATCACGATATGCGTGTGTGTTGTATTCTCCATCCAGCGGAGAGCCGCAGTGACCGCCTCCACCACCATTCTTAAGCTGGATGTTGTGGTATCATATGCCTGGCTATCCTGCACCAAATGTCGACCATTGGCTTTGGCTATGAACCCCCAGCTACTTTTCTCACCTCTTGACACCGAACCATCTGTGTAGATAATCACATCACCCGAGTGAGTATTGTCCTGAATTAATTGCTGGATTTCCACTTCCGTAGCCCCTGCTGGCCACTCCCTGCACTCCCGGCTTAATGTGATTATAACTCTGCACAATTCTGACTGCTCCGCTGGCACTCTGACCCACTCCTCTCCACGCCTAATGTTCCCCAAGGCCTGTCTGATCGTATCCTCTGCCTGAGCCATCCATGATTTCCCTCTTATCAGTCGCTGACCCTTAACTGCGTCCAGCGCCTCATGCAGTGGGTGGTCTGTGTCTGCAGCTACTCTGAGGTATGCCTTCGCCTGCATCACCTTGAGCCTACCAGCAACACTCGGCAGACCAAGGATGTAACACATACACACTACTGGGGTGTCTCTAGTGCATAAAAGAATGACCCGCACAGCTTCGTTCTGTATGCGCTCTAACTTCACCAGCTGACTCTCTGAGACAGTGAGCAGACCTAATCCATAATCAATTACTGAGAGGATCAAGTGCTGGTATAGTGTGAAAAGCATTCTCTGCTCTGTGTCCATTGCAGCCATAGTTTTAAGTGCACTGAGTCCCTTTTGAGATCTTGTCACAACCGTCTCCACATGGTCCTTGAAGGATAGGCTCCTGTCAAATGTGATCCCCAGATACTTCAGATTGTTCTCTCTGCTGACATTTCTACTATCTATCGCGAGGCTTGGGACATCCGCTCTCACAATCCTGTTGTCCAAAGAGCACCACAAAACAGCCGCCTTTTCCGGGTGGATGACAGCAATCATTTCAGTGCACCAGTCAATCACTTTGATCAAGAAAACAGAAACAATGGTGATATCAATGAAGACCCAAAAAAGTGACACCAAAATGTAAAATAGAAATAGAAGGGAAAATTCATAACCAAGTGGATAATTTTAAATGCCTAGGGGTATTTACAAGATCAGATGGAAGATGCACAATAAAGATTAAGAGCAGAATAAGGCAAGCAAAAGCTGTATTTCGGAAAATGAAGATTATCCTATTGTAATCGTCTGGCGCGATACATGATGATGATGATGTTACCAGTACCAGCATCCCTTGCAGTGCCCTGGGGTACGATGGGAAGCCGCTCTGGAAGCGAGGATAAATAGAGGCGCGTGTCAGTTTCCCGGTCTCTCCAAACCAGACAACCGTGGCCGAAGGAGCGATTATGTAGATCGCTGTAGTATAGAATAGGGAGGCTTTAACCAGCCCTCCCCAGTCACTGGACCAGAGCAGGGAGTCACAAATGCCTTTAGATTTAACCAAGACTGGCTTGTGTGGTCCACACACGAGGACCGAGGAAATCCATCAAAATGACTGGCAATTTGTAAGCCCACTCTTGGTGAGTTAAATTTATGGATAGTGGTGCCTTTGCTAGTTCCCAACTGGAAGCTCCAAACTTAACATCCACAGGTTTGAGGTACAATTCGGTGTAGTGCGGTTTATAGTGTTACCTAGAATGAGGAACTCTTCTGTTCCTGAGTGACTAAAATTAGTAGAGTTATCTTCATGTAAAATGGCGATGACCGGCAGAATGACAACAACATGGGTTTGCTTCAATTAATGATTGTAAAAGTGCTACTCTGCAGACTGGCAGGGAAGTAGTAAGAAAACTAGTACCAGGTGTATTCAGTGACGATTCAGGAGAAAGGATGTTTCTCATACGATGGTGTGTATATTTGTAGGTTTTTAGATTTAAGATAGCAGACAGTGCAGTACGGATTGGAAGTAATCAAGTATCGATACTGTACTGTGTGTGTTGGGTAGTTCTATAGAATTTGATATAGCCACGATTCAATACAGTATTAAAAATATGTAGTATCATAGTCCAGAGTAGAGGAGGATGTATTTTTCTATAAAGTCTGTGATCTGACAAGAGGAAAATATGAAGCACTAGCATAAAAGAGAAAATAATGAAATAATGGTCGGGGCTGTTTACAACAGTAAAGGGGAAAATATGGAGCATTGTTGAATAACATATTAGGTTATGATTGATTCTATTTGGGTGGTATTCCTGGATGACGGTGGCCAGATTAGGTGTGCAGGATATATATATTATAATGCCATTATTATAGTAGCATGGTGAGGTTGAAGATAACGGTAGATTGAATGGCCTGGGGTAACCAGGGCTGTTCCAGGTGGACTGTACAGTCAGTAAGAGGGAGGCAAGGTACATCATGGTGTGGTTATACCAGTCTGGTCTACAGTGAGGAACATGAAGTTGAACTGAAACCATTTTACGGATGTGTTGATGATTTAACTTCCCACAACAAAAGGGGAAGACCGGTGTATTTATATTATAACGTATTGAGGTATTGAGATGCCTCACATGTAATGAAAAGTAAAGGGTGCCAGGGGATGAGAGACGCCTCCATTATGTTAGATGACTTATCATGACTCAAGAACGCCAAACCTATAGTGATTGCTGGCGTACGAAGGTGTAGAGTGGCACGGTGAAAGTAATAGATATATGGTGCTTGATGACAATGTATGTTATGTTCTTCTAGATAAATGGAGCTATGGTAATAATTATTCATGACTGGGTGTAGTGATGAAGGTGCCAGATTGAACACTACACATGATAGGGTGGTTTATGATTATAATAGTGTTCATGGGGATAATGATCTGTGTTGCTCAGGTTGGACACATGTGAACTTAGTAAGAATAGTCTCATGACCAGCAAGAGGTGCTGAATAAGGCACCCATAATGAATCTGGGGTATTATTGAGTGAGCTTTGTCATGGTGAGGGTGCCCATGTAGTGATGTCAGCTAAGATGATTGTGATTGTGGTGGTGGCTATGGTGAAAGCGATCATTTGGTGATTGTGATGGTTTTATGTGGTGTTATATGTCTGAGTTGTTGGCGGTGACTTATGTTATAGCCTGTGTCCTGATTGTTGCTGGTGTTATGTGTAGAACTGTGCTTCTGGTCTATTGATGTTGTCCAGTTGTCATCAGTACAAAGGTGTGTGTCCTGCTGATGTCATGTTGAATTGCATTTCCTATGTCTGCTGGATTTCTGTTGGTGCATTGAACTGTATTTATGTCCTGTATGTACATGTTCAAATGGTGTTATCCTGTTAGAGTCGTTGTACACCGGTGTAGCTGAGTTGTGTTCGGTGTTGATTTTGACTAGTTGATGAGTGTTGCTGTGTAACATTGGCATTTATGAGTGGTATTCTCAGCCTGTGGTGTTGGAGATGAGAAGTTGTGTTGTGTCAGAGATCTGTAGGTAATGACCTCCCTGAACTGAGAGTATTCAAGAAGTAAATACTGAGTTAGATGAGAAGCAGCAGGAAAGGCTTTTAGCATTGTGACGAGGGATGATCCGCCTTCACATTAAGATTGTCCCATGATATGGTGGTGGCTGTTGCATTAATTGTGGGCCCAATCACTCCGAAGGATGCTGTAGAGCGTGTGTGCTCTGTTTATATTTTATGTGGAGTATAGCCTATAACCTATTCATATCATTGTTGTCCAGTTGAAGTATCATGTGGTTGGTGTGAACTTACACAGTCCATGTCTATGTTTGTGCCACAAGGACACTGTTTGCATACACCATTGCTGTAGTGGTTGTCTTGTGAAGTCCATGTGTTGATGCAAATAATGATGCTTTGATGATTATTAATTAGATGTTGTACCTTGTCATGCATTGCAGGTAGTGACCCCTGGCCATGTTTGTGGTTTGTAGAGCAAACTTGAGCCCCGGCTCTGGTTAATGTCGTAGGCCACTCACACTCCCTTTCATATCCCCATTTGTATACCTGTTTATGTCACTATATCTCTGCTGTTAGGGTTATAGTTTTGTTATTCGTTATGTTATGGTTTTTCGCTGTATCTGGTCCCAGTCGACTTATGTGATGCGGGTGTCTTGTGCGGGTATCGAGGGTGCCCTTCGACTCAACTGAACATGATTGAGGTCTCACTGTCGTTTAGAGACCGCCTCTGTAGTTAGTACTAGGCAGCAGTTATCTCTAACTGTGGGATTTCAGATTCCCATTTCTGTATGTACCTACTGTCCATGAGTCCTGAGACGATAACAATAGAGAGTCCATACCTGCTGTTACCGTTGTTGTTTACGTTGAGGCTCTGTTGTTGCCATGTCCTTGTTGGTTTGTGGAGATGGGTACCTAGTCATGTGCATAGCGGTGTTAGGCAGCAGTGATTACTTGGGAACATAGGTTCCCATTTCTGTATATGGCTGTTATGTGACATGTCAAGATGCCTGTTTGTCCCTGAATCATGCAGTTCTGTCAATAAAAACCTAATTTTGTTGTTCTTAATTTGTTTTGTTTAGTCTGTAGTTTGTTGTGTAAACTCATTGATCCTGTTACAGTCCAGCAGTGTAATCTTCTGTCTGGGATGTACAACCGTATATCCCCCGCCCTAAGAACTCCTGGAATCTTCTGTCTAAATTCTACCCCTTTTCTTGTTAACAGAGGAGAATATACACAGCGCTCTTTCTCTATTTCTTCTTATTGTCCTTTTCTTCTCTGGCCCATTAAAAGTCAGTGTTGCGCTTCTTTGTCTTTGAGCACTTAAGTATAGGAAATAACATCTTCCTGTCCTTTATTATTTATTCCTCTGGTGACACTATGCAATAAGTCGCTATCATTGAATGTAAGAAAGAGAAAGCTAAAGTGCTATATAGAACCTGTATTTCTGTAAAGCAGTGAATCTTGGAATCTAAATGAAAATATTAGGAAGAACTTGGAAGGAACAGAGATGTGGTTCCTAAGACGAATGTTGCGAATTCCTTGGACTGCCAATGTAACTAACAACGACTGCCTGAAAGAGGTTAATGAAACTAGAACACTTTCTACAAAAGTAAGAAAGAGAACAGCTTTCTTTGGTCATGGGATGAGAAGAGAGGCACTGGAGAACATCGTGACAACTAGAAAGATCGAGAGGAAGAGATGGAGAGACAGACCAAGAGAAATGATGCCGGATGGACAGAGAAGGTGGCATGGAGGAATATCATCAACAGAGTTGATCCAGAAAACCAAAGGCTGACATATGTGGAAAGTCATGAACGCCTACGCCAACCGACATGGTACTTGATGATGCTGATGCTGATGTTTTATGTAACACCAAACATTATATTCTAACCTCAAACGACTGAGATTTATTGCACATGATTAGTTAGTTAATCAGTTAGTCGACAGATCATCCTCATTGCACATCGAACCATTCAGTCCATAAGTGCTCTGATCCCCTCCTCAGCAAATCCCGCAGCGTGTAGCGGCTAACGACACCAGTTCTGTGTTGGTTTATCAATCTTATTTGGCTTTCTGCGTAATGTTCTTGTTTCTGGAAAGCATCTTTCATCTAATGCAATCCATGAACCAAGATATTCTAGTTATGCAGACAATCATGTCATGTAGTTCCTTCTGACTTGTTCTTTCGTGGATAAGTTTTTGAAAAGAACAAGCCGCTCCCTGGCAATATTTGGAATTAGAAACTACAGGTCACCGTATATTCCCGGGTTTCGGAATAATTCCCGATATCAGAATATCCGGCGGCCTGTAATTTCTAATTCCAAATATTGCCAGGCAGCGGCTTGCGCTTTTCAATTTCGAACTTCCGCTGCATTTTTAACTTACGTAACGTGGTACGCCACCCAGCACTATTGTTTAGGGAATTGTGTGACGAGTTAAGAGTCGCAGTCAACACCAGCATTCTTTGATGTGATCTCTTGGCAAGTTTACGTTCAGTAGTTTGCCATTGCTTTCTGAACGACCGGCACCCATACTATTTTGTAAAAATCCAACGCAAGGCTATCTGCTGCCAAATCGCGTGCAGGTGTTTGGAACGCGGGTATGAGAGATTACGAACAGTGCCCGTAACCTCTTCGTCACGGAGCATGCAGTGTGACGAGGGGTTTCATCATCCCGGACACATCGAATCGAAAGTTCTGTGACAACACCGGCCTGGTTCTCGGTGGTTGCCGATATATTTTAATTGGGGTTCGTGATTACCTTCTGTCTTCCTTTTTACTAGAACGTCCCCAGGACGGTTCACGGATGACACTGCCCACATGAAGACCGTGACTACATGAAGACACCTAACTGACTATAAGAGAACAACCTTATAGAAGGCGAATCTAGAATCTTTATTGGAGATTCCGACTCGAACACACAGATGAACCAACCTACAGACAGACATACAGCAATGAACAGTCAATTGTGTGAGAGTAGTCTGCTTGACATTCTCATCATCCCACATAGGTACCTCAGTGTAGTATCGAGTGTCAGTGTGTAGACCGAGGTGGTAAGACACATTCACCTGAACCTGTATGATGCCTCCTGGAGCCTCGGAACTTGACCAAGTAAAGTTCAACAGCCACTAGCCACTTGGCTTTTAGCACCATGGAAAGTCACAGCGCACAGCCCCAGGTTCATAGCACCCAGCAATGGACCAACGGCAAACAAGCTCTCAGGAATCAGCAATGTATCAACAGCACACAGGCCACTGCAAACACGCACTCGTCCACAGCAACAGCAACCAGTAACAGTAAAGGGCACTCGCCCACAGCAACATCAAAAGGGTTCCTGTAAGCAAGAACAGGCCAGGTGTACACATCCATCACACCCTTACACAATACACACTACATCAATATGCATCTACACTAACATCCTATTCATTGTGGTCAGTTCCTCCAGCTCAGGCCACAATAGTATTATGTCTGACTTTCCAGACATGTCTCACGGACAGATTAGGTTACAGCTCCTAGTAATCCTAACGTAAGTCAGTAGCTTTTAAGCCACAAGTCTCATACCTAATAGATAGTAGATATGATGACACATTCCCTTCATGAGGATGGCAAAGTCCATACCTTCTATAGAGATCATCAAGTGTTATGGTCTAGATCATCTTTCTTAATCACTATCTGTCTCATCAGAAAAGTAGGGTTCCAAATGTTGCTGTATGTAGCCGAGGCGCGGTGTTGGGGTGAGCGCCCAACATTGCTCAAATACCTCAATGGCTCGTGAATACATAACCTATGCAGCAAAAGTCCAACTCCTGGCCTTCACGTGGCGGACCTGTTTAAACTAACAGGAGAAGGGGCGACGGCGAGTCTCTGGCGCCGGAAAATAACCAGTATGCTCTAGATGTGTATGCACGTACATGCATGCGCAGACAGGTGTGTGCGCGTGTACACATCTACACTCGAGTGAGACCACAGTCTGCTCTAGCAAAGAAAGGTGCTGAAGACGGAGGCAACGAGCCAAGAGGCGCACCACAGAAATCAGGATGCCACGCAATCACGCAAAATGGAATATGTCGACTACTGCTAATCGTTATGGTGCTCGCCCTGCTTTGGACCCCCAGGCAGGTGCAGTGCCGGGCCCTATGTCTCGAAAGGGTCCAACCCCAACTACTGGAGGTCCTTCTCAGATGTCCCGTGGAGCCAGGGGACATGAGAATAGGACGACTGGCCATACTAAACGAAGACTTAAAATAATGCACTGGAATGCGGAGGGAGTCAGCAACAAAAAAATAGAATTAGAAAAAATCTTGGACCAAGAAAAAGTAAGCATATGTTGCTTGCAAGAAACTCACCTCAATGAAAATATAGCCTTCAAAATCAGAGGCTACCAGTGTTACCGATCTGACCGAAAGAACAGGCGAAAAGGTGGGATACTGACCCTTGTAAGAAACAACATCATGGCTTCCCAAATCAAAGTCTACATGGAAGGGGCTGAGTATCAGACACTTAAACTTAAGACAGGTAATACAGATCTACATCTGATCAATTACTACTGTCCAAGTGACCGCCCACAGGCACTGAACACTCTACCACTAAAAGAAAAAATGATTGTGTGTGGCGATTTCAACAGCCACTCGCAGAGCTGGGGCTATGATCACATGGACCAGAGAGGAGAGAGACTGGAAGACTGGCAGGATGAGAATAGATTCATGTTGATTAACAAGCCGTCCGACCCACATACTTTCTACTCGAGATCATGGCACTCTACAACTACACCTGACCTGGCTTTTCATTCACCAGACCTGGAGCGGAACATTACACGAACTGTTGGGAAACAACTTGGTGGCAGTGACCATCGGCCAGTCTTTCTAACCGTAGAAAATGAGCTTGTAAGTGAAAGCAGCACCCTCTCGAGGTGGAACTACAAGAAAGCAGACTGGGCAATGTACAAGCATCGCACCAGCATACTGGTTAGAAACCTGAACACTGAGAAAGACATAAATAAAGCAGTTGAAGAGTTTGGGAAATGCATACTACAGGCAGCGCGAGAAACAGTACCAAGAGGAGCCCGTAAACAATATAAACCCTACTGGAGTAGTGAACTGGAACAGTTGCATAATGATGTTGATGTGTGTAGAAAGCAAGCAGAGGCCACACCCAGCCAAGAGCACCACAATAAATTCCAGCATGCAAAAGCCAAATTTCAAAGGGCCAAGCTGCAGGCTAGACGGAAAAGCTGGCAGGAGAAAACAGAGTCTCTGAACTTTGAAAGAGACACAAGGAAATTGTGGAAGCTAATAAAACAGCTTAATGACGAGGGCACAGGGAGAAACTCAAAAATTGCACTACATAAAGATGGAAAAATCTTAACAAGAAAGCAAGCAGCTGACCATTTTGCGGACTCGTTCGCACAAGATAGCAATATCAAAATTAGTCCAGAGAAACAACAAGAGATTCGAGAGAAACGACAACATACAGGACAGAAGGAAATAGTACATGAGGTTCTGGAGGCACCCATCACAATCAGCGAACTGGAGCTAGCCATATCAAAACTGAAAATGAGAAAGTCACCAGGAGCTGATGGTATCTCCAATGAAATGATCAGGAACCTAGGAACAGAGGCCAAAACAAAGCTGTTGCAGATCTTCAATAACAGCTGGACCTTAGGCAGTGTTCCACAAGCCTGGAGAGAAGCAATCATGATACCCCTCCTAAAATCAGGGAAAGATGGTTCCATTGCCTCTAGCTACAGACCAATTAGCCTCACCAGCTGTCTCTGCAAAACACTGGAGCGCATTATCAATCACAGACTGCAGTGGTACATTGAAAGTAAAAACATCCTTGTGCCACAGCAGGCTGGCTTTAGGCAGTGCTACTCTACGGAAGATCAGACAACCTACCTCTCTCAAGAAATTGAGGATGCATTCCAAGAGAAGAAGCTGGTGCTCGCGGCATGGATAGATCTGAAGAAAGCCTTTGACAAAGTCTGGAAAGAAGGTCTGATGAAGAAACTGAGAAACTGCAAAGTCAATGGAAGAATGTACAAATGGGTGAAAGCATACTTGCACAACAGAAGAGCCCGAGTACAGATAGACGGACTCAAGAGCAAGAAAGTACTACTGCGTCACGGTGTCCCCCAGGGCGGAGTCTTGTCCCCCACACTTTTTCTAATCTTCATCAATGATCTTGTTGCTCACCTACCGCATGGAATTAAAGCGGCAATGTACGCCGATGACCTGGTTCTATGGAGCACAAATGAATATGCATCAGTGGCCACCAGATTGCTACAAAGAACTATAGATACATTTGCTGCATGGGCAAATAGATGGTGTGTCAGCATAAACACTGACAAGTGCAGCACCACCCTATTTACCCTCTCTCCAAAACAAAAGGCAGGGATCATCCAGATAAATGGAACACCCCTAAGAGAAGATAAAGAACCAACATACCTTGGAGTAACATTTGATGGCAAGCTGACATGGAGAAAGCACATCAACAAAGCAGTAGCAAAAGCCAGAAGGAAAATAGCCATCCTGAGAAAGCTAAGTGGAACCACATGGGGAGTCAGTACGAAAATACTTAGCAAAGTTTACCAACAGAGCATACGACCACACCTGGAATATGGGTCAACTGCGTGGTGTTCAGCATCAAATACCACACTACAAGAGCTGGACAAGGTGCAAAATCAAGCACTTAGAGTCACCACAGGAGGGATGAGATCAACCCCTATAGTGGAAATGGAGAAGATGGGGAGGACACAGGCACTGAGTGAGCGCAGAGATACGAAAACGCTAATGCAAGCAGAAAAGTTCCTCAGCTTGCCAGGCCACCCTATGAAGAACAGATTTGAAAACCTAGCTATGGGGCGGTTGAAAAGAAGTAGTTTTATCCACCAGGCCAAACGACTCTGCAGAGAAACCACTGATCTGCCCACAGTTGGTATCCCCCTAACAACTATTCCAGAGCGAACTCCATGGAAAGATGAGCATAGACTATCGTTACAAATCCAGACAAAGGTGAGAGGAATATTTGACAAGGAAGAACAGAACAGTGTGCAGCGCAGAACAGCCACTCTCAGCTTCCTTGATGAAGAATACCCACAGGACCTCTGGATCCGAGTCTACACAGATGGGTCAGCACAAAATGCTGTTCGAAATGGAGGAGCGGGAGTGTACATAGAATACCCAAATAATACTAGGGACACAGCCAGAGTACCGACAGGAAAGTACTGCCATAACTATGATGCCGAAATTGAGGCAATCAAGATAGCAACAGAGAAATTACTAAATAACAGCAATGGTACACAACCTGTGGTGCTACTAACAGATGCAAAATCAGTACTCGAGGCGCTCCTCTCTGGGAAATTGCCAGTACTAAGGACACTACTTTCTGAACTTAGCAGTCAGCATAAAGTCACCATACAGTGGATACCATCCCACTGTGGAGTACCCGGAAACGACAGAGCTGATCAATTGGCTAAGGAAGGAGCCAAAGAGGAACAGCCTGATGTGCCCGTTACATACCACCAAAAGAAAAGAATGATCAAATCTGTCAGAAAGCCACCAAAACCTGCTGAAGATGACTACCACATTATGGACAGACCAGAACAAGTCATTATTCTGCGCCTCAGAACAGGACACAATAGATTACGCAACCACATGTATACAAAATTCAAGATTGGTGAAACAGCCATGTGCACATGTGGATTGGCGTCGCAGACAGCAGAGCACATACTCCAAGACTGCCCAAAATATAACATATCTAGGCAAACCTTCTGGCCTAGAGAGACGACAGTGGAAGATAAACTCTATGGACCACTGTGTGAACTGAAAAAAAAAACAGTTCAATTCATGCAAGAGACGACATTGCAGATATAGACATATTTCAAGCGAACGAAAGAAGAAGAAAAAAATCAGAAAAGTAGATAAGCATATTAGGATACCTCAGGTAAGTACTCCATGACAGCCCCAAGATTAATGGAAGATACTCAAGCTACATTGATAACTAACCTGAAATACTGAATGAAAGACCAGACAAACAACAGAAGAGTTTCATGTTCTTGTGTTTGTCGCTTCCCACCCTTCTGCCTCGGATACCTGGATTTCTGTTGTGTGTGGGTGTATGAATACATAGACACTCATGACCTGAATAAATTCCTTTGGCTGCCTAGGAATTGTGTCGAATCAAACATCCCAAACAATCTGGTTCCGATTAAAGTATAGAGGCAAGAGAAAGATAGACCCGCCAGACTAAGTACTTCCCTCTCATTAACGGAACTGTAGAGTCACACGACACTGATGTAATATCCACGCGATACATGAGTGGGTGTTTCCTCGCCGCTATACTGGCCCGCGGTTCAATACCTAGTAGGTGTGAAGATATCTGTACCTCTTCTGACAAAGCCCAGTTAACTAACAACAGGCCTATGTGGCGATAATCACTTCACAGATTATAGCCTCCTACATATTTGGGTTTCATCGTAACGAGAAACGCATGTGGTTCTCGCTCGTCACATGAGTGCTTGACAAGTACTGGTTTCAACCACGCCCCATGATGATGATCGAAACATACTAATGTCAACATATTCATTAAGGGAATCAAATTAAAGCTCTGTTCAAGAGAAAGTTCTCTGTCCGAACAATAATTCCCTAAGATACCCCATTGTCGAGATAGGGCGTCGAATGTATTGTTAAATTGCTTCAACCAGACTGCTCCACTAAGTTGGCTGGCACAATGCATTCCGCCTTGTCTGTTGAACACTGGCCTCAGCTTAATCTAGGTCATAATACACACACAGGCTTGCTACACAGCTAGCATGCCTGGTCGAGACTTAACGAACAGCTGGTGTCCGCTGACCCGAGGTCAACGTGTAAATCTCGGTCAGAGCCCAGGCCCCACGGCGCAACTAGCCGGCCTGGTCAAGAATTGAACCACAACTAAAATACAAACTTTAGTTAAGCGACGCCAAGTATAAAAGTGTGTTACCTTTAAAACTTAGGAACAACTATGCAACAGGCATCGACCCGGTAGGTTCATCAAGCTCTGGGCTGTAGCCCCAAAAGATACATCATGATACAGCTGGTCAAAGATACGGCCCCTCGTCTCAAGGACAACAATGCCACCACTGTAGATCAATCTTTATAAAAGTTGCACAGATTACAGCTGGCGGACCTGGCATTGAAAGGATGGCTTTAACAACCTCTGTAGAGCATTCTCCAGATCCCCGTAATGCCAGTTATACAGCTGGCTATAGAAGCAGCCTCCCTTCTTGATGACTGGATATCGAATGGCCTCTGCGTGTCAGGTCCGGAAGAACTCACTCACGGAACCTGCCAAAAGCTCCGAGCATTACCTCACGAAAGTGAAGGCAACTCAGAATTCCCCGAGTTTTAGCAGAGTGTGCGATTTACATCAGAAAAGATCTACTCACACTCAAACAGTTGAGTTATGATTCTCGGGACCCGTGGAGTTCACGACAATCCCGATTCATAACATCTCTAGGACCCAGAAGACGGTCCTAACTCTTTTTCCTCTGAAATCCCCCCTCGCCCGCCTTAAAATGTGGCCTAGCCACCGAGACGGGGTGGGACAGAGTGGGTACTGTGTTGTCCCGTCTGAGACCTACCTGCGTTTCGCGACACGTTCGCCATCAGCTGCGGGAGATTTAGAAGCAGACCGCTTTGTGTTGATTTCCATGGCATGAGGCGTCGGCCGTCCAGCTGGCAAACTACTGACCTAGTATATCACAAACAGGTAGTAAATGCTGGGGTTTATTGCAACTTCTTGTAAAGGATACGAAACTAACTGTTTTAAATGTGTACACTTATACTTTTAGTTTTTCGCCTTTGCCTGAGAAATCTAGATGTCCCAACTACAGCTCCTGATGTGGTTAAAGACGCGTTCCTTATGTTCAACAAATGCACACCGTTCACATTGTGACTGCTGGGTGGACTCATGCTTCTAAACCACTGGCCACACACTCACATCCACACACACACACACACACACACACACACACACACACCTCTGTCCAGTCCCTACTCTACACTATCAACACTCACACTCGTTTAGTCACTGCTCTAACACTATCAACACTCACACCCGTTTAGTCGCTGCTGTCACACTGTTAACACTCACATCCGTTTAGTCACTGCTCTCACACTGTCAACACACACACCCGTTTAGTCGCTGCTCTCACACTGTCAACACACACACCCGTTTAGTCGCTGCTGTCACACTGTTAACACTCACATCCGTTTAGTGACTGCTCTCACACTGTTAACACTCACACCCGTTTAGTCACTGCTCTCACACTGTCAACACACACACCCGTTTAGTCGCTGCTGTCACACTGGTAACACACAAATACACACACACACACACACACCCGTTTAGTCGCTGCCCTCACACTGTCAACACACACCTCTGTCCAGTCGCTGCTGTCACACTATCGACACACACCCGTTTAATCGCTCTCTCACACTGTGTATATTGTTTGGGCTGCTACGAAAAGGCAACTCAATAGCTTTAGAAAATAACACACTATGTGCAGAAAGTAAGTATGAAACACCAGAAAAACCTCCTCACTGTTTGTGGTGGGTTCGCTGACCCTCTTCGCCCGGTTGAATAATCATGGTAGTAAACTGAGGGATCAGAAAAACGGTTAGCTCAACAATTCTGACATGGTGCGGGTAATCAATACCAGGGCAGACGCCACCACTATAGTCTGTTTACTTTTGTCTGCCCCAATATAAAATTTCCATATCTCAGTAACCAGTTGAGGGACATTGATGAGATTTAGATATAACCTTATCATTATGTACACCCAACAAAAAAATTTTTTTCTGGAGATTGTACAGCAGATTTCAAAGTTTGTGCATATGCGGTATATAATTTACGGGTCAGAGATGAAGTGCATATTATTAAATCTATTACATCTTCACACGGAAACGTTAGTGTTGAATAGTTAATTTTCGCGTGGCACACGGGATTGACTTTATAACAAGAGCCTCGAGTAGTGGAACGGGGAGTGTTCAGAGGTGTCGTCAATAATATTGGTACTTTGATGAAACCTGATTATTGTTTTTTTAATCTTACCATTTATCGCTAACATCTGAATGTGTGAATATTGTTGAATGGGATTGATTGATTGATTAATTGATTGATTGATTGATTGATTTAGGAACCGACATCACAGCATTCGGGGCATTCCCATAAGCGCTCCATCCCATTCCCCAGCAGACAGCGAAAAGTTCTAACACCAATAGTACCAGTAGCAATCTGATTATATGTCCGTCTCGCCTTTCCTCTCAGCGTTGAGCGTCGGCCAGATCCCCTCGTCACTCCTCGCTGTCTCATTCTTGCCAGACTATGGTGATCCATTTGCTTCTCCGAGGTGTACACGTGCTCCCACAAGGCCGTAACCACGTCTGCCTTGTCATGCATCAATACTCCACCAAGTTTTCCAGAGCCAGCCAATCTATCCGCCTGTTTATTCCCCAGCACACCGGCATGCCCCGGAGAAAAGATCCAGGTGCTGCTTACCACCCGTGACCTCCGAAGTGAAGCAAGCCACTCTGCCCGAAGCTTGCCTGTCCTCACCTTCCTCAGCATGCTTTCTGAGTCAGTTACAATCACGTTGTGTGTGTGTATCGTATTCTCCATCCAGCGGAAAGCTGCACTGACAGCGTCCACCTCCATTATTAAGCTAGATGTTGTGGTATCATATGCCAGGCTATCCTGCACCAAACGTCGACCATTAGCTTTAGCTAAGAACCCCCAGGCACTTCGCCCACCTCTCAACACCGACCCATCTGTGTAGATAATCACATCGCCCGAGCGAGCATTATCCTGAATTAGTTGCTGGATTTTCACTTCCGTGGCCCCTGCTGGCCACTCCCTGCACTCCCGGCTCAATGTGATTATAACTCTGCACAAGTCTGACTGCTCCGCTGGCGCTCTGACCAACTCCTCTCCTCGCCTAATGTTCTCCAAGAGGCACACCTGTCTGATCGTATCTTCCGTCTGAGCCATCCATGATTTCCCTCTTATCAGTCGCTGACCCTTAACGGCGTCCAGCGCTTCATGCAATGGGTGATCTGTGTCTGCAGCTACTCTGAGGTATGCCTTCGCCTGCATCACCTTGAGCCTACCAGCAACAGCCGGCAGACCAAGGATGTAACGTATACACACTACTGGGGTGTCTCTGGTGCATCCAAGAATTACCCGCATAGCTTCGTTCTGTATGCGCTCTAATTTCTCCAGCTGACTCTTTGAGACAGTGAGCAGTCTTAGTCCATAATAAATCACTGAGAGGATCAAGTGCTGGTATAGTGTGAAAAGCAGTCTCTGCTCTGTGTCCATTGCAGCCATAGTTTTAAGTGCATTGAGGCCCTTTTGAGACCTTGTCACAACCGTTTCTACATGTTCCTTGAAGGACAGGCTCCTGTCAAATGTGATTCCCAGATACTTCAGTTTGTTCTCTCTGTTGACATTTCTACCGTCTATCGCGAGGCTTGGGACATCAGCTCTCACAATCCTGTTGTCCAGAGAGCACCTCAAAACAGCCGCCTTTTCCGGGTGGATGACAGCACTCATTTCAGTGCATCAGTCAATCACTTTATCTACTGTCGCCTGTAGCTCCTGGGCTGTTTGCTCCCTATCTCTCCCTGCCTATATGCAAGAATATCATTTGCAAATGTTAGTATCCTTCCAACCCCTGGTGCTTCTAGGTTCGCAATGTTGCTCGTATTCACGTTAAAGAGCACCGGTGAGATTGCAGATCCCTGTGGCAGTCCCGGGGTTAAAATATGTGGCTCTGAGGTCCATTTACCCAGATGGAGAGCAACCCGACGAGAATGCAGGACGGCTGCTAGGGATTGACCCCCTTCTCCATCAGTGCGGTCATCAAAATATCATATCGAACTCTACTGTATGCATCCTCGAGATCAAGCGCTGCCGCCATCGTTTCCTGTCTACTCTGGAACCCCTCATAAATATCAAAGGCAAAAAGTGGCTGCATTTGACCAGGTATCTTTTCCTGACCTGTACCTCCCCAGGCCTCTTGGAAGAAGCTTCCCCCTTTCCAAAAACTCTTGCAGCTTGACAACGACTATCTTCTCTAGAACCTTCCAAAATGTAGTTTGAAGGGTGACGATCCTAAAGACGCTAAGCTTTGACTGATCCTTGAATGGTTTTGGGAGAGCGATGAGATAGCTGTGCACCCAATCCTGCGGTACCTATACTGTCCTAATGCTCTGGTTAAAGCAGTCGGTCATCTCCTTCAGGTCTGCATCACTCAAAGCCTTCATGTGGCCATACCTAACCCCATCGAGCCCTGGTGCTGAGTCTTTTGCCCTTTTCAAAATATGTTTAACATCTTCAACCCGTATGCTGTCTTCATAATGCATATTCTTCATGATGCCAGATAATTCCTATCTGACTGCAACCCTGGTGTCCGCGTCATTATGATTGGTCTGCTCTAAAAATCTCTGGAGAATCCCCCCGCCCCCTTTTTTTTTCTCTTTGTCAGTTGTCACGCGCTGTTGTCACGTGAATGGGATTGAATGTGAAATTGTGTACACTTCAAGCATCGCTATGAAGTTGTACACATATCTTATATATAAATTAGGATGTGCGTATCTCTGTATGTATGTATGTATGTCCTTTATTTGTTCGCGAACGGCCCATCCGATTGAGATGAAATTTTCTACACGCCTTCCTTTCATTCCAGAGCTGTCAACTGTGATATTTTGTTAGTGTGAAATCGCCTGCTTACTCAGTATTATTTCATTTTTCATTTTTCATCATAATTTCATATATCTCAGGGGACCTAACTCTGTAAAAGTTATTTCAAGGGGCATAACTTTTCTGTATAACTTATAGTCATATTGTGGCATTGTTTTCAAAGATTTATAAACTCTTTGTCCATAGTTATGTACCGGCATATGAGTTATAATAAATAATGATACAATCTGTAAGGCATTTTCAAAGTTTTCATAAAAATGATGCACAATGCATAACATTGTAACTCATCTTTTTTTGCTTAAGAAGTTACTGTAGTCATGCAGGTGATTAGAAAGAGTTTTCATTAAAAATAATGGATGGTGTGTGGTAGAACGTTCTTTTAAGTTACATTTTTTTTTGTTGTATGAATTTAATGAAGCCGGACAGGGTCAGGCAGACAGATAGACAGACAGACAGACAGATAGACAGTCGGGAACAGGAACTTATATGACTACTTATATAAATTAAATGAGATGCTTCACACCAGGAGCTGGGCGATGTCGGGCCGGGTCAGACAGACAGACAGACAGACAGACAGACAGATAGTCGGTAACGGGAACGGGAACTTATATGACTACTTATATGAATTAAATGAGATGCTTCCCACCAGGGACTGGGCGAAGCCGGGCAGGGTCAGCTAGTTTTTTATAAACAAGCTGATCGCAGGAAACTATTTCATATTCGTACACTTCAAAGCATCGCTATGAAGTTGTACACATATTTTTTATAAAGAAGCTGATCGCAGGAAACTATTTCATATTCTATTACAAATCCCGAGAAAAGAACAGTGCATGCATTGGGTTTAAGTAAACGGCCATTTCGTCGACTGGTGCTATATTCTGGAATGAAACCATCACGCAATAAGCAAACGGTAGGTAGAAAGGCAATTAATTGTAGACAGCTTTGACAAGGATGTCATAAGGCGAGCTATTATTGAAATGCAGGATACCAAAGAAATAGTGACTGTAAGAACACTTAGGTTTTGGTTGAGAAAGAACAATGACATAGAGCTATCCAAGACAACTTTGTAGAAAATTAGAAAGTACAATTTAGGTAGAAATATCATTTGCGAGCAACCGCATTTAGGAGCCATGAGAAGCAAATACCTACGTGAAATAAGGGAAATACGCAAAGGAAATTATGACAAAGAGTATTTGGATGGAGACAGGCATATGCGCACCATACAAGTGAAAAGAAATGGAAATGAGTGGATGGAAAGATGAAGCAATATGTGCCCATTAGTATAGGACAGCACGCTGGTAGTACGCATAATGGCTTACTACAGAATGCTGGACTCGTGTTCGTATCAAAGCTTACAGACAATATGGATTATCATAATAAGATGAATGGTTATGTATTTAGAGACTGGCTCGAGAATACAGTGCTTCCATCCCTAGATAGACCGTCTTGTCTAATTATGGACAATGCATCATATCACAATGTTGTTGCCCAAGAAGACAAAATACCTACAGCATCGAGCACAAAGGGAGCAATAAAGATATGGCTCCGAATGGAAAACATACCATTTCCAGAAACGTATTTCAAGTTGATAGAAGAGCATCGTCATGGGTGCTTGAGACTTCCGCCGTAACATACTCATTTTAACTCTATAGAACTTGTGTGGGATAAATTTAAAGGACAGGTGGCAGCTGACAATACTATATTCAAATTGTCTGACATCAAGATACTAACCTAATCCGCGCTATTAAATGTTGACAAAGGTTAGTGGAAAAATGTAAGGACCATGAGTTGAAAGAGGAAGATGACTATTGGAGAAAGGATGGATTTAATTTTGTGCAACCGAGAGCAGTCATCAATCTACCGGAATCGTGCGATACAGGTTAAGGTCTGGACAGATCGCAGATTTGGGTAGCGGGGTAGGGGGTATCCCCTATCAAAGGAGAAGTAAGGCACCTCCTTCCCTCCGCTAGGCAACGGGACACCCTTTGGCAAGGTGGAGTTCCCGTTTAGCCCCCCGATCAGGGTTACGTGAAGCCATGGGTGCAGGTGGTGGATGAAGATGACGAGCAGCCGACAGATAGTTGTAGGTTATGGTCTCCACCTTCACGACGGTAGGCAGAGGATCTCTTTTTTTAGGAGACAATGGCTACGGTCACTGACCAGTATGGTCACTGCTGGGAAGGAAAGCAATGGCAAACTACCTTCTTTATAGATGCCAAGAAAATCATGTTGTGTGGACTCATCGATAATCAGAGAAACGGCGTAAATGGGTGCTCCATAGGAGCAGCTTTGCCCAGTAGGGATAGTCATGTGTACAAGGTGACTCCAGACCGTCAACAGGCTACTAGGTGCAAAAGATTAATATCATTGAAAGTAGGGACTTGGAATGTTAAAACAATGAATGCAGATGGAAAATTAGAAAACATCAAACAAGAAATGGAGAGAGAGAGAGAGAGAGAGAAGACTAACATATTAGGAATATCAGAAACGAGATGGAAAGGGGCAGGGATAAGGACAGGAGAGGATTATAAGATTATTTACTCTGGGGGAGAAGAACAGCAAAGATGTGTTGCCATTATATTAGATAAGCAAACATCAAATTCTGTCAAAGGATATCGAGCTGTGTCAGACAGAGTTCTGTTAGTAAAATTAAACGGAAAACCTTTTAAAATAAATATCATTCAAGTATATGCCCCAACAAGTGAATGCAGTGAAGAAAGTATTGAGGAATTTTATAATGACATGGAGTCTGCTTTGAAGAACTGCAAAAAATCAGAAATAAATATCACAATGGGTGATTTCAAGGCAAAAATAGGAAAGTAAGGCGATGGATGCAGTGTAGGCAATCATGGTTTGGGAGAGAGAAATGAAAGAGGATACAGACTTGTAGAATGGGCAAAAGAACAAGAAATGGTTGTAGGAAACACCTGGTTTAAACAGCATTCTAGAAGATTATGGACATGGAGGAGTCCAGACAGCAGGATGATTAAAAACCAGATAGATTACATCCTGATTAACAGAAGGTTTCGAAATGCATTAACAGTCGTAAAAACAGTTCCAAATGCAGACTGTTACAGTGATCACAGATTAATTACAGGCACATTGAGGGTAAAGTTAAAGAAAGTCAAGTATATAGCAGGAAACCCTAAATATGACTTGTACAAATTGAAAACTGACAAAGAAATACACGTTAATTTTAACATAGAAGTAAAGAACAAATTTGATTTATTGTCTGATCTAGAGATCCTATTTCAAGATGTAGATGATCAATGGGAAATGCTGAAGAATTCAATCAGTTGTGCAGCAGAAAAAAATTATTCAAAAATTAAAGAAAGTGGGCCGTAAGACATGGATGACTGAAGAAATTTTACAACTAATGGAAACAAGAAGACAAAACAAAAATAATCCTGCCAAATATGAAGAAATTCACAGAAAAGTCAGAACCTTATGTAGGGAGGCAAAAGAAACATGGCTTGAGAAAAATTGCGGAGAAATTGAAAAACAACACAACAGTAAAAATGCGAAACTAATGCACAAAAGAATCCAGGAGCTTACTAATCAAAGAACACGTACACCAGCAGGCTGCCTAAAGACAAAAGATGGAAGAGTCATAATAGAAACAGATCAGATCTTACATGTATGGTCAGATTACGTGAAAAACCTTTATGACGACAACAGAGACGAACACTACGATGATCAAAATAATAATGAAGGACCAGCAATTTTGAAGATGGAGGTTCAGAATGCTCTTAACCATATGAGATCTGGCAAGACCCCGGTTCAGACAGCGTCCCAACAGAAATGATTAATGCTTTAGAAGAATATGGAATAGACAAAGTTACCAGTCTGCTTAATACAATATATGAAACTGGAAATATACCTCATGAATTATGTAATTCTGTATTTATTGCAATACCAAAGAAATCAGGAGCCTTGGAATGTGATCAACATCGAACAATTAGTATAATGAGTCACATCACGAAGATTTTGCTAAGAATTATCATGCAAAGGAGGAAAATACAACCTAAAATAGGAGAAGAACAATGTGGGTTTGTAGAAGGAAAGGGTACAGTAAATGCTGTGTAATCGAACGATCTATAGAAGTAAACAAAGATCTACACCTTTTCTTTATTGACTACACAAAAGCTTTCGATAAAGTGAGACATGTCGACATGATAAGTATGCTTGAAGATCTACAAATTGATGGAAAAGACCTTAGACTTGTAAAAAACATATATTGGAAACAACAAGCTGCCATAAGAGTTGATAATGAAGTAGGCAAATATCAGCCTATTAAGAGAGGTGTGAGACAGGGCTGTGTAATGTCTCCAGATCTGTTTTCCCTATACAGTGAAAGTATTTTCAGAAATATTGAAGATATGGAAGGAATCAACATTGGGGGACGATGCATCAATAACATTAGATATGCAGATGATACAGTGTTGATTGCAGACAATGAACAGGATCTGCAACATTTAATAGATGCGGTTGTTACACATAGTGAACAACGAGGGTTAGAATTAAATTGTAAAAAGACACAGATTATGGTCGTCACTAGGAAGAACGAAATACCACAGTATAATATACAAGTAAATGGGAATATTCTACAACAAGTGAATAGGTACAATTATCTCGGAACAGTAATAACATCTGATGGGAGATGCCTTGAAGAGATTAGAACAAGAATCGCCATGGCAAAAGTAGCCTTTAGCAAGATGAAAACATACTGACCAATAAAAAGATGTCAATTGAAACGAGAAAAAGAATGTTGAGGTGCTGCATAGAACCTGTACTTTTATATGGATGTGAAGCTTAGACAATGAGCAGTCAAGCTGAAAAACATATGATGGCTGTAGAAATGTGGTTTCTGAGGAAAATGCACATGTAATCGCTTGACGCGATACATGATGATGATGATGTTACCAATACCAGCGTCCCTTGCAGTGTCCTAGGGTATGATGGGAAGCCGCTCTGGAAGCAAGGATAAATAGAGGCGCGTGTCAGTTTCCCGGTCTCTCAAAACCAGACAACCGTGGCCGAAGGAGCGATTATGTAGATCGCTGTTTTTTATGTAGATTATAAAATAGGGAGGCTTTAACCAGCCCTCCCCAGTCACTGGACCAGAGCAGGGAGTCACAAATGCCTCTAGATTTAACCAAGACTGGCTTGTGTGGTCCACACACAAGGACCGAGGAAATCCATGAAAACGACTGGCAATTTGTAAGCCCACTCTTGGTAGTGACCCCTGGCCATGGTTGTGGTTGTAGAGCAAACTTGAGCCCCAGCTCTGGTTAATGTCGTAGGCCACTCACATCTCCCTTTCGTATACCCATTCGTATACCTGTTTATGCCGCTATATCTCTGCTGTTAGGGTTATAGTTTTGTTTTTTGTTATGTTATGGCTCTTTGTTGTATCTGGTCAAAGTCAACCTATGTGACGCGGGTGTCTTGTGTGGAAATTGAGGGTGCCCTTCAACTCAATTGGACATGGTTGAGGTCTCACTGTCATTTAGAGACTGCCCCTGTAGTTAGGTCTAGGCAGTTAGGTCTCTAACTGTGGGATTTCAGATTCCCATTTCTGTATGTACCGACTGTCCATGAGTCCTTAGATGATTACCATAGAGAGTCCATACCCGCAGTTATGTTGTTGTTTACATTGAGTCTCAGTTGTTGCCATGTCCTCGTTTGTTTGTGGAGATGGGTACCTAGTCATGCACATAGCGATGTTGGGCAGCAGTGATTACTGTGGGAACATAGGTTCCCATTTCCGTATATGTCAGTTGTGTGACATGACAGGATGCCGGGTTGTCACTAAATCATGCAGTTCTGTCAATAAAAGTCAAATTTTGTTGTTCTTAATTTGTTTTGTTTAGTCTGTAGTTTGTTGTGTAAACTCATTGATCCTGTTACAGTCCAGCAGTGTAATCTTCCGTCTGGGGTGTACAACAGTATATCCCCCGCCCTAAGAACTCCTGGAATCTTCTGTCTAATTCTACCCCTTTTCTTGTTAACAGAGGAGAATATACACAGTGCTCTTTCTCTATTTCTCCTTATTGTCCTTTTCTTCTCTGGCCCATTAAAAGTCAGTGTTGCGCTTCTTTGTCTTTGAGCACCTTCCTGTCCTTGATATTCTTCCTCCGGTAACAAGTGGCGAGCCTGCCAGGATTGTTTGGCGGCCTTTAGATTATCTTGTTGGTGTCTGTTCCAGTCTTCAATGATTCTTTTAGGTGGTAGTTCCATGTGTTTTTTTTTATCCTTCTTGGGGGTGTGAGAGGTCCCTGGCCAAAGACATTAACTGGGTTCAGGTTTTGTTCCCAAGTCTCCAAGAAGCACAGCATTGAGAGAAGAGCCTCCAGACCTACACCACATCTCAAGTCGTCGAAATTAAAGGTGACCTTATTCCTTGTTTAGGGAACCGAAGTTTCCCACCCAGCCGGCGCTCAGTCTTGAGTCCGCTGGTATAAATTAAGAGTGTGAAAACTCCAACGAAGGTCACCAAACTTAGACTATAAAGCTTTGTAGAATATACATATATGTTCCTGCTGAAACCACCAGCTTTGCTTAGAAAGCTACAGAGAAAGTTGACGACTTCATGAGAGCAGAACGCTCCCATATTCAATAGAGGCTGGGGCTGTGCTTGTCCAAGAGAGAAATTATGTTGATTCTTTTGGGAGAACAGTTGTGGACTGTTCATGCGACTGATTTCAGAAGTGCCAACATCTGTGGCCATCCATAGAAGTACCTTTCCCTTGTTTGTCTGGAAGAGGGGACATCAGAAATCCATCCCACCAGTGTGTCCCACCAGCAGCAGAGCGCTGGACATCCATATTCAATCTCCACTGGTGGCACCATCACCTGAGATCATCAAGGGGGGATGTTTCCCATTGTACATCAGCCCACCATGCTTATTTGAAGTGACAGATGACAATGTTACCTGTGGTGATAAGAAAATCCTTTCCTTATAGGCGGAAGCAGAGGAGTTAATAATACCAGCGTGTTCATCGAGGTTCATGATATAAGTGGACATTTAAGTGTTGAGCAGTGAACAGTGATTTCCTATATTTCCCCTGTGCATAGACATTCAGTGAAAGGAAATAGCATCCAGCGAGAATCATATATTTCCACGACAGGGACAAATAATTAATTACTAGTTAAGTTTTGTGTCATTCAATGTTAATTCAAATCAGGATTCCTCACTCACAGAAAGTGAGTCCAAGATGCCATATCTTCCAGCATGTTTTGTTTTGCTTTGTTTTTTTTCCCCATGTACAGGTATTTTTCTACCCTGCTTCATTTGGGTATCACTGTGACAACGGAGAAATTACTGACTCATCCCATGGAACTGGTGGATGCGGCTGGCAGAAGCGGTGCTACCAGAATCAGACCGGGGAAACAAAAACTGGGTTTGCCTGCATAGTCATGGTAATTATATTTTTTTCAGTGGCAAGGGTGTCTGCATCTTGGTTTGCAGGTGATCTAGTGGATAGCATGCATGTTATTTCGGTCGTTTTTTTTTTTTTTTTTTGGTTACAAGTAGGGATTGTAAATTTAAGGGGATGCCTGTGTGAAATTTTTATTTTTGGTGCCCCTATGTATTGCATCCATGGAGCTAAGTGTTGATGTTGATGTCAGGATTGGTGGTTTATTTTGTATGCAGTCTGCATATTCCTCATGGCCACTCATAAGATATGGTATTATCTTTTGTCAGGGACTGATGTTTTTAAAATTGTCACTGATGTATGTTTTTAAGGCAGGTTCAGAAAATATAACTGGTAACAGATTTACACTGAGAGGTTTATGTCCCATGATGAAACCCACTTAACTGATTATTTACTTAAATAGTCCTAGTGTGTTGTCTAAACCCTAAGGGTCTAGAGCAGTGTTTCCCAACGTGGGGCCCACGCCCCACAGGGGGGCAATTTGACTGTTAAGGGGGGAAATTCGAAAATGGAAGAAATCGGCTGAATATAACAAAACGTGGAGACTTGAGACTGAAGTTAACTAAATTGGAACCTGACATAAGATCTCTTTGCAGCAACCATCAAGCGCAAGGATCTCACTAAATTTAAATAATAAATAATTACTAATAATTAAAATAATATAGAAAAATCTTTCATTAAAATTATTTTGTACTTGAATTTCAGTTCTCCATTATATGTTTTGAAAATTTACTTACTGTGTTTGCTCAATAATTACCTAGTGATTTCTTCCTAAAACCTATCATTCAAGTTTCTTTAGTGAACATTTCAATTTTTGAATATTAAAAATAATGTATATGTTGAGGGGGACGTGGGGCGGGGGAGGGGGGCAATATGAATTTTAGAAAGGCTTAAGTGGGGCATAGTACAAAAAAGGTTGGGAAACACTGGTCTAGAGTATTCGACGGGGACCGTCGAAAAATTGGGGGTGAGATGTGTAATCGCTTGACGCGATACATGATGATGATGATGTTACCAATACCAGCGTCCCTTGCAGTGCCCTAGGGTATAATGGGAAGCCGCGCTGGAAGCATGGATAAATAGAGGCGCGTGTCAGTTTCCCGGTCTCTCAAAACCAGACAACCGTGGCCGAAGGAGCGATTATGTAGATCACTGTTTTTATGTAGATTATAAAATAGGGAGGCTTTAACCAGCCCTCCCCAGTCACTGGACCAGAGCAGGGAGTCACAAATGCCTCTAGATTTAACCAAGACTGGCTTGTGTGGTCCACACACAAGGACCGAGAAAATCCATGAAAACGACTGGCAATTTGTAAGCCCACTCTTGGTAGTGACCCCTGGCCATGGTTGTGGTTGTAGAGCAAACTTGAGCCCCAGCTCTGGTTAATGTCGTAGGCCACTCACATCCCCCTTTCGTATACCCATTCGTATACCTGTTTATGCCGCTATATCTCTGCTGTTAGGGTTATAGTTTTGTTTTTTTGTTATGTTATGGCTCTTTGTTGTATCTGGTCCAAGTCAACCTATGTGACGCGGGTGTCTTGTGTGGGTATTGTCCTTTTCTTCTCTGGCCCATTAAAAGTCAGTGTTGCGCTTCTTTGTCTTTGAGCACCTAAGTATAGGAAATTACATCTTCCTGTCCTTGATATTCTTCCTCCGGTGACACATAGAATACCATGGACAGCCAGAAAGACCAATGAACAAGTCCTTCAAGAAACAAATGAAGATCGTAAACTGATTAGAGACATTAGACGCAGACAGTCAAAAGTTTTTGGGCATGTTATGAGAAGAAATGAACTGGAGAACTTGATGACAACTGGCAAAATCGAGGGGAACAGACCAAGGGGAAGACCTAGAAGCAAATACCTGGATGGCTTGGCCTCGTGGCATGGTCGAGGCAGAAAAACTGAGCTGATCCACGACTCTGGTGATCGAGTGAGATGGCAAAACATGACCGCCCACGCTTACCGCATGGCACATGATGGATGAAGATCGCAGACATTAATCCACATGCACACCTACTGCGATATTTTTGCTCCAACTATTCAGAAGAAGAATTGCAGGCCCTTAACATGACAGCATCGGAACAAACAATGCAACTTTTCAATGGCAACAGTTTGTATTCCACAGTAATGAATTTTCAATTCCGTAAGCACTCAACGGTAACAAAACAACAGTTATTGAAAAACGAAAAAAAAATCTCTAAAGGCATTGAATATCGACAGAAGAGTAATATTGCGGTGGGAACTGACATATTGTGGCATAACAAGAAACGTGAGAAGAAACACGTTGTCAAATGAGGGGACAACACACGAACATATGAATCAATCTATAAACTTCAATGAAAAGAGGACCAACATCTTGACCGTCTACAGAGACATTCACAGCTATATTCGTCGCGCAAAACAGGCAATCATGTTCCGTCTCAGCAGAGAGCATTGCATGCACTCACATACGAATCTGGATACGCCTTGTGTCGTCACCCGAACTGGCCTGGAATTACTGTAAAACAAGTTTGTTACCGCGAAATCACTAGTTTTTCACCAAAATATCAAAAAAATGTCGCCGCTTTCCATGATTTAAGTTGCTTTTGGACCTATTAAAGACATATTCCTTGGGTGGGGGTAAATATAAGACGGCAGGAAAAATTGCATAACGATTGCAACAGACAGTTTTCACAAAAATTGTTTGTGAATGAAGGCAGGCAAATGTGAACAGACTATAGTTGCTATGGTTTAAGAAGATCGTGAAGACCGTGGCAGCCTGTTGTAATTTATACACCACTGGTATTTGTTTAGTGGTAGATTAAAGTATCAGTACATTTGTTAGCTGGCTGGTGCTTTGTCACAGCCACAGTGAAGTTTGTGATTTTATTAGAGTCATTCGAATGACATTACAACCACTGTTGAAAGCGATACATTGTTATTTTGTGGTATTTGAGTCTAACGCAAAGTATTACTCTTGTCCTGAGTTAAGACAGTGACAGTATGGGTATAAAGTTAAAAGTTACGATCATGATCATGGACATCATCATCTTCATCATCATCATCATCATCATCATCATCATCATCATCATCATCATCATCATCTTCTTCTTCTTCTTCTTTTATTACTACTACTACTACTACTACTACTACTACTACTACTACTACTACTACTACTACTACTACTACTACTACTACTACTACTGCTGCTGCTGCTGCTGCTGCTGCTGCTGCTGCTACTACTACTACTACTACTACTACTACTACTTCCTCATCTTCTTCGCCATCCATCCATCCATCATGTGCCATGCCGGTAAGCGTGGGCGGTCATGTTCTGCCATCTCACTGGATCACCATAGTCGTGGATCAGCTCCGTGTTTCTATCTCGACCATGCCACAAGGCCAAGCCATCCAAGTACTTGCTTCTAGGTCTTCCCCTCGGTCTGTTCCCCTCGATCTTTCCAGTTGTCACCAAGTTATGCAAATCATTTCTTCTCATAACACCACCGCATAACTTCGCCGTTGTCTTCATAATCATCACTATCGTCATCTGCAGTACTGTAATTTCCATATGCCCTCGTGTAGAGTGGTAAACTAATCCTTTTGAGCTGTGGGTGGGTGTATCCCCAATTGATGGAATGCATACCAGAAAGACAATGACATTTGATCTTCATCTGTCGTAGAGTTTAAGGGGAAATTGAAGTTTAAAATTTTGACCAAATGTATCATGACTACCGAGATGAGTTGAGTCAAGAACCGATATCACAGCACTCAGGATATTCCAACTCTGTCCTCATCTCCATCAGCCAGCGAAGAATCCCAGTACTTATGGTACTAGTTGCAGTATGATTTGTATCCCTCTACCTTCCCCCTGAGTACAGAGTGTCGACTAGATCACCTGGTCACACCCTTCCCCGCCATTCTATCTAAGCCATGATTATTTATCCGTTCTTCCACACTGTACACATGATTTCAAGGGCAATGGGCGCACCTGCCTTATCGTGCACCAATAACCTGAGTCAGTGCGCTAAATATATGCGTGTATACGATAACCGTGTTATAATCTTTCCATGTGCTTCTTGTTATTCCCTTAGCGCTATAGCCAGAGCTTCTTGGGTTATAGGCACACAGTGCTACATGAATGGGCTTCATTCTGACAAGATGTCCGGACCAGAATAATTGTTTATCTGGCCAAGCGGTTAAGGCGCTTGCCTCGTGCTCCGAAGGGTGTGGGATCGTTTCCGTAGTCCGTTATTTGGTTCACGGTTGACTTTTCTCGGAGATCCTAAGTGTCGTCGCTGGAGCTGAGTTCGTGCTTTGTGCGACGCTGTGGTGCTTTCGGCAAACAGTTCTGCTGAAAGAAACTGAGTCATGTGGCATGAAACCCAGTGCAATGAAGTAGATCCTCTTGATTTTAAATCCCTATGTAAAGATCCGACGCAGTGGGTCGTGCCTATGACACTTCTAGTGCTATCTGATCCAGTAAAGTCGGCAACGGTTCTCGTACATCTCACCATGACCACGACGAAGATACGACCTCCCTGTGCTCGGCACAAGCTGTATGCGTCGGTCTCCTCCAGAAATGTCAACCACTGGGGATCCCTATAAACCACTGACATTGCACGAGAAATACATGCACGTCTATTGAAGGATACTCATAGAAGTGTATTCATATGTCAGATGCCGTGGCCTAAAATAGTCGAGGGCCTAACGCATCATGCTCCACCATCTGCTAACTTGTAGCCCTCAGTTGGCGACAAAGCATCTCTGAAGGAACAAGTATATTTCAAAACCTAAGTGGCCGGACGTGTCCCCAATCTTGGTTGGAATGTGTCTGGAGGCCGTAACCCTTACACATATGCACGCCCAGGCCGGGCACACTGAATCTTGAACTGTAAATGCACATAACTAGCTCTAACTCACTCCTCTGGAAAAGGGAACGAAGAAGCAGACATACACCATTATTCTCTGTTTCACTTGTCATGCGGCCATATCTTTTATGTCGCCAATCCATACCCGCATGTTTGAAAGTTTAACAAGATATTTGAAAGACAGGCTGCGATTAAAGCATTTCATTTCGCATATTTAAAACGCCTGGACATGGAGCGAAATTATGTACTAGGCTGAATTTTAAAAAAATGAGAATTCCGGCAAAGACTTGTACAAAACCACTGTCCTATTAGATATTCATTCGTTCAGTAGCATGCATGCTCTTTGCAGAACCTCGCTCCCACAACAACCTTCCGGAAAACTTCTCGATCATAAGCAAGTTGTCCCGTGTGCGACACACCCATCTGGGTATCATCCGCAACATCCTGCACCCATCTTCACTTTGGCCTTCCGTTTCCTCTCTTCCCAGGCATATACCCCTCCATTATTGTTTTCTAAACTTTCATGACGTTTTAAGTGACCGTTTCAGTTTTCTTCAGTCTTATTTAAGTTTTCTTTGCTTTATCGTCTTTAATAGCCAGCCTTCTTCAATATTCAGCTCTTGAAGTATGAATGCATTTGTTCTTTTCTTTATCTAAGATATTTGTAGAACCCATCTGTAACATTTATAATCAAAAACATTTATGCGCTGTTCACCTTGTTTAGTAAGTGTCCAGGTCTCACGGGTGTATGTTGCAGCGGTGAAGATGCATGCTCTTAAAAATCTATTTTTGTAGTTCTATCTGTCCCACTCCACAATTTATTCAGTTATTTTAGTCTTTGAAGAGCAATAGATATTCGTATTTTCATTTTTTTCATTGTGTCACAATTGTCGTTAATCAATGACGCAAGATATTCAAAACTTTCCACCACCTCCAGTTTTTCCTCATTAATATATATTTCTTTCTCCATAGTAGTTTTATCTGTATGTGTTATCTTTGTCTTTGTTATGTTAAGATATAAGTTGTGATTTTCACTATTTCTTTGGGTTGAGGTTATTCAGTTTTCTATACCATTCTGTGATGTGGATAGCAATACTGTATCATCAGCATACCGAATCTCTGCTATTTCATGACCACCAATATTTAGTGCATCATATTGCTGCCTGGTTATATCATCTCTGACATTTCTCATTATATTTTCGGCGTACAGGTTAAACAAATAGGGGGACAGCACTCAGCCCTGACGGACTCCTTGCTTGATGTTAAACCAATCTGATGTCTCACCATCTATTCTAACCGCTACTTGTTGGTCAAGATAGAGCAATTTTATGAGTCGTACTACATGTGATGGAAAGCCCTTATTCCTCATGATTTCCCAAAGTTTCTGATGTTGTACACAGTCAAATACCTTTGAATAAATAATCCACAAAGCATGAGGATAGGTTTACATTAAATTCTCTGAACTTCTCTATAATTAAACGCATGCTGAGTATGTGATCTCTTATTCCTCTTCCTTGTCTAAATCCAGCTTGAACCACATTAATCTCTACTTCCGTTTAGATATAGTTGACTTAATAACTTTTGTTATTTTAGACTTTGCCGGTGTTTTGTGTCCATCAATAATGATAATGACCATTCATTTCATCCAGTGGGGTTGAAAGTATGGAGCCGTAAGTTCTAAGATGGCTGATAAGGCCTATTTTGGCTCGAAATGTTCTTGGACAATGTGGGCAAAGAATGCTTGACGTTCTAGGAGGAGGATCTCCTGCGGTGGTTTTTTTTTCTGTCCAGCCTTTTCTTCATGTACGCCACGAATTACGGTCTTTAGCAGCAGTCTCCCAGGTGTCAAGATGAATTCAAAAAGCATTTGGTGATATTTTCAGAGTGTCTTTAAAGCGTTTCCTCTGGCTGCCTTGGGAACGTTTACCACAACGCAGCTCGCCGTAAAAAAAAATTGTTTAGGAAGCCTGTGATCTGGCCAACGAGTTAAGTGACCAGCCCAGCGAATCTGATTTTTCATTAATAGAGTGTGCATACTGGGCATGGACGCTCTTTCTAGAACTTCAGTGTCTGGGATCTTGTCTTGCCATTTAATCTTCAATAGCTTCCTAAGGCAGACTGTGTGGAAGTGGTTTAATTTCCTAGTATGTCGCTGATGAACAGTCCATATTTCACAAGCATATAGCAGTGTGGATAATAAAACTGCTTTATAGACTTTCATCTTTGTTTGCAGACTTATTCCATTTCTGTCCCATACATTCTTGTACAGTCTGCCAAAGGCCGCGCTGGCCTTGGAGATTCTTGCATTCATTTCGTCGTCAACTGTGGCAGCCTGTGACACAGTGCTGCCAAGATAGGTGAATTTGTCCACAACACTTAGTCTATGACCGTTCACCTTGGTATTCGGCACGGTGTGATTATTTCCTGGGGCTGGCTGGTACATAACTACAGTCTTCTCCAAGTTGATATTGAGCCCAAAGTTGGCACAGGCATATGAGAAAGCTGAAACATTGTGTTGCATGTCTGCCTCTGAGTTGGCATATAGAGCTTAATCATCAGCAAATAGTAGTTCTCTAACGGTGACAGAGTGTTGGTTTTGGCTTTCACCCTTCTGAGATTGAACAACTTTCCATCCATGCGGTAGTTGATGTCTATTCCAATGTCATTGTTCTCGAAGGCATTCATCAGCATGGCTGAAAACGTGAGACTGAACAGTGCTGGTGCTAGGACACATCCTTGCTTCACTCCATTGGGGACAGCAAAGGGCTCAGACAGTTCACCATTTTCCTGTACTCTTGCCTGCATGCCATCATGAAATAGCCGCACTATTTGGACAAACTTTTGTGGACAGCCATATTTCGCCATAACCTGCCACAGTCCTTCTCTGCTGACTGTATCAAAAGCCTTGGTAAGGTCAATGAAAGTGGAGAACATTTCAGAGTTCTGTTCCTGATATTTCTCTTGCAGCTGCCTTGCAGCGAAAATCATGTCAACAGTTCCTCGTTCTTTTCTGAAGCCACATTGATTCTCAGGAAGAAGACCTTGATCGAGATGGGCCGTGAGGCGATTGAGAAGAATTCTGGCGAGTATCTTCCCTGCGATTGAGAGCAAGGAGATGCCTCGGTGGTTGTTACAGGATTGGCGGTTTCCTTTACGTTAGTAAAGGTGGACTATTGACGCGTTCTTGAAATCTTGTGGCATGGTCTCGTTTACCATATGTTTGTAAAGACGTGGTAAAGCTGCTCTATTAGGACCGACCCACCTGCCTTGTATATCTCTGTTGGGATGGGGTCAGGACCAGGCACCTGTCCACTGGAAAGTTGCTGGATGGCTTTGTTTAGTTCCACTGTGGTTGGCAGGTCATCAAGTGTATCTTTAGTGGGAACTTGAGGAAGGCAGTTTATGGTTTCATCATCGAAGAAGGAAGTTGCATTTAAGATGTTGCTGAAATGCTCTGCCCAGCGTTGAAGGATTTCTTTCTTACCGGTGACCAATGTTCCCCCATCTGCTCTGAGCAGGGGAGGTATGCCTGGTGATGGAGGACCGTAGACTGCTTTCAGTGAGTCGTAGGAGTTTTTCATATCATGTCTGTCAGCAAAGTCAAAATGAATGCATCATTTTGGGCTGCACGAGAGACACCAGCTGTGTAGCAATGAGATACCTCCTTGACTTCCCGACAATGGAACACAGGATCAAGATCTGGAGAGCTCGTGCATACTTAAAAATAAGTGCAGATGAGCAGCACCCTCTGCATGACGCTATATTCAGAGAAAAGGGTGACAGGCTAAAGAGGGGCAAATCATGGATGGGTCGGGCGGAAGATGTCGTCAGACAGGTCTGCAGTCTTACCAGTATCAACCCCGGCAAGGAATGGGTGTCGGTGCCTCCAGCTTTTAAGTGCACTTTCTCCTGCATTATCACACTCGACAGACGGTGCAGAGAGCAGAACCCTGCCGCTGTCAATGCAGAGGTTAACGCGCTCATCTATGAACACTCAGATAGCCCCGAAGTGCTCATCTATACAGATGGATCTGTTGTAAAGCAGCAGAGAAGTGCGTGGGCATTTACAGTCCGTTCAGCGGGCCGAACCGTTCAAGAATCCAGTGGTGCCCACTCTATGACCACGAGCAGCATGACGATGGAGGTGATGGCAGTTACACGTGCTTTCATATGGCTGGAATCACAGCATTATACCAACGTGTGTGTACTAAGTGATTCAATGAGCATGATTCAGACGGTCGAAGCTGGATCTGTACGTAGACAGTGGACTGAATCGCTGCGGAAGTCTGTTGTTCGTAAAGTCACCTTCATCTTCGTCCCGGGACATGCGGGAGTCGAGGGAAATGAACGAGCTGACAAACTGGCTGGCTCTGCACACCCCGTAGATGGCCAGCCCATGGATCGTGCCGATGTTATTAACGTCCTTAAAGATATGGCGAGAACAGAGGACTTTGACGTCAGTGATTCCACATCGCTGTCCAGGATGAAAGACCTGGGAGTAAGAATCGGCACAGCCAGACGCGAGAGGTACATCGGGAAAACAAAGCGCCTCGTCAACCAACACAGAACTGGCACTATTAGCCACCGGACGCTGATGCATATGCTGGGGGGGGGGGAGGATCTGAGCACCTATGGACATGTTCGGAGTGCAATGAAGATACTCCAACTGATAACTGATAACTGAAAGTCTTGAATTTCACCAGCTTTGTTGCTCAGTCAGGAGTCCCGCAAGTGTCAAAGTTTCTGCTGCATTTTTTTTTTTTACTTCGGGTCATTCAAATGTGCCTTGAGGAGAAGATGTTTCTTGGCCAGCAATTGGTTGATGTCTTCAGAATTTTCATCAAATAAATCTTTATGCTTTCGGGGGGACTGGACCCAGGATTTCCATAGCTGTGTTGTAAATTATGTCCTTTAGGGCTCTCCACTCTGTTTCCGCATCCTGTTTAGCTGCAGCATTTGGCTTGAGGCGGTCTTCCAGCATGTTTTCAAACGACAGCTGCATTATTATTTTTTTTTTTTGCTGTTTAGGCAGGTGATATTTAGTTGTTTTTTTTTCCCCTTTCATTTTTACCCCTTGAGGACGCCGTGGTGGTTTGATGTGTATGTTTATTTTCGAGATAATGAGACGATGGTTTGTCCAACATTCGGCACCACACATGGATTTTGTCACCCAAAGGTCTTGTCTGTCACTTCTCCTGACGATGATATAACAATGAGGTATCAGTGTTTCGAGCGAGGGTCTGTTCGGCATAGATCTGAAGGAGGAGGAGCCCATTGCTGTTACAGTTTCCGTACTCCGTACTTTCCAATGATGCCGCTCTAAGAGGCGGTGTCCTTGTCTACTCTGGCATTGAAGTCCCCAAGGAGTATAAGTTTGTCTCCTTTGGGAACAGATGTTAATACGTTGTGCAGGTCTTCATAGAACTTGTTTTTGACGTCATCTTCATTTGTCATGGTTGGTGCGTAGACACTCACGATGGTTGCATGCTTCTTTCCTTTCAGCTGGAGTAATTTAATAGTTATAAGCCTGTCATTTATAGCCTTCGGAAATTCAGCTAGTTTGCCAACCAGGGCCGATTTAATGGCAAATCCCACACCGGATTGGCGTCTTTCCTCGCTTTTCCCTCCACTCCAGAAAAATGTGTAGCCGGCACCTACTTCACAGATTTGGCCTTCTTCTGCAAGTCGTGTCTCGCTCAAGGCTGCAATGTCGGTATTGTACCTGCCCAGCTCTCTCCCAATCAGTGCTGTTCGCCTCTCTGGGCCCGACGCGCCGTCTCTATCAAGTAGTGTGCGTACATTCCAAGTTCCGATTGTTAAGGGAATATGGTTAGTTCTTTTAGCTTTACCTGTTTTTACTTTGTTTGTATGTCGACCGCAGTATAGGGTACCCACCAACCGCGGCTAGCTGGTTAGGTAATGATGGAGCAGACAATGTTTAGGGCACCTTTCCTAGCCCCTTCCTCATGCTATGGAGGTGAGCAGTGCTTTCCAATAGAGGGCTGCTCAGTCACTCAGGGGGCTGCCGAATCCCACTGCTGCTCCGGTCAGTAGAAGACGACCATATGACCTGAGCCGCCTATGTGCAGGTCTGCGACTACGACTGCCAGCCTACCCACGCCTGCCGCTTCGCCGCTCGCCCATCGCCACAGGGCTTGAAGGTGATATATGAAGTTGGATGAAGAATGACTTGCGCGATGAATTGGATTAAAGTGAGGAAGAGTTGCGCAATTCTTCGACGTCACTCTCTCGCCTGAGTCCATCTGAGTCCAGTGGCAAGACAAGTCAAGACGACTGGAGACGAATACAGGTGCAGTGGGTGACCAGGGCGCTCCACGTTTGCCGTGCTCATAATGTTCCACATCGCTTTGCAGGTAAACGCCGTCTTGCCCGTTGAATCATCAGTAATTTCATCCACGCAGTCTGCCAAATTCTGTCTTCATATACTGGGTAGGCATACCTTAGTTTACTGCTTGGTTTGACATCAAACGCCTGGTTTAGCCAGCCTCTCACAGCTGTTGCCCGGGGGGTGGGGGTGGCCGCTGTCGCATGCTGACAGCTACTAGGAGCCACAGCCGTGAGCTGGATGTCAGGCTTGGACCAATGGGGGTTGGGCCCTGAAGAGGACATGAGAGTCATCTTTACCAAAGGTACTACCAATATCTGACACCCCGTACCAACCACTTTGCCGGTAGGTTAGCTCGAAGTGCAATGGGTCAGTTGAATTACGCTTGGAAGTTGAATATGCTTCGAAACTCCAGTGGAGGCGACATGAATGAAATGACTAGTATTGACTGACACTGATATAAGGATAACAAATAACAAACTCGCTCTTGAGACCATCAAACTGATACCGCTAATAGTAATAGTAATAGAACATTTATAAGAACTGACTGGCACTCGTAGAAGACGCGTCGTCTCCAAATGACGTCTTTTGCACAGCTGATGAAGCACACGGATTTTGAAGAGCAAATCAGAGTGATGGTCTTGAATCCGACTTGCCTAACTTATTGACATTTTGTTGTTGTGCAGAAGGTACTTTGCTATCAACTTATCTTCAACCTGATCCTCTTTGATATCCAGTAAATACCTTAAGTATTGTAACAAATTATCTCGTTTCTGAGCGCTCCATGTTTTCACATTTCAACAATCTGCGCATGTGCGGCAGGAAGCGAAAATTTCAGCTTTGCAAACATCCGAAAATGGTGAGAGAAAATACTGGAGTTATGAAGCTTTCTTTTTCTCCAGTCTTGTCTATCTTTCATGTCCATCTTTTACGTAAATTATGCATTATCGACACTGTCATCTTTATGTATTGTTTCAGCAACGATTAAAGAGCTCACAGAAGGATAAAGTTCGCCAGTTTGTCGCGTTTACTCAGACTGGGGAGAAGACAGCCATCAACTGTTTGTGTGCCCATGACTGGAAACTCGACGTTGCTGTTGATAATTATTTCATGGCACCAGACCGCTACAATGCTGCTGAATCCCGTTCTTCTGTGGACAAGAGGAAAATAGAGGCGTTATGGCAGAGGTACAAGGGTAAGTAGACTTAGTTAGATGTATGCTGGATTGGATAGTTAGGTACTTTTGCTTTCGTTCACCCCAAACAAACTTTGCCAGCTATATTTAGAGTCACCAGCTATATTTAGCGCCGACGGTGATCTCCTCTGTGTTCGGGTGGAGTGCGTGTCAGTGCGTTTCAATTGCCCCACACCACAGTGTTGTTTCTTTGGGCTGTGGCAACCGTTTCTGTCTCCCTTCGATCCTCATTTGCATCGGTCCTGCAATCACTTTCCGGTTAGGATTAGGGTTAGGGGTAGGGTACACACACTAACCCTAATCCTAAGCCTTACCCCCTAACCGGAAAGTGAAAGGATAGCGCACCACCGCCGCCGAATAGAATTGCGCACCGAGCTACGGCGCAACACACGGAAACCCCCTGAATGTTCGGCGCAACACAGGGAACCCCTGGATGTGACGTCATACCCTGGGATTCCCTTTTGTTTGGGGTGAAAGAAAGCAAAAGTACCGATAGTTATTATCTAGTTCTGGAGTTTCCAGGGTGTATGTATGAAGTAAGAAGATCATTGTGTCATTCATTCACTATAAATAATAATATAAACAATAATAATAGCAATGTCAGTTACCGATCTTTGTGAGTATATTTTTAGCGACCTTCCAGTTTTTACCCATGTCTGCTTTTGATTCGATGTATTAAAAAAATCACAGATCACAGGAAACAATTCTAATAAATGCTACTGTGGTCTGTATGCTAGGCTGCAAGTGACTGCCGCTTAGAACTTTCATCTCTTGAATTTATTTAAGTTTATTCACGAAGGGTAAGCTAATTTTTCTTATAACTCCTGTATTTTAAACCAACCTTAGGGTCCGCATGGCCGAATGGATAAGAACGCATGTTCTTAAACATCCGGTGTGGTGATGCAGAGGTAAGTGGTTCAACTCCTACACTGGACAGCTGGACTAAAATGTTGACCTATCATCCTTGACTTGGGGACGTTAATTACAAGTACCTATGATGTCAGAGTGGGTTCACCTGATAGTGAGGGACACTTTTAATAGGGAAAGCTAACCCACACGCAAAATTCAGTCCATCACTACTATAAATAGTGTGTATGGACTACGCTTGAGTTCAAAACAAGCGAGCAAAAAATGCAAGCAATGAATGGTGTCGCTATGGCAACTGGTTTATTTTTACCAGCCAGTTGGTGGTTGATTTTGGAATAGCCCTCACACTAGCAGATATTAACAACAGCAAGCCAGAGCTACTTAAGTCAATGCAAAAAAATAAAATAAAATTGAGAGACACTTATTTAAAAGAGAAGACACAATTTTACCTGTCATATGATGATTTTGGTTACAGACATAAGGGATAGTTACTAGTGTGTGCCATATAAAGAGATACCCTGTACATTAGATTGGGTGCCAGCGGGCTCTGTGTTGGTTTTATGGAATTCCATTCCAGAGTTCTGCCATACGCCAACTTCATACACCACATATAAATGGTATTATAGGTCTGAACCAACATTTCACAACTGGCGACCCCTAGAGCTGCAGTGACCAGAAACCAGAAAGTCTCTGACACCCACCAGCCTACTTCCCAATCAGGGGT
This sequence comes from Cepaea hortensis, assembly GCA_963921405.1. Classification (NCBI taxonomy): domain Eukaryota; kingdom Metazoa; phylum Mollusca; class Gastropoda; order Stylommatophora; family Helicidae; genus Cepaea; species Cepaea hortensis. The sequence continues at coordinate 59,551,052 of OY992883.1, forward strand.
CAGTGATGTCCATGTCTACTAACTTGACAAATGGGATCTCATGTTCACCTTGTATGATTCCTTTTTTTTTTTTACTGTTGCATATCCCTTACAGGACGTTGCAGTCAACACCAGCATTTTTCAGCTGCTGTTGATGTACTAGGCAAGTATTACGTTCAGTAGTTTGTCATTGCTTTCTGAACGGCCAGCTCACATACCCCCGTAAGTTACCAGCGCGACGCGAACCACTGCCGATTCTCGCAGCTGCTGTTTTCCCCACGTGGATATACAATGTCGTAAACTCCTTGACCAGGGAGACCGGCAGAGGGGAAGTACGATTAGTATGATTCCTACTAAATGACAATTCAGTTCATGTATCCTTTGAACAGAAACCCTACACTAATGTCCACATCATATTGTCTGCTAAATGGAATATTTGTGCAATGAGAAAAAGCCTTGCTTCATTGTCAAACCTGACCACTGTGTAGAGGTCTGACAGGTGCATGTCCAAAGCCCTGCCAGCTTCCAGGGCTCTTCATGTCAAACAATGCTGAAGGCACTAACCAAGACCCTGATCCTGGAAGGTAACAACAAAGTACGTTATAAGAGCAGTTAGCTCTGTGCTGCGGGATTGAATTGCCCAGTATCAGAGCATCATTTGTCAGCTCTGCATTTATAGAAGCTTAAATGGACGATGGGGAATACCCATGTTCTGCCCCTGTCTTTTCTTGAGGGGTGACTGGCATTCATGAGTCTGTCCATCACGAAGCTGTTGGGGAGAACCATTTGTAGACGGAATGCCCTGTGAAACTACCCAGGAAGGCAAACCTGGTCACTACCCAATGAGGCAAACTTGGTCAACAAATGTCAGAAAGAAGTCAGATGTTTGGCCAAAAGGCACTCACATCTCAGCTCTGCTGAAAACAGGCACAACACAATTATGTCAAAAACAACACAAAAATGGGAAGCACAACAAAGAAATTACACCTGGAATAATTGTACATCAGCATGATGTATGAAAGTTAGGCACAGCAATGTGCGTTCAATTTCAGAACCAGCACAGCCAGATTGGTTATGGAAATTGATGAAATTAAAATCAAACATATAGGACTATAGCCAGCTTCCATTGTTGCACAACCCAGGGGAGAAGGAGAAAAGAGTCCAAAGAGAACTTTTAAAACCATGAATATGAGTATAGGTATTCATTGTCGTTGAGATGATTGTTTGTCCATCGCGAGTGATGAAGACCACTCTTTCTTTCATCCATCATGAAGTCGTGTTTGTTAGTTTGTGAGACCTGAGATGACTTGTAAGTCCGATTGTCATTGATAATTGTAACAGTAATACATTGACAGATTCCTCTAGAGCAGTGGTTCTCAACCGGTGGGGAATTCCCCCCCAGGGGGGAATTTTGGCGTTTCCAGGGGGGGAAATGAAGATTATTTCAAGATCGCGTTAATACAAGAACCGATTACTTGATCTTGTTTTTCCCTTCATACTTTACGCTTCTGCACGTCTCACCCTTCTGAAATTCATTTTATAAAGTAAGTAGACCCGCAAATCACATTTTATGTAGATGTCTAGACTTGTTTAAGTATGTACTATTAAATTTAGCTTCAATTATTACATTTACTGTGTAGGGGCAGGGGGAAATTTTTAGGGAGGAAATACGAAAGGGGGGGGGGGTGATGACGTTCTAAAAATATGGTAAGGGGGGGGGGGAATGATGTCATAAAAATATGGTGAGGGGGGGGGGAATGACGTCCTAAAAATATGGTGAAGGGGGGAACGGACCAAAAAAGGTTGAGAACCACTGCTCTAGAGTATACTACAAGCATTTATTAACCAATACCAGTGCAAAATAGGACTAACATTCTATGACATAATCATTTATGGTGTGTCAGGTATTGGGCGTTAACATAGACAAAGTCATGATTTGGTAAGGTTGGGTGACCAGATCCCTGCCTTGGTGCCTTGCCTTCCCACAACATTCTGGAGATCTGCTTATCTTTTGTCAGCCTCAGAGCAAAACTTCTGATCTTGTTGCTACTGGGACTTAATCCCAGACCACTCACTGCTGGTAAATGAGGTGACTGCACAACTATGGCTCATTCACACAAGTGAGGTGTAGTCAATGTATTCTTGACAATCTCAGGGGGCTGAGTGGTCCTCGAGGTATGGTGTCCGCCTCGAGTGCTGGAGGTCCCGGGTTCAAGCCCCGGTGAGGGCCAGATTTTTTTCATGTGGACTTTTAGTAATAAAATTTCCCCTGGTCTCTGGGTAGTGAGATTGAATACCCGTGTGTATTGTTGCACAAGTAAAATATCCCTTGGCAGTTGGAAATTGAAAAAGAGTAGCCTAACAGCGCTGCCTGGGCAAAATTTTGAGTTAAAAATCTACCAAAAGTATTTCAGGATCCTTGCCGGTGCTATGGAGTTCTTGCACTGAGCTGAGATTCTCTTGACTCAGGCTTGAGTTAGGAGTAGAACGGAGCACTTATGGGTTACACCCGTGTGCTGTGATGTTGATCCGTCGACTAAACTAAACTAAACTTTGTTGGTTGCAGATCCGGGAGATGAAGAAAAGATGACAGTCGATGGTGTAATGAGGTTTTTGGATGATCTCCAGCTGAGTCCTGAATCAAGAACAGTCCTGATTCTTGCCTGGAAATTTAAAGCACGAACGCAATGTGAATTTTCTAAAGATGAATTTGTCACAGGAATGACAGAAATGGGGTTTGTGTCTCTTTGCTGTAGCTTGAATATATAACCATAATTGTCTTCATTACCTTTGTCAGTACTGTCATCAGCTAAACTGCAGTAGACCATAATGGATGGAGGTATAACAGTAATCCTGTAACCTCACATTTCATGCTAAAATCTTTTGCTTATCAAAACCTCATTATGTGAGGCTGAACTAACTCCAGAGCTGAATTGGTGGTGGTGGTGGTGGGGGGGGGGATAATTTGACAGAATCACTAATGCAGAGCTTAGGGAGAGAACTGGACAGATGTCAGCAGATCAAAATATGGCAATGAATAGGACACACATTGAGACAGGCTGGTTATAGTGTAAGTAGAAATACCTTTGTCTGGAACTCACAGGGCAAATGAAGACCAAACCACAAGGAGAAGGACATTGGAGGCAGATGAATAATATGAGGACATGGAGGGAGCTACAGGAGAGAGCAACGGTTAGGACAGCTGGGCACAAGTCGGTTGATGACCTATGCTCTAGTAGTGAATATAGGGTAGAAGAAGAAGATGTATCTTGAACAAATCATGTATGATGTATCTAACAACACTGAATCTGAATGATTGGCTTGAGGTCTAGTAATACTTTATCTTTGCCACAAAATACCAAGCGACATGCATTCCTATTTTATGTTCAGTGTATTTGTCAACAACTCAACTGACAGGCCTCAACGGGTACTTCTCACACACCCATACAAGACAACTTGCAAGTCGTGTGGGAGGCAAAATGTATGGTCCATTTTATTGCCGTTGGCTCGCTTACAAGCGGTAAACAGTCGCTAATGCAATACACAATATACAGCCACAGAATTATCTAACACAAACTGCTAACCCTATGCTAGTTCTATCTATTAGTGAACACAAAACTCCTAACGCTATTCTAAACAATGTGAACGCCTCAAGTCCAGTCTCCCGTCCCCCTAACCTCTCCCCCGTGGTTACACACCACGCGGGGTGACCTTCACCTTCGTGCGTGTTACCTCACATCGCACTCTGCTGGCAAACGTGGCCTGTTGAGTGTCTACTCAACTGTGCTATGGCTTCACGAGGTGTGGTACTATCGAGTCTTTGACACACACCCACCCCTCTTGTGTTGCGTCATCAACTTTCACTCATTGGTTGTGACGCAAGAGGTTCCTAAACAAAAAATTAGTGTCTCTAATTTTTGTCAAAGACTCTAGATAACCTGGCTTTGGGCATTCCAATGAACTATTAATAACTATTGTCACAATGTAGCAAAGCCTTACTTGGCTACTGGCAATCGCCACAAACTTGACTGGTTGGCGTGAGCCCCTTCTCACATGCTATATTATATTTATCAGAGGTATGTCTGAACCGGACCGTTGTCTTATAAGACCTGCCCTCACATAGTAAATTAACTTACTACCCATACAAAGTTGACTTTCTTAGGGTCAACACATGAATTATTTCATGTCCCCCATATAATATTTAACAACCATTCTACAAGAGTGTGTGCGACAGGCTTTACCTCCTTCGCTTCCGCGCGTAAGACTTTATTTCACTGTTAATTTAGTTCTTCGTTGTCCATTATGTCCCCTGGCCCCATAGTTATCTGTCTTTGATTTACAAATAGTGTATGCAATTTATATGTTTGTTTTTCTGTTTGTTTGTGTGTTTGGATGTAATAAATCTACTAATCTAATTTCTATCCTCTATTTATAAATTCTATGTGTATGTATGTTAGTTTTTTGAGTGTCATAATTTGGTTCAATGTGGCCACAAACAGGTGTATAACACTAATTCGTGACTACATTCACTTGTTATGAAACCCAAAATACTGTAATCTAAGTTCTAAACTATATTACAGACAACACATTCACACTAACACAATTTCACTAACGAAAACTTTACATTCTAACATACCATTCTAATTCTATAACTAAGTATTTAATGTGTTACCTAAATTTATTAAATTTGTTATGTTAATTATATGATATGATTATATTACTTCTTATTTTTTTCCTAATCTAAGTGATGTAATCTAACTATTTAAATGCAATTGTTGTGATGTGAGTTATGTACCTTAATTAAATGGATTATGTGACCACAATTTATGTACTTTTCTAAATACTATGCTAAATAATGTTTTTAAATGCACAAAGGAATTATATGAGTGATGTTCTTAATCTAACTGGTGTAAATGCTGTATGTTACCTTATCTACTCTTTTTAATCTATTATGATGTCAAATGATGATACTAATAAATGGTAATATTTGAAAGATGGTATGGTTTCATTAAGATGGAATAAACTAACTACAATGAAACTAAGTGAAATATAACAATCTAAATGGTACTATTCATATCATAAATTTAATTTAACTTGTAATAAACTATTCTTATGTCTAAACTAATATTCTAATCTAATTTTAATGGGTTAATTACTGTACTAACTACATTATTAAAATAAATGAGAACTGTTATAGTTCCTAACCTACATCTAATTTATCACTATCTTAAAATATTATATTACATATCACAATAAGTTTATATACATAGTATTTGGTTTACACAGGTTAGTAGTTGCCTTCATGTATGTGCAATGGTTGTATAGGCATAATATAACCACACACTTTGCCTGGGTATCTGAAATACATTACACAGTCATCTTAATGTTCTCTCGGTAGTGCACGTGTAGAGTTCGCTGGTGTTGTAGCTCTGTCTTTTCGTGTCTGTAATTAAGCACTGTTCTGACACTGTTTTCTGCGGTTCATATATATGATACACCGGAATGGAGCTTAGTTGGAAATGAGCTGTCCTAGTTCACACGGTGGTATCTAAGTATAGCAGCACAGTTCTTAATCTGATGTCCACGGACACATGATAGTTCATTGTTTTGGTACATGACTACACCAACAATGTGGATATGTATGTAAGCTATTTTACATCTTATATTATCAGATATTCATGTACCAACCATCACTCTACATTTACTGTTGGATTTCAGGTATTTTTACCCCAGATGGTAAAACTAGTGACCACCTGAATATCCGGTCATTTTGATGCACACCACTATGTATGACCGTGATCAGGGAGTTGTCGGTCTGGACAATGCAGTGAACATCCGTCAGAACTCGATGGAGCCTTCTCACCGTATAGATGAAGCCTAGGGCTGCAACTGTGATATGGAATCTTTGGACTCAGCATGTGTGATCTTACTGCTCACGCAGCAAAGCGGATGGAAGATGCCCTCAAAAAAAAATTGGCCTAGTACTGCAGTGATGGAGATTCTGCTGGCATATGACCTAAGATAATAAATGAGCCTAGGATTAGGCAAGCGGAGGGATTGGAATATTTACAAAAAAGGATCTTCAATTTTGACAATGCAGGAATTAATAATGCATCTTTCACATTTCATTTCCAGAAGATTTTAAGACATTGGAAAATATATTTGTAATTTCTGAGTAATTTACTAATCCCAAAAGGTTTCTGACCTGTTTCTTTCTGTTAGACATGGTCAGATTCATAATTTTGGTACTACTTTTCAGGTCAGTCGACAGTTGGACTTGAGAAATGACATGACCCAAAAATGAATTTATTTTAGGCATAATTTGACTTTGCTGGTTTGACAGTGAGACCGAAGCGTCGCACTCTGTCAAAGGCATGTCTCAGTTTCAGTAGGTGTATTGTCCAGTCATCAGTATTCTGATTTATTCATGTGTATTCTATAAGTTCACTACATGTATGCCCCTCGTCGGATTTGCCAGTCTCACTAACTAGTGTAGTTGCGTTGTGTATGTCTGTTGTCTGATCACTTGGTGTTGGTGCAATCTGTTCGTCTGTCACTACTTCTGTCTCTTGTCTTGAAAAGTGAGGTTTCCGCATGTTGACATGGAATATCTCTAAGTGTCTGTTTATCGATATTTCATAGTCAACATGTACTATGGTTATGTGCTACTTTGAATGGTCCTTGCCATTTCGTTTGTATGGAAGTAGCCTAAATCTGTCTTGATCAAGTTCCAGATTACTTGTTTTCGCACATTTGTTTGTGTGCTTGTGGTAGAACTGACCCTTCCTCTATCAAATGGCTTGGGTGCCAGTGTAAAGGGTTGTATTTCAGCTGTAGGATGTTTACCCTTCAACTTTTGTATCAATTGATGACAGCCATTACCAGCAAATAGATCATGACAAAATAATTTGTTATTGAAAAAACTTGGCCTGGCATTGCTGTATGCACGATGACCCGTACATGGTGTTTTGTGTGCATTGTTTAGCACACCTAACTGATGTTGTTCAAGTAACACCTGTTCATGGTTACTAGTAATATGACATGTAGTTGAAATGCCATTATTACGTCTAACGAACCAAGATGCATTCTTGGTCATTTTGGCTTTGCCTTTTGACAATTTTAAGTATGGAGACACATTAAAATCAGATTTCTGCTGGTGTATAAGTTTTTGTGTGTTTTTGTCATCTGTGCTGGTTGGAAAAAGCATTAGTAGTGTCTCATTTTGCAATGGGTCATGATGTTTTGAAGTGTCAACTCTGGTTGTTGCCTTAGCTGCATTTAATTTCTCCCATGCAACTATTTCTTCACTAGTACATTGTTTAAGTTGAGGTAAGCACCCCAAAATTAAATCTGTACAAGGGTTGTTAAGTATTGCACAAGTAAAGGTACCGGAAAGAAAAGGAGAATCAATACGGGCTTTTGCCAAAGGGTAAATTTCAACGTTACCCGAAAAGGTTCGACATTTCACAGTGTCACCTGTGTAATCACCCGGACTCACTAGTTCTTTTCGAAGACCAATAAGGGTGCTGCCGCTATCCAGCAAACATTGGCATGGTACATCATTGACCATTGCATTGTGGAACACTAACTTGCCTCTGGAGGCTAATGCTGCATTCACACTCTCAGATGAGCATGGTACTGTATGTCCACATTCTAGTCTTCCGTCTGCATGGAATTGGTGACATCGTTCACAGCCGTCAAAGCTTAACATATCGTTAGCAGCACACACATCCTCTGCTTGGTTAGTTGGTAAGTCACTTTCAATCTCACACTCATTCTCACTACCACTATCTGAAGAGGTGTCAATCAACATAGCGTTGTTAGCTTTCAAACGTTGGCGGCCAAGGCACTTATTAGAATAATGGCCATAAGAGGAACAAAAAAAACATTTGATTGCACGCCTGTATGCAGACCGTTTGCTTTGCTGCTTCTTGATCACATTTTCAAGATGCGCCGGATAATTCGGCGATTTGTCGCACATAGCATAAGTGTCGTGCATTAGTTGACAGTACATGCATATGGAAACTTTTCTGTCTTTCTTATCATACTTCTGAAAAGGTTTTCTGTTACCCTGATAGTTTTTTGATTGGTCTTTGACAAAGGAAACTATCTCAGAGTCACTTGAGGTCTTAAAAATCTCTCTGTTAGAAGAAAAATATGCTGAGCCTTTTTTTTCGAACTGCTCGATGTTTTCAATGTCTGACTGCTGCAAAAACTTAGCAAAAGGAGAAGGTATAGTAGATATACACTTGTCCATAGCTATTAGGTTTTTTAATCTATCAAAGTCTTTTCCTATGTTAGCTGCTTTAAGCCACCTGTTTAGTACACTCTGCACATTTGAAAAATAATCTATAAAAGTTTCACTAGGTTTAGGTTTTAAATTTGAGAACTGAACCTGATACCCAGGGGCATCAAGTAAAAAGTGCTGCATAATCCTATCATGGATGTATTGATAGCTAGATCTAAGTTCAATAGGAATAGACTCTATTACTTTAAGGGGCTCACCACTTAGATTCTTCATGTAAATCGGAGCCCACATATCTAAAGGAACTTGGTGATATTTAAATTGGTACTCTACATTCTCTGTCCAGGCAGATATGGAGTCCTCTTTACAATATGGTTTGATAATATTTTTGTATTTGTTGAACTTATTTTCCTCTTGTTGACTTCTTAGTTTAGTGGCAGAGATCTCTGCGTGTGAGTCTACATCCATGCTTTTCATCTTTAATTGTGTCTCTGATTCTACCTGAATTTGTTTTTCTTTAACTCGTGCCATTTCATCTATCTCTTTTTGCTTTAGATCTAATTCCTTTTGTTTTAATTCTTTCTCTTGATCTAATTGTTTTTGTTTCATCTCCTTATCATGTTCTCTTTCTCGTGCGCGTTCGTCCCTTTCCGCATTCTCTTTTCTTGTTTGTTCCTCTTTTGTTTCTTTAAATTTCTGATCAGCATATTGTTGTAGTTCTTTTCCTGTTAATTCTAGTTCTTTGCCTGCTTTTATGAAATCTGATAAAGTTGCCATCTTACTTTAGTACTTGGCTAACAGTGATAGGCAATGATGACTTTAATCAGTTATTTATCTTTGATATGTTATGTTTGTTTTTATCTGATCACTATCAGTTGTGCTTTCTGTTTATACCCTGCCCAGATTTATCTTGCAGAAAAAACAGAGTATACAAATATGTCAACGCGTTACATGCTGAAAAAGAGATGCACTATTAATCAAATTGCATGACAAAATATATAAGTGTACTCAGCTTAATGTGGGAACGAAGCTCCTTTGACACAGGTCACCTTGTTTGGTACACTGGGGTGGCGACACGTTTCGTACGTAGCACACGGTATTTGGCCCACAGGTGTATGTGCACAGCTGTTGTTTGCCCTCTGATATATAGGGCAGCAGTAAACACGCCTACTAAACGATATGATTTACTCGACAACTAAGGACAATGACTTAGACAATGACAGACTTACGAACACCTAGAATATGTATTAATTAATTTTAATGTCAATGTCCTGTCTTTGTTTTAAACAATAATTGCCTTTCGTTACTAACCTAGTTAATTTCTGTAAACGTTGTGCAGCTAAGTATCAGATGCTTAGCCCGAAAATAGTTCCATCGTGACGATAAGCAAAGAGAAAATAGACCCAAAAATGAATAAATGCTTGTAAAGAAATCAAAATAACATAATAATGTGTCAATAAATAAATATATTCATTTAGTAACTTAAATAAGTAAATAATAAACAATATACAGCACAGATTCAGGCGGGCCGCCGCTAAGCGATTTTGTAAACACTCGACTGCTTTATGCTAATGACGCAGAACAACTGTCTGTCAATCAATCTACGTCATCGCGCAGCGCTATTTTTAGATCTCAAAAATCAATATTGTCGGCTGCCTGTGTATTCCTGCGCCGTGAATCATGTTTGGTGCTTATTCAAGAATAAATTGGTAAATATATGAATAAATATAAGAAAATAAGAATATTAATACTTACAGCTTCGAAGAATACATGATTTCATTCAATAAATATATCATAAACACAATTAAACACTATTTTGTCACGATAGGCATATTTCTAGCTCGCAAATTCTCCTGTCTGCACAAATTATCGTTACTACAAAAATTAATCCCTAGTCTGGAGCCCGTGGATGAGTGGATTAGCTTGAACTTTTCGTTCAAGCTTCACTTCTTGACACCACAATTACCCTTTTACTGTGGGTATTAGCTTGGCGCTTTCGTCCAAGCACCACTTTCTGACACCACAATTACCCTGGCCTGTCAACAACTCAACTGACAGGCCTCAACGGGTACTTCTCACACACCCATACAAGACAACTTGCAAGTCGTGTGGGAGGCAAAATGTATGGTCCATTTTATTGCCGTTGGCTCGCTTACAAGCGGTAAACAGTCGCTAATGCAATACACAATATACAGCCACAGAATTATCTAACACAAACTGCTAACCCTATGCTAGTTCTATCTATTAGTGAACACAAAACTCCTAACGCTATTCTAAACGATGTGAACGCCTCAAGTCCAGTCTCCCGTCCCCCTAACCTCTCCCCCGTGGTTACACACCACGCGGGGTGACCTTCACCTTCGTGCGTGTTACCTCACATCGCACTCTGCTGGCAAACGTGGCCTGTTGAGTGTCTACTCAACTGTGCTATGGCTTCACGAGGTGTGGTACTATCGAGTCTTTGACAGTATTTTTCAAATAAATAGTTTATTTGCAGTTTAGTTTTTAATAAAAAATATTTATCCTTTGTATAGTCAGATGTGGAAGAGATGCTACGGTCATCTCCAACCAGTACGCTATGGATCCATCCCTGGAACAGCTGCAGAAGACATACCTCTTCATGAAAGTAGCATTGGGGTGCCAAGAGTAGAGAACTCAGCAGCAGGGGGATACACAACAATAACATAGTCAGATTTGTGCAGTTAGTGTGACATTGTTTGTTCCTTATTGCTAGTAACAGCCATTTGTAGCCAACTGTTATGAGAATTTTCTTTCCATGTGTCCCCAGATGTGATTCTATAGAGAAACTTCGAGCAAAATGCAACACACTTGAGCTAGAGATTCGTGATTCAGCCAGTTTCAAAGATTTCTACCAGTTTACTTTCAACTACGCCAAAAATCCAGAGCAGAAGGGTTTAGGTATAGACTTTTTAATTATTTTTTTTTTTTAAGTGAATACCACACACTCACTGGTTGTTTTTTTCTAGTGAACATTATTAAATTCTCTGTTTTGAAAGTGAAAAACGTTTGATTATTTGTTTCTTTAGAGAATATCACAAAACAGTCTGTTTCTGGTGAGTACCACAAGGTCAGTGATTTTTTTTCTAGTGACCATTATGAAACTCTGACTGTTTTGCAAGCAGTTATGAAAGCTGTCTGTTTGTTTTTGTAGTGAATTTCACACGACCATCTGAATTTTTCTCTACTGAACATTACAAAGCTCTCCTCTAAGTCACATTCCGAATAATTATTGCAAATGAATGCTTGGAGTAACAGATTAATATGGCTTGATCATGCTGAATGAATGTATTGTGAACTAAGAGCTTGCTTCGGTTAAATGATGGCTGAAAGTTGAAGGGTTGAGATGTGAACTATGAGTGCATCTTGTACTGGGTGTTTGTAGTCTCATTACACTTTGTATGTAGAACAAATTTGAAAAATGAAGTATATGATATCCTCAAAAATTGTGCTAAAAAATTCATTAAATTAGTTACAATAGTCACTGCTTTGATCTAACACTGTTTTGGGGAAGCTGGAAAGTACCAATGAAATATTCATTATGACAAGTATTGGAAATGTCCACCATGGACTTCAAGACATGTCTATACACGTCTCTTCATATTGTCAAATAGTTTCTGCAACATGTATGTTGTTATTTCTTCTGTTGATAACACCATTCTGTTTGGAGTGCAAAGAATTATTCCTGCAAACGACACCCATTCGCTGCATATTGCTTCACACAGGACTGGAGCACAATGTTTATGATATCATGTGCTTCATTTTTCAAATTTATTCTACATACAAAGAACCTGTATATGTGTTTGTCATTCAGCTTAATTCAGAAATATTCTACAGTTTTGTGCAAATCTAATGGCTCTCTATTAAGATGGTGTGCAAGTGTTGTCAGCATGGACCCAGAATTCTAGGCTTGTATTAGTTGACTTTCAGTTGTGCTTGCAGTTGACAGCAGTTGGTCTTAGATGGGATTTGTTTGCCAAACAGCAGTTCTCTAACTATCTGTTATGTCATACAGCTGGTCTCTTATCCATTAGTATTTATAGTGAATGTTTGATTAAAGTTGTTCAGTTATTATCTGGTAATTTTTATAGTGAATGTTTGTCATACAGCTGGTTTCTTATTATCCTTTACTATTTATAGTGAATGTTTGCAGTAAAGCTGTTCACCTATTATCTGTTCTTTTAGTGAATGTTTGCAGTAAAGCTGTTCACCTATTTGTTATAGTGAATGTTTGCAGTAAAGCTGGTTACCTATTATCTGTTGTTATAGTGAATGTTTGCAGTAAAGCTGTTCATCTACTGTTGTTATAGTGAATGTTTGCAGTAAAGCTGTTCACCTATTATCTGTTGTTATAGTGAATGTTTGCAGTAAAGCTGTTCACCTATTATCTGTTGGTATAGTGAATGTTTGCAGTAAAGCTGTTCACCTATTATCTGTTATAGTGAATGTTTGCAGTAAAGCTGGTTACCTATTATCTGTTGTTATAGTGAATGTTTGCAGTAAAGCTGTTCATCTACTGTTATAGTGAATGTTTGCAGTAAAGCTGTTCACCTATTATCTGTTGTTATAGTGAATGTTTGCAGTAAAGCTGTTCACCTATTATCTGTTGGTATAGTGAATGTTTGCAGTAAAGCTGGTCACCTATTATCTGTTGTTATAGTGAATGTTTGCAGTAAAGCTGTTCACCTATTATCTGTTGGTATAGTGAATGTTTGCAGTAAAGCTGTTCACCTATTATCTGTTAGTTGTTATAGTAAATGTTTGCAGTAAAGCTGTTCACCTATTATCTGTTGGTATAGTGAATGTTTGCAGTAAAGCTGTTCACCTATTATCTGTTAGTTGTTATAGTAAATGTTTGCAGTAAAGCTGTTCATCTACTGTTGTTATAGTGAATGTTTGCAGTAAAGCTGTTCACCTATTATCTGTTGGTATAGTGAATGTTTGCAGTAAAGCTGTTCACCTATTATCTGTTGGTATAGTGAATGTTTGCAGTAAAGCTGTTCACCTATTATCTGTTGTTATAGTAAATGTTTGCAGTAAAGCTGTTCACCTATTATCTGTTGGTATAGTGAATGTTTGCAGTAAAGCTGTTCACCTATTATCTGTTGGTATAGTGAATGTTTGCAGTAAAGCTGGTCACCTATTATCTGTTAGTTATTATAGTAAATGTTTGCAGTAAAGCTGTTCTCTAAGACAGCTCTTAGCCATTTTAAGCCTATGTTTGGGATTACAGATTAACATGGCTTGCAAAGCAGTATGCTAAGTAAAGGATCGTGTTGGAGAGACATGGAAATAGTATAATCTAATCAAATATAAGGTGCAAGATTAAGAGGGAATCCAAGATGAATATCAAAGGAACAGTGGGGAGTTAGATGGAAGTAACTGAACATTGCAGTCTTGATAAAGATAGATATAAAAAAGTGGAAACAAATTCATGTATTCATCTCCACTATTGTTCTTTGCTTTCTTAGAAGCTGTCAGTTGTCTGTAGAGCCGTTTGCTAAGCTTCTTTACATTTGTGTTTGATTATTTGTTTCGTTGTTGTCTTAGACAGTAGTTTGTCAGTTTGTGACATTTCACCTTCTTTCTTGTTTGTTCTGAAAAAGATGTGTTTAAAAAAAAAAAATAGAAATGCCTTTTGCTTGTGATTGTTTACATTGAAGTGAGTTGGTTTTCTAAACGTGTAAATGTTGCCAGAGTAGTGGCCTGTATGCCCTACTCTTTCTTTACAATATCCAACTGTCTATGGATTTTTATATTACAGAACATGCACAGTGTTTCACTAGGGTCCAAGAAAGCTAGTCGTGTGATCCGCAGCCAAAACATCAGAGGGAAGTAGGGCATCAATCAGGTTCACCTGATCAAAATATTGGCCCTAGGTGACTTCAGACCTGGCACTTGACCAAGCCATATCTCTAGACCACACCGATCCATAATGTAACATTTAAGCTCCATTATTTGCTAGCCTATCAACTGTTTAATTTAATTTGATCTTCATATGGATGTGTGTGCACATGTCTGCTCCATGCACACTTATTATTTTGAGAAAATTTCATGAACTTACCACTACTCATAGTACCTCTTCTTTTGTTCAGATCAAGACATGGCCATTGCTTACTGGAATATTGTACTCACAGGCAGATTCAAGTTCCTTGATCTTTGGTGCAAGTTTCTGCAGGTATGTCATTATGTTTATGTTGTTGTAAGCATGTTAGTATATTTGAGAATTTAACCATTAGCTGGCACAAACATTTAAGTTTACAGTCAGGTAAGTGGGATGTGAAGAATTGGTATTGAACAAATATAGGAAGATAACATTTTGAATAATGAAGACCAATCGGAAGTGAAAATGGGAAGAATTTACTTTGATCAAGTATGGAAAGAATTGGCTTTGAGCATTTGTAAGAAACTTTGACTGAAATAGGAAGAGATTGCTTGGAGAAAATAAACGGAAAGATTGACTTTGAGGAAGAATTAAAAGACAGCCTAGAAAAAGTATCTGCACACATAGCATTGAACACATATAGGAGAAAGTGGCTTGGATGAAATCTAGAACTTAGAGCATTTGTAGAAAGACTTGACTAAAATAGGAAAACTTGACTTTTAGAAAATACTAGATTTGTCTTTGAACACTTGCAGGAAAATGTAAGGGTCATCTCATGATAGCTACTTCCTGTTAGAGTGTGAAGTGTTAGGCCTTCACATATTCTAGCTATGGCCTACTAGGGTGGGATGGCCAGTGACCTACATCACTGCTGTTTCATGCAGCTTCCTCCATTTCTCGTTGTACTATTCATCCCTGTCTTTAATTTTCTTCTCCATGTGTCTTTAGGTTTCCCTCTATTTCTGGTACCCTGCAAGTTCCAGAAGGAGGACTTTCTAGTTATTCTATTAACAGGTTTCTCAATGTGTGTCTTATCCAGCACCAGCATAATTTCCTCCTCACCTCTTGATTCCACAGGATTTGTTCAGTGCTCTCCATGAGCTCCACATTGCTGATTCTGTCATACCATGTCAGTCCTTCTATTCTGTACAAGCACCTATCAATGAATATTTGCTGTTTATTAGTAATTGTTTCTGAACAGAGCAGCTTCACCAAGTCTTTACAAACATATGGGTAAACGAGACCATGCCACAAGATTTCAAGGACGCGTCAATAGTCCACCTTTACAAACGTAAAGGAAACCGCCAATCCTGTGACAACCACGAGGCATCTCCTTGCTTTCAATTACAGGGAAGATACTCGCCAGAATTCTTCTCAATCGCCTCACAGCCCATCTCGATCAAGGTCTTCTTCCTGAGACTCAATGTGGCTTCAGAAAAGAACGTGGAACTGTTGACATGATTTTCTCTGCAAGGCAGCTGCAAGAGAAATGTCAGGAACAGAATTGCGAAATGTTCTCCACTTTCATTGACCTTACCAAGGCTTTTGATACAGTCAGCAGAGTAGGACTGTGGAAGATTATGGCAAAATATGGCTGTCCACGAAAGTTTGTCCAAATAGTGCGGCTATTTCATGATGGCATGCAGGCAAGAGTACAGGAAAATGGTGAGCTGCCTGCAGACAAAAGATGGACAAATCATAATACTTACTAATCAAAGAACACGTTCATCAGCAGGCTGCCTAAAGACAAAAGATGGAAAAATCATAATAGAAAAAGATAAGATTTTACATGTATGGTCAGATTATGTGAAAAACCTTTATGATGATAACAGAGAAGAACAGTATGATATTCAAAATAATAATGGACCATCAATTTTTAAGATGGAGGTTCAGGATGCTCTTAACCATATGAAAACTGGCAAGACCCCTGTTCAAACAGCATCACAACAAAAATGATTACCAGACTGCTGAATACAATATATGATGCAGGAAATATACCTCATGAATTATGTAACTCTGTATTTATTGCAATTCCAAAGAAATCAGGAGCCTTGGAATTTGATCAGCATCAAACAATTAGTATAATGTCATGGAGATTTTGCTAAGAATTATCAGGCATAGAGTTAGGAAGAAAATACAACCTGAAATAGGAGAAGAACAATGTGGGTTTGTGGAAGGCAAGGGTACAGTAAATGCTATGTATATACTGAGAACAGTAATTGAACATTCTATAGAAGAAAACAAAGATCTATATCTTTGCTTTATTGACTACATAAAGGCTTTCGATAAAGTGAGACATGTCAGCATGATAAGAATGCTTGAAGATCTACAAATTGATGGAAAAGACCTTAGACTTGTAAAAAACATATAAAGGAAACAAGCTGCCATAAGAATTGAGAATGAAGTAGGTCAATATCAGCCTGTTAAGAGAGGTATCAGCCTGTTAAGAGAGGTGTGAGACAGGGATGTGTAATGTCTCCAGATCTATTTTCCCTGTACAGTTAAACTATTTTCAGAAATATAGAAGATATGGAAGGAATCAACCAACATTGGGGGATGATGCATCAATAACATTAGATATGCAGATAATACAGTCTTGATTGCAGACAATGAACAGGACCTGCAACATTTATTAGATGCGGTTGTTGCACACAGTGAACAACTAGGGTTAGAATTGAATTGTAAGAAGACAGAGTATGGTCGTCACTGGGAAGAAGGAAATACCACAATGCAATATGCAAGTAAATGGGCATATTCTTAAACAAGTGAATCAGTACAGTTATCTCGAAGTAGTCATAACATCTGATGAAAGATGCCTTGAAGAAATTAGAACAAGAATTACCATTGTGAAGGTAGCCTTTTGCAAGATGAAAAACATACTGACCAATAAAAAGATATCAACTAAAACGAGAAAAAGAGTGTTGAAGTGCTACATAGAAGCTGTTCTTTTGTATGGACATGAAGCGTGGACAATGAGCAGACAAGCTGAAAAACACCTGATGGCTGTGGAAATGTGTTTTCTGAGGAAAATGCAATACCATGGACAGACGGAAAAACCAATGAACAAGTCCTTCAAGAAACAAATGAAGATTGTAAACTGATTAGAGACATTAGACACAGACAGTCAAAAATGTTTGGGCATGTTATGAGAAGAAATGAATTGGAGAACAAGATCGAAGGGAAGAGACCAAGGGGAAGACTGAGAAGTAAATACCTGGCTGGCTTGGCCACGTGGCATGGTCGAGACAGGAACACAGAGCTGATCCACAACTCTGGTGATCGAGTAAAATGGCAAAACTTGACTGCCCACGCTTATCAGCATGGCACATGATGGATGGATGGTTCTTATGCATTATAAGGCTATCTGGTAAATGCAGGATCAGTTTGATCAGAAGCTAGCCTGTTCATCCCTTAGTCCATGGCATCTCATAATCTCTCCAGAATGATCCTGCTTAATATTTTCCCAGGAACTGGTAGTACCATTGTTTCACACTCCTACAGATCTCCTTTTTTGGTTAGTTCACCATATGTCCTTCTCTTAAGTCTGCTGGTATTTGTTTAGTCTTCCAGACTGCTCAAAAATGTATGCAGTAATTCACTTTAGGCATTAATATTGGCTTTAATAGCTTTGCTTGTATACTCTCTGAACAAGCAACTTTCCCATCCTTCATTAGTGTAATGGCATTTCTCCTTTTGATGGTTTCTCATAATAGTTATTCAACTCCACCTTTGCAGGTTGGATCTAAGGAAGATTGTTTGGACTATTCAGACTTTTCTCAAAGTTTTTGGGCTATCTGTTCATTCATTCTTTAATGTTGGTGAGAACTTTTCCATCACTTTTTGTGATAGTTGGTTGGTTATATCTTCTTGCTTTTTTCCACGTGCCGCTATAAAGATCTGAGATTTCCTTTTGCTGCTGCTACTTTTGTCTCCTGCTTAGTCATCTAAATATTGTCTTTTATTTGCCCTTAACTGGTTTCTAATCTCTTTACTAGCAACATAGACTTTGACTTTAGTAGCTCTGGCTTGCTGTTGTTAAAATCTGCTTGTACCAGGGTTATTCCAAAATCAACCACCGATTGGCTGGTAAAAATAAACCAGTTCATAGCGACACAGTTCATTGCTTGCATCATTCAGTAGTCTTGTAGCTCACTACACGTCAACCTACAGTCACATTTGTTCAGTGGTTCACGAATTACGAACAAATAAACATGGACACTGTTATTGCCTTTCCCGCCAGCTGTGAAATTCAAGGTGTGATTTGTTTTCTTCAAGCAGAAGGTCAAAATAAGGCTGAGATTCATCGTCGATTGTGTCATGTGTACATTGATACCTTATAGGTGACAGTTCTGTGAGGGATTGGTGCAGGCATAATAAGGGTGGACAAGGATGACATTCATGTGTGACAGATGAGCTCATTCAAAAAGTCGACCAAGTCGTAGTGGAAAAGCGCTGTTTCACAGTTTCAGATCTTTCTACAGAAAGTCTGTTTCGAATTGCACAGAGAGGTTAGGTTACCACAAAGTCTGTTCACGGTGGCACCAAAGCAACTGACCAATGTTCACAAAGCTCAAAGAATGGGCTCAGCTTTGACTTTTTTTCTGAGCCACTGGGAAGAGGGGGATACATTTCTTGACAGAATGATTGTCTGGGGACATGGATTCACTTTGTGAATGCAAAGACGAAGGAGCAGCCAAAACAGTGGATGCATACTCATTCTCCAAACAAGCCCAAAAGATTCAAGCAAACTTTTTTGCAACAAAAAATGATGGTTACAGTGTTCTGGGACTGCAAGGGCATTTTGTTGATGGAATTCATGACACTAGGGACCACAATAATGTCAAAAGTTTATTGTGAAACACTGAAGAATTTCCATCGATCGATCCAAAACAAAAGGTGCGGAATGCTCACCAGTGGTATCGTTATCCTGCACGACAACGTGCGTCCCCACATTGCTGCTCTCACAAAGGCTTTACTTGAGCAGTTTAAGTGGAACATTTTCAACCACCCCCTTACAGCTCGGACTCGGCACCAAGCGATTGTAATCTCTTCGGCAATATGAAGGTCATGGTTGGCTACCCAGCGCCTCGACACCGCAGAGAAGCTCATGGATGGAGTCAACAACTGGCTAATACCCTGGCGGAGACATTCCTTGACGAAGGGTTACAAAACCTCATGCCATGGTACAAGTGCCTGAATTTAGCTGGTGACTATGTGGAAAAGTAATGCAGCGATGTATGTAACTTTTGTATGTAATTAGATGTTATTGTCAGTTTGTTTACATTGTTACCAGCCAATCGGAGGTTGAATTTGGAAGTCCTCGTATATTTATCCTTCTGATTTGTTAATGGTTTCAGGTGGTATCCATGGTGTATGTTTGTGTTCATTTTTTACAAATGACTTTTTATAGAAAGACTTAGCTTCATGCAATGTACATAGACACTGATTTTGAGCAATGAAGACATGATTATAGTAAAAATTACAAGAAAAAGACTTTTCACTGGAAGATTTAGACAAATATAGGCAGATTGGAAAATTGGACTGTCAAGGAAAAATGGAATTTTGTGTTAACAGAAATATAAGGAAATGATTTTTGTAAAATAGGAAGAATGTTAGGAGCAAGAGATAATGTTTTCAGTTTATTTATAATGTCTATAATGATATCATTAATCTTTTCTTAATTACGTCTACAATGACAGCTATTTGTCCTTACTTCAATGGGCAAGACAGCTTTTTCCTGCATAGCATTGTGGAATGTAATGAGCATGGCAAGGCACGTAGAGCTCCCTGGTCATCCACTTCCCCTGTATTCGTCTCCAGTCGTCTTGACTTGTCTTGCCACGACTCAGATGGACTCAGGCGAGTGAGTGAAGTCGACGAATTGCGCAACTCTTCCTCACTTTAATCCAATTCATTGTACAAGTCATTCTTCATCGTATAAGGGTGCAGTCACTTGTGAAGCAACCAGGACTGCATGAGCTGTGAAGAAAAGGCTGGACAGAAAAACCACTGCAAGAGATCCTCCTCCTAGAACGTCAAGCATTCTTTGCCCACATTGTCAAATAACAGTTCGAGCCAAAATAGGCCTCATCAGCCATCTTAGAACTCACGGCTCCATACTTTCAACCCCACTGGATGAAATGAATGGTCATCATCATTCTTGATGGACAAACAACACATAGTTAATAAGTTATGTAATCACTCCTGAAATCATTTCTTTACCAGTGTTTATAATCACAGTTCTAATCATAAAGAGATGCAGTTCCTTCTTGAAGGATGTGCTGGAGGAGATTCATGCAATAGGAAGACAGTGTTATATCTGAGTGGACAACATCAAGAGGACTGGAAGAAGCCTTATGAGAGCTTGTGAAGACAGGACAGGGGCTGTTGGAGACTCATTATAGTAAAACCAGTGCAGAGATGGCACTTGATGATGATGATGATAGTCACCACTTTAACCACGCCTCTAATGACATTTATAGTTATCACTCTAACCATACTCTGATCCTGCCTCTAATGTCATTTGTAGTTACCACTCTAATCTTACCTTTACTGGCATTTACAGTGATACTCTAATCATGGCTTTAATATTTAAAGCCAGATTATAATTGTGCCTTTAGTGACATTTATAGTCACTCTCTTATCATGCCTTTAGTAACATTTATAGTCACACTTTAATTGTGCCTTAGTAATATTTATCATTACCACTCTGATCATACTTAAATGATGTTTATAGTTGGCACTCTAATCATACTTAAATGATGTTTATAGTTGGCACTCTAATAGTGTCCTTCACTTTTACGCTGTGCTAACATACACATTTATGGGTAGTGCTCAAGTTAATGATATAATGGGAAAATGTAAGTGATTGTCAAATGTATACTCTCACAGCTTGGAGGGAAATAGGGTGCTTCATGAAATGTACTACAGCTTGGAGGGAACATTGATAGGGTGCTTCATGAAATGTACTACAGCTTGGAGGGAACATTGATAGGGTGCTTCATGAAATGTACTACAGCTTGGAGGGAACATTGAACCTTTATGACATCAACCACAACTTGGTTGTAGTGACATCTGTCACAACTTGGAGGGAACATTGGGCTCTCATGACATCCGTCACAGTTTGAAAGGAACATTCATGACATCTGTAATTAAATCTTCTTGCTTGAACAGTTTCTAATATATGCTTGATCTTTTCCCACAGTATAACTAGACATTCTTTGTTTGTATTCTTAATGTTTGAAATTCTGTTTAAATTCTGAAAACAGGAAAATCATAAGCGGTCAATCCCAAAAGACACATGGAACCTTCTGCTTGACTTCTGTAATATGATCAATGATGACATGAGCAATTATGATGAAGAGGGTGAGTAATATGATCAGTTTTATCATTGATAACAGCAGTTATGTTGTAGAAGATGTGTAGTGTTATCAGTCATGCCAGTGACCACTCTAGAGGATGAATTGTGTTATCAGTCATGTCACAGATATATAGATGATGAGCTGTGCTATCAGTCTTGTCAATGGCGACACTAGTTATATCGAGGATAAGTTCAAGGTCATCCTGACGAAATGGATGAGAGCTCTCGCTTGTAAACTCATGAACTTCCGGTGTCCTTATGTCAAGGTAGCGGGTCAACCCCTTCACCAGTCATGGGACTGACATGTTGACGTCTAGTTATATAGAGGATGAGTTGTTATCAGTCTTGTCAATGACAACACTAGTTATATAGAGGATGAGTTATCAGTCTTGTCAGTGACAACATTAGTTATATAGAGGATGAGTTATCAGTCTTGTCAGTGACAACACTAGTTATATAGAGGATGAATTGTTATCAGTCTTGTCAGTGACAACACTAGTTATGTAGAGGATGAGTTGTTATCAGTCTTCTCAGTGACGACACTAGTTATATAGAGGATGAGTTATCAGTCTTGTCAGTGACAACACTAGTTATGTAGAGGATGAGTTGTTATCAGTCTTGTCAGTGACAACACTAGTTATATAGAGGATGAGTTGTTATCAGTCTTCTCAGTGACAACACTAGTTATATAGAGGATGAGTTCAGTCTTGTCAGTGACAACACTAGTTATATAGAGGATGAGTTATCAGTCTTGTCAGTGACAACACTAGTTATATAGAGGATGAGTTATCAGTCTTGTCAGTGACAATACTAGTTATGTAGAGGATGAGTTGTTATCAGTCTTCTCAGTGACAACACTAGTTATATAGAGGTTGAGTTGTTATCAGTCTTCTCAGTGACAACACTAGTTATATAGAGGTTGAGTTGTTATCAGTCTTGTTAGTGACAACACTAGTTATGTAGAGGATGAGTTATCAGTCTTGTCAGTGGCAACACTAGTTATATAGAGGATGAGTTGTTATCAGTCTTCTCAGTGACAACACTTGTTATATAGCAGTTGAGTTATCAGTCTTGTCAGTGACAACACTAGTTATTTAGAGGATGAATTGTTATCAGTCTTGTCAATGGCAACACTAGTTATATAGAGGATGAGTTGTTATCAGTCTTCTCAGTGACAACACTAGTTATATAGAGGATGAGTTATCAGTCTTGTCAGTGGCAACATTAGTTATATAGAGGACGAGTTATCAGTCTTGTCAGTGACACCATTAGTTATATAGAGGATGAGTTATCAGTCTTGTCAGTGGCAACACTAGTTATCTAGAGGATGAGTTATAAGTCTTGTCAGTGACAACATTAGTTATTTAGAGGATGAGTTATCAGTCTTGTCAGTGACAACACTTGTTATATAGCAGTTGAGTTATCAGTCTTGTCAGTGACAACACTAGTTATTTAGAGGATGGGTTGTTATCAGTCTTGTCAGTGACAACACTAGCTATATAGAGGATGAGTTGTTATCAGTCTTCTCAGTGACAATGTTAGTTATATAGAGGATGAGTTATCAGTCTTGTCAGTGACAACACTAGTTATATAGAGGATGAGTTTTTATCAGTCTTCTCGGTGACAATACTAGTTATATAGAGGATGAGTTATCAGTCTTGTCAATGACAACATTAGTTATATAGAGGATGAGTTGTTATCAGTCTTCTCAGTGACAACACTAGTTATATAGAGGATGAGTTGTTATCAGTCTTGTCAATGACAACACTAGTTATATAAAGGATGAGTTATCAGTCTTGTCAGTGACAACATTAGTTATATAGAGGATGAGTTATCAGTCTTGTCAGTGACAACATTAGTTATATAGAGGATGAGTTATCAGTCTTGACAGTGACAACACTAGTTATATAGAGGATGAGTTATCAGTCTTGTCAGTGACAACACTAGTTATGTAGAGGATGAGTTGTTATCAGTCTTGTCAGTGACAACACTAGTTATATAGAGGATGAGTTGTTATCAGTCTTCTCAGTGACAACACAAGTTATATAAAGGATGAGTTATCAGTCTTGTCAGTGACAACACTAGTTATATAGAGGATGAGTTATCAGTCTTGTCAGTGACAACACTAGTTATATAGAGGATGAGTTATCAGTCTTGTCAGTGACAACACTTGTTATATAGAGGATGAGTTGTTATCAGTCTTCTCAGTGACAACACTAGTTATATAGAGGATGAGTTATCAGTCTTGTCAGTGGCAACACTAGTTATATAGAGGATGAGTTATAAGTCTTGTCAGTGATAATATTAGTTATATAGAGGATGAGTTTTTAGTCTTGTCAGTGACAACACTAGTTATTTGGAGGATGAATTGTTATCAGTCTTGTCAGTGGCAACACTAGTTATATAGAGGATGAGTTATCAGTCTTGTCAGTGGCAACATTAGTTATTTAGAGGATGAGTTATCAGTCTTGTCAGTGACAACACTAGTTATATAGAGGATGAATTGTATTATCAGTCTTGTCAGTGGCAACACTAGTTATATAGAGGATGAATTATCAGTCTTGTCGGTGACAATGTTAGTTATATAGAGGATGAGTTATCAGTCATGTCAGTGACAACACTAGTTATATAGAGGATGAATTGTATTATCAGTCTTGTCAGTGGCAACACTAGTTATATAGAGGATGAATTATCAGTCTTGTCGGTGACAATGTTAGTTATATAGAGGATGAGTTATCAGTCATGTCAGTGACAACACTAGTTACATAGAGGATGAGTTATCAGTCTTGTCAGTGACAACACTAGTTATATAAAAAAATGTTTGCATATCCTTTACAGAACATCGCTGTCAACATCAGCATCTTTTAGTTGATTGCTGATTTCTTGGCAAGATTACGCTCAGTAGTTTGCCATTGCTTTCTGAGAGACCGGCTCCCATACCCTGTAAGTTACCGACACGGGGTTATAGTTATATAGAGGATGAGTTATCAGTCATGTCAGTGACAACACTAGTTATATAGAGGATGAGTTATCAGTCTTGTTAGTGACAACACTAGTTATATAGCAGTTGAGTTATCAGTTTTGTCAGTGACAACACTAGTTATATAGCGGTTGAGTTATCAGTCTTGTCAGTGACAACACTAGTTCTAGAGCGGATGAGTTATCAGTCTAGTCAGTGGTATGGATGCATAGGACAGTCAGAAATCATCCCAGGAATGTAGAAAATAATAGTTCTCAATATCATCAGCAGGTCCTTTGCAGACCATGGCTGTCATCCTAGCTCACTTGAAGCATTCCTCAGTCGTTTGGCATCTCTGCCTCATGCACCCTCACCCCCAATGTTGTCTTCAATGTCCTGTGTCGATAGGAATACAAACACTTGATTTCCTATTTTATAACATATTTATTTTCAGATATCATTAGTGATATTTTTGCTTCTCAGCATCATCATCATCATCATGTGCCATGCTGATAAGCACGGGCAGGTGGGTTTATCATCTGATGCTATCATCAGTCTCGGATCAGGTCTATGTTATCTCAGTTATGCTTTGTGACCAGACTATCCAGATATTTATGTCTATGTCTGTTCCCTGCTCTGTTCCCACCAAGTTTGCCAGTTGTCACTAAGTTTATTTCTCCTTATAACATGTCCAGAAAATGTTGGCTCTTCTCATTACATTTAGAATTTGTTACAGACATTTCAGTTTTGTTGTTTCAATTGCCTTCTCTTGTTTTTTGGTGTCCAAGCCTGACATAAATGCCTCAAGTTATTAACAATGTCAGGTCCAATAGATTAAGGTAGTTGTTTAGTTATTTAATGCTAAATTCATAGTGGCTGTTAAATAATATCATAATACATTAATGGCTGTTCAGGAAGCTTACTGCCAAAACAAAAGTCCTTGTCTATCAAGCCTGTGTCCTTAGTACTCTTCTTTATGGCAGTGAAACCTGGACAACTTACTCACACCAAGAGAAACGTTTAAACAGCTTTCATATGCAGTGTCTGCGGAATTCTTGGTATTAAGTGGCAAGACAAAACCACAAATACTGAAGTATTGGAAAGATCAGGTTGTGTGACGGTTTATTCCATGCCTCCATTCCAGTCTTCGTAGACTTAGATGGATAGGGCATCTTAGGAGGATGGATGATGGTAGAATACCAAAGGACATCTTTTTTGGTGAATTACAGATGGGTAAGAGATCTCAGGGTCGGCCTCTACTACAATACAAAGATGTGTGTAAGCGGGACATGATTGATACAGGCATTGATAATGCACATTGGGAGCAAGTCGCCGCTGAACGTGTTGCATGGAGGGCAAACATCAGAAATGGAATAAAGACAAAGGAGAAAATTATTGCAGATAAGTCACACACCGAGCGTGTGAGACGTAATATGGTGCATGATGGTGGAAATGACCACATGTTCACATGCACCCACTGTGAACGGACATTTACAGTGCAAATTGGCCTTATCAGTCACATTCGCTACCACCATAGGTAACAGTTATTATGCCTTTTTAAAGCACAAACTATCGTCTGTCAAGACGGCAAGGTGCCAATGATAATGGCTGTTCATTAATGTACAGATTTGTTAATAATAAATGCTTGGTTATGGATGCAGTAATATATTAATGACTGGTTATTATGTTCTAGTTATTGATCCAGCAGCTCCCACACGTTGCCCAGTGCCATGTAGAATGGTACTAATTAATAAAATACAAAGTACAGGACTCTTTTCTATACCCTGAGGCGAATTGGGTACCTGGTGCCAGCACCATATTTGTATAACCAACTGACACTCGATGGTTGACATTACATTGGGGACCTTTAGTTCCCTGAACACTTCCTAGCACCAGGGTAAATGTCAACATTCCTGCCTCGATTAGCATTCGAACACACCACCACCAGGCTGGGATGCAAGCTGCACTGCTGGGACAGGTAATAAGATTTGATGGCAGATGTGAGGCAGAAATAAGAATGGAGAAAGTAACTTTCAACAGTATGAAACAGCTTCTCGCATAAAAACAACTACACTGCAAATTAAAATAGAGTTAATGTACTTGATTGATACATTCTCTCTCCTTTACACCCCTAAACCTAAACCCCTATTCACGGACATACATGCAATAATACTCTTCAGTGTCATAATGAAATATGATGAAATAATATTCAAGTATCTTATTGCAGTGATACATTGGTGAGTGCATTATGCACCCAACAAGATGCAGGGAAATATGTCAGGCAATAAATCATGCAACATACTTTTTGTGGCTTCTGTGATTAGATTACATTTTATTAATGTAGCAATACACTAGTGGTCGTTTAATCATGCAGTTTGTACAGTAATAACTACAATTTTGTACCATTCATAATTTGTGGAAATCCAGTTGCAGAACTCAAATATGTGGATGATACACGGTCCTCCTCAAATAGTGTTGATCATTCAGAAGAGTTGATCCTGTCTGCTCAGGGACACAGTGGAAATCAAATCTATTTTCTGAAGGTTAACAAGAAAAGGCAATGCCCACAGACACACAATCAACAATGAAGAACTTGAAAATGTCAGACTTTGAACAACTTTGGTCTGTCACCAACGACTGGGACAGCTCAACTCAAGTCAGAATGAGACTAGCAGTAGCCGTGTAGAGTTTCAACAGTAGTAAAAACTTGTGACACAAAACCAACACACAAGAAGCCAGAGTGAGACTGGCAGCAGCCATGTGGAGCTTCAACAGTAGTAAGAACTTGTGACACAACACCAATAGAGAAGAAAACAATTGGGGCCTTTGAGCTGAAATGTTTCAGTCCAATTCTTAGAATGTCCGGGAGTCTGTGGAGAAGTGGTCAAACCGTTTGACTCGGGCTGCGAAGGTTGTGGGTTCGATTCCGGGCCGCGTCCTTTGGTTCACGAGTTACATTTTTCTGAGACTCCTGTGGGTCGTCGCTAGAGCTACGGAGTTCGTGCTTGGTGCGACGTTTTCCGTGCTGCGGAAAGAGACCAAGCCGTATGGGATAAAACCCGGTGCAATGAAGTCAACCCTGTCGACTTTTAAGCGACTTTTTTTCATAGAATATCGTAGACCAAGAAGAAGAACATTCTTGACATTCTACAAGCTCTGAACATGTCTGGGAAACTGGGATACTGTGGCCATATTGAATGTCATCGCAGCTTGGAAAGAACAGTGATGGGAGGCGTGGTTCCTGGAAGATGAGACATCATGAAGATGGATATAGGACATTGCAGACACCCTAAACATGAGACGGGAGAAATGGCCAGAAATCAAGGTACATCTCAGATGAAAGCAGTGCTCTGCAAACGACCTAATATGTGACGATGATGATAGCAATAACTGTTTATTTATTAGTAATACATTGATTTAATCTCTGCCGAAGTGGTTACGGACGCAGTTTGTAATCCCCCGTATTGCACTTGGAACACAGCTGAGGGCTATTTGGCAGCAGACTGCCTTGTGTTGGTGTTTGTAAAATGGTATGAGTGCTGGTCGCTCAGAAAGCAATGGCAAACTACTGAAGTAAACTTGCTAAAAATGCTGGGTTGACTGTGAAATCCTGTAAAGGATATACAACTAACCTTTTTAATCTATTGAAATATTATTTATTAATGACAGTGTAATAACATAGTGGGGCCTGAACATACACGAGGCAGAGGAACTGGAGAAAGATCAAGTCTTTCCAGGCCACGATGGCTGGCATCTGCAACATCATGATTGTACATTAACAATGGCAGCTTATTTATCAGTGTTATTGTGATCATGGTTCTTCGTTTGGTAAATAAACGTTAGTTCGTATATTAATATATTTTTTTTTCTGTCTTTTTCAGGGGCCTGGCCAGTTTTAATTGATGATTTTGTAGAATATGCAAAGCCAGTGATAAACAGTTCAAGAAGTTCAGTCGTATAACACAAAGAATAAACCGTAATGTTTTGACTTGTTGTAGAAACGTGTGATGTAGGTCAGAGACATACAAACCCGTATACTCAGAAGCACACGATACGTTTGGTTTATACGTTAGGGGACTTTACGTTATGACTGTGAAAGTAAATTTATGACATAACTAACTAGGGGCACCTTGTTTCACTTGTTGCAGACATTTGTGATGTTCAATATTTTTGTTTGATTTTTGATTTTAAGGCCTTGTTTGTTTGTGTTTTGTTTAGCTTGAGATCTTTACCACTGTACTTTGTTTAATGCGATGTTTTGTTTTTGTTTGTTTTGGAATGATGTAATATTTTAATTGTATTTAATGATCTGTGTCACATTTATGTCCTCGTGTCAAGTGATCTCACGTGTGCAGCTTGATGTGAGCTTAGCATAGCAAATGAGTGATGAATTTATGTAACATATATATATATATATTTTTAAAATAACTCGTCTTTTTTCCCCCTTCCTCCCTGATTAGCATGGGTAATGGGAGGGGTTGGATTTCTGGGCCCACTAACCTGGGTAGTGGAGGAAGTTTGAGCCAGCCTGCAGATTTGCTCTCATACACCATTGCGTTAAGTAGATACTTGGTTTGTGAGGTGAGTGCAAAAAGAGGTGGTAAATCTAACGGTAATCATACTTTAGTCTTCACAAGGTGATATCTTTTTGACATGTTTCCTGTTTCCGGCTGGTGCGTTAGTGGTTGGATGAGGGTTGGGTGTCAGCTCTTGCTGTTTGCTATGGAAGGAAACGGCTGGGCATCTATTTCTGTGCACTCAGGTCTATAAATGTGGTGATGCTCACACTTCACACACCCACAGTAGGGTTCTACTACGAGACTAGGTCTAACTTTTTGTCTGTCTGTGGCAGTGAATTTTCTTATTTTCACAAATTGCTTTGTTGCAAAACTGAAAGTCATTTTCACAGAATACAATGAAAATTCATTGTCATGTGCACATTAGCAAAGTCAGAATCTACTTAGTAACCCTGCCACCCTTTGCCTTCTGTAAAAGCTGTTTATATGTCAGCCATATTGGAAATGTGATGTTAGACCCACATGCTCAGTGACTGCAGTAAGGTCAGTATTACACAGGCTGGCTTTCATTTCTCACAAACTTGCTACCAGCTGAATAAATGACACAGGTTTAATTGTGGTAAGACTGTGGAATTGTTAGCAATTGGAAAACGTGCACAAGTATAGGTTTAGAATTACAGTGACAAAAACCAAGGATGGTGTGGTGACAAGCCTTCATCGCAAAACAAAAAGAAACAAAGCACAACACACAAACATGGAAATAACGCTAAAGTAACTACATTACAGTAGACTAGTATCAAACCATGTGAAATAATAAACAAGCAAATGTAATATAAAATATGTGGTTAATAACTGGTTGGAGCCTCTGAGTTAATTAACAAATATATTATTTCATTCTGCTTGCTTATTTTTATTTCATGTTGTTCGATTCTACTCAATGTAGTTACTTTAGTGTCATTTCTTCATTGTTGTGGTTTGTTCCTGTTGTTTACTGATGAAGGCTTGTTGCCGCAATGTCCTTGGTTGTTTATGATTGTAGACTTATAAAGCCAAGCCTGCACTTCATATATTCCAACTGTTGACCAGTTGTATAGACCGGGTTAGCCCCACAGATCTGCTGGCCAGAATATTAAGGAAGCCCGCTACTACTGGCGGTCAAAGACAAGGCCGTTGTGTTGGTAGGTAATTGTGCTAACCATTATACTGTCATGCATGTTGTCCCATTCTGTGACCTTGTGTAATTAGTTTAGCTGCTGTTTAAGGATGTTTCTGCCTGCCTTGTCATGATGGTGTCCTGTAAACAGACTGCTCAAGTGTTTGAGCCATCAGCTCTCGTCTTACTAGTTGGTGTTTGGCCACCTTGTCGTGTGATGGTGTCCTGTAAACAAGCTGCCGAGGTCTTTCAGTATACTGGCTCATGGATCTGTTCCTGTCTTGCTGCTTGGTTCATGGACAGCTGATCATCATCATCATCTAGAGCCATGTGTATGTGGAATGCTGGCTGTAACCAGTGCCCAACACTTTCTGCCCTGCATCATTGTGGTACACAAAGAAATATCAGTTGTTGAGAAACCCTTGAGGCCATTGAAGTAGCGTATGCAATAAATATACAGGTATTGATTAGCACTCATACAAGTGAAGTAAAGTAGAGATTAGAGGACAGCTAGACAATATAACAATTGAAAGTGGTAGTGTTTACATTGGGATTCGAACTTGTTGCACCAAATGACATCTCCTTGCTGTTGAAACAAGTATACTTTGGTGCATGGCCAACTAGACACACTTAGAAAAGGTGTCTTTATTAGTGCCTTGGTTAACATTCTGAAACCAATGGTGATATTTCAATGGCTAGGTGTGAATTATGTCCGTATTCCATGTTTGTGTGCTCAGGTGGATGATAGACCTGGCTAATGAAGACACCTTTTAAAAAAGTCTTTCAGTGCTTTTCTTCTATTTCTGTGAGTACCAATCAATACCTGTATTCTTATTTATGGTGCACTAATGCAAACTTCTTCCTGTCCAATTCTTAATGTTGTCCACCCATAGTATTGTCTTCCTCTTGTATACTGGATCTCCATTCCTCTCTCAAGCACTTCTCTCAACAATGAGCTATGTCTGTGAAGTACTTCAGTTGTCTGATTGGTGATCTCATACAGTGCTGACTTCTTTACTCCCAGTGTTTGTAAGACTTGTATTTGTCTTCTCTTGCCATGTGAAGTGGCTGCTGTAGGAATACTTTAATTATGCTAATAACTTTAATTGTGGTGTCACTTATACAGCTCTTTCACAACTGAACACTCATCTGACTTCAGGTTGTGGTTTCCTCCTTTTCGCTATGAAAACACTGACTGGTGATTTCATCCATTTTTTTTAACTCAGAAAGGAGGAAGGGAGATGAGTGGCAACATAGGTAGCTGATAACGTCTTAACTCTTTAAGAATGTGACATATCCCAGTGTTTGTTATGGCACTTTTCTGTCACTTTGAGTTTGTTTTATATAGTTGAAGTTTGAAGTTAGTTATCTCCACGTGTTGTGTTGAAAACTATATTGGTATAATACATAGTCATTGTGGAATCATTATAAACATGTAGCCATGAAGGATATGAAACATATTTATGAAGATTACTAACAGTGTTTACTGGCTTCCCATTCTCCTACACTTTATCCCTCATCAAAGCATTAAAACAAAGTTAGTTGCATATGCTTTATAGGATGTCGCAATCAACCTCAGCATCTTTTGATTGTTTGTGATTCTAGGCATGTACGTTCAGTAGTTTGCCATTGCTTTCTCGATGACCAGAACTCATACCATTTTGTGAAAACCAATGCAAGGCGGTCTGCTGCCAAATTGTCCTCAATTGTGTTTCAAATGTGGTATGTGAAGTTATGAATTGCATCCGCAACCCCTTCATCACAGAGCTAGCCGAAAGCATAAACCCTCAGCCAATTTATGCCAGGATGTCCTATCTTTTGCTGTCTCCTACAGCTCACTCTATGACCTCTCCATACGACTAATCTCTGTCTCTAATTCTCTTCTCTGTGTGTCTTTAGGTCACCCTCTATGACCTCCCCATACGATAAATCTCTGTCTCATAATTCTCTTCTCTGTGTCTTTAGGTCACCCTCTATTTCCTTTTGCCCTATAGGTTCAAGAGAAAAGGCTGTTCTAGTGGCACTATTGTCTGGATGATTTAGTGTGTGCCCCATCCACTATTGTCTGGATTTAGTGTGTGTCCCATCCACTTCCAGCAACTTTTCCTCCCCTCATGATTGGCTGGCATCTGTCCAGTTCTTTCCCTAACCTCTGCGTAAGTGATTCGGTCATACCATGTTAGTCCTCCTACTCTGTAGGGACACTAGTGAACAAATGTTTATAGTGTATTAACAGTTGTTTTAGTTACTATCCGTGTTTCTGATGCTTACAGCAGGACTGATTTGGCATTCAAGTTAAAATATTTTACATGTGGTTCAGGGTTTAATTTCTTTCAACTTCCATAAATGTCCAAATTCTATGAAAGCTTCTCTTGCCTTGTGAATTCTGATTTATTATTTGTATCTGCTTCCCCATCCGTATCTACATGGCTACCTAGATAGGTGTATGATTCAACCTCTTGCCTTGTGAATTCTGATTTATTATTTGTATCTGCTTCCCCATCTGTATCTACATGGCTACCTAGATAGGTGTATGATTCAACCTCTTGCCTTGTGAATTCTGATTTATTATTTGTATCTGCTTCCCCATCCGTATCTACATGGCTACCTAGATAGGTGTATGATTCAACCTCTTGCCTTGTGAATTCTGATTTATTATTTGTATCTGCTTCCCCATCCGTATCTACATGGCTACCTAGATAGGTGTATGATTCAACCTCTTGCCTTGTGAATTCTGATTTATTATTTGTATCTGCTTCCCCATCCGTATCTACATGGCTACCTAGATAGGTGTATGATTCAACCTCTTGCCTTGTGAATTCTGATTTATTATTTGTATCTGCTTCCCCATCCGTATCTACATGGCTACCTAGATAGGTGTATGATTCAACCTCTTGCCTTGTGAATTCTGATTTATTATTTGTATCTGCTTCCCCATCCGTATCTACATGGCTACCTAGATAGGTGTATGATTCAACCTCTTGCCTTGTGAATTCTGATTTATTATTTGTATCTGCTTCCCCATCCGTATCTACATGGCTACCTAGATAGGTGTATGATTCAACCTCTTGCCTTGTGAATTCTGATTTATTATTTGTATCTGCTTCCCCATCCGTATCTACATGGCTACCTAGATAGGTGTATGATTCAACCTCTTGCCTTGTGAATTCTGATTTATTATTTGTATCTGCTTCCCCATCCGTATCTACATGGCTACCTAGATAGGTGTATGATTCAACCTCTTGCCTTGTGAATTCTGATTTATTATTTGTATCTGCTTCCCCATCTGTATCTACATGGCTACCTAGATAGGTGTATGATTCAACCTCTTGCCTTGTGAATTCTGATTTATTATTTGTATCTGCTTCCCCATCTGTATCTACATGGCTACCTAGATAGGTGTATGATTCAACCTCTTGCCTTGTGAATTCTGATTTATTATGTGTATCTGCTTCCCCATCCATATCTACATGGCTACCTAGATAGGTGTATGATTCAACCTCTTGAAGAGAGGTCTCACCAAGACAAGGTGATGAGGAGAAGAGTGTAGCAGTCTTCTACTGATGCGTCATGTGCATGCTTGCCTTCAGTGTAACTTCAGCACAGTGACATACACCATCTCAGTTTGCTCAACCAAGGCTTGTGGTGTTTGTTTTCATATATCTGAATATGTCTTTACAAGATGTTACTATTGTTTTGCACAAAACAAGATTAAAAGATAATAACTACTTGTAGTAACAAACTGTGCTAAAAATCTTGCCAGAAGTTAACTATGAATTTATGTAACTCATGCTGTACACTGAAGGGACCCCTGGTAGTGCAGTGGCTAAAACACTTGCCTGTCAAGCCTGTGGTCATGTGTTTGAATGCCAATCAAGGTGGGGATTTGTACAAGAAAACACTGGCCTGGGCATCCAGTCGACCCAGCCTAACGTGTGTATCAGGAACGGTTCTGGGAATGGTCATGGCAGCCGACATGATGTTGATCACATCAACCATTGAGTGTGCGTTGCTCTATACACATCAGCACATGAAAGTCACTTGATTTTCACGCAGCACATTTCTAGCTTCCTTGATTTGTAGCTGCTCAAAGTTCACCCACCAACAGAGATTTGACAACACCAGGTAGATTGACCAGCAGCAGTGTTGCCTTAATCTTGCAAGTGAACACCCCAATTCTTCAGTGAGACTTTCTTGGTGTCTGTGATCTCATTTTCTCAGCACTCATCCTAAACCCAGCAGATCTCCACACATTGGTCACATACTCTCTCCATGACAATATACTGTTAGTTATGTGAAGAAGAGTATGTGGCATTTAGCATCATGAATATGTGCTTTGTTTGCCTCAGAATGAACCCAACAAATATTAAACTGTATGATTGGAGTCCTTGTTCGTCTTATCCTCTGAGTTGCTTGGTATTGAACAAGGGCAAGAGGTTGTCGCATAAGAAGATGGACAACACAGGTAAAGATATGTTATGAATTTTGAAGTAACTTCCATTGTCACATTTTTGTTAGGTGACCAAAGTTATACGAGACACAGGCAGCATGCAAGATAGAGGAGTTAAGAAATAAATCAAACGTCTGAAATTGTACATTTAACTGCGTCAGTCCTGACCAGTTACTACATTAACTCACTTTGTCCTAATTGCTTGTTAGTTCTGTGGTCAAGATGCTAAGGTTCAAGTGTTATTTCAGAACTGTTGCTGCATGTTGGTTGTGGGGAAGTGCAAGATGTGTGTACAGTCAGAGTGTGATGGGGAACTGAGCATCTATACACTTTAACATACACCGTTTTCACTGAGGGGGATGGGGGATGGTCGTGTTCTAATTGCGGTGACATACTTCTATTAACCAGTAGCCAATACCAAAATGTATAGTGTTATTACAACAGCTCTATTTTACTTAGATCAATTATATGACTGCTTTTCTCCAGTTTATGAAACTATTTTCTTCTGTTACATAATCCTTCATTGGAGGTGTGGTGAATGCTTTCATAGTCGTGGTCTTTCATATTCCCCTATTTTAAGCAATATTTGTTAGTATGGAGCTGCCAAAGCTTTCCCATTGATCAATGTAACCTGTCAGGGAAAATCTATTGTATGAATTATGTCAGAAGCTGTCATCAAAGCAGCCCATTTGCCCACCTTAATTTAGTGACAGTTGATAAATGGACACTAACTGAATGGGTAATACAACTATAAGGCGTTCATTTGAAATCCGTTCGCGCCGCACCATGCGTAATTGCATACGTTGAACATGATCATGTCATAGTCATGTGATAAGTACTGACCAATGAATAAAAGAGCACGTGCTTATCGTCCCATGATGTATAGGTTCTCTTTCTGACCGTTGAGAAAATGGCCGGGTTGACCCAAACTCCGTCCAAAGAACAATAGAGTGGTGATTCAGTTTCTTTCATTTGAAGGATGTCGCCCAGTGGACATTCATCGAAGAATGCAGGCAGCGTACGGTAACAAATGTGTGGCGAAGACAACAGTGACAGACTGGGCACGGATGTATCGGAAAGGACTTCAGTTCACAACAGATCTACGACGGCCGGGTCAGGCGCATATTGTTACAACAGAAAAAACCATCGCCAAAATTGATGCAGCAGTACAGATGAACCGTTGTCGAAGCATACGTTCGCTAGCAGAAGAATTTGATGTGTCAATTGGGACAATTCAAAAAGTCATTCGTTAGAAACTGTAATATCGGAAGGTGTGTTCACAGTGGGTACCACAGATGTTGACCGACTACCAAAAAGATTCACGCATGGGAATGGTGTTTGAACCAGTTGCTGCGTTACAGAGTGGAGGGTGATGAATTTCTCTTCCGCATAATGGCAGGCGATGAATCATGGTGTCACCACTTTGAGGCAAGCAGCAAAAGAGAGAGCATGCAATGGAAGCATGCTGGATCACCAAAAGCCAAAAAATTCAAGTTACAGGTTTCCGCTGGTAAGGTTATGTTGAGCGCATTTTTTTTTACCACGAAGGGCTTTTGGTGGCCGACTTTAAAGAACCTGGTGTCAACATCAACTCTACCCATTATTTGCAAACACTAGACAAGCTACAAAAAGCCATCAAGAATAAACAACCCGGCATGCTTTCTCGCGGTGTGATTTTGTTGCACAATAATGCTTGTCCGCATGTTGCAAAGATTGTGCAGGAAGCATTAGCAAGGAAGGAGTGGGAAATTCTGCAACATCCAGCCTATAGTCCTGATTTGTCACCGTGTGATTTTCATTTGTTCGGACCTCTAAAAAAAGCTTTCACGGGGCAACAATTTCACACAGATGCAGACGTAATGAACGCGGTAAACAGTTGGTTCAGTGAGCAACCACAATTCTATTTTGCGGACGGCATTCGACACCTACCTATGCAATGGGATGCTTGCCTGAATGCCTACAGCAACTTCTTCTGACCAACCCATGGTGCATAATTCATTCATAATGAATGCTGTGTTTAATTCTACCACACCTGTTAATGTTTATTTCATACTTTTGTAATAAAGCCATTGGAACAGGTTTCAAATGAACGTCCCTAATACAAAATATGATATACATGGATTAATACAACAGCAATATATAACATACTTGACTATTACAAATAATACTGAGTTTGAGGTGGCTTGGTAATAACATCTCCAGCTCTTACTTAAATAGTGCTGGGTTCGAATCTAGTTGTGGATGATTTTATAATATAGCGAAACTGAAGAGATCATACTCACACTCACCAAGGAGTGATGCATTGTACATTAGGAGGCATGGATACTAGGAGGTATGGTGTGCATGTTACAGATTCTTCCAGCATTTGGAAATCGTACAGTTGGACATACTTGACCTGTTCCCCAACAACATCCCAGAACCTTGCAGCCAGCAGTAGGACATTTCTAGCACTTATCTCTTAAACTCACTGGAGGCCAGGGTACATTTCCCATGAACTAGTTTATATATAAACAGTCAAAAACTTAGATTAGTTTGGAGGGCATGTGTACAAATCTGCTTGCCAATCTTCAGACTGAGTAACTTGAAATCTCGTAACCGACATAAATATGAAATCAGAGTGACATGGCTAAAACATAGTTAGTTGTATGTCCTTAACAGGACATCACAGTCAGCCTCAGCATTTGTTGGGATCTTTGTGATTTTCTTGCCAATTTTACGTTCATTAGTTTGCCTGCATTCTATCCACTCGGCCAGCCGCTCCTAAATAATTGCTGAACAGCACTTGACCTAGTTCTTGTGATGTCTAACAGCTGAGCAATTATGTGTTTCTCTTTTTCGGTTGCTCGCTTTGAACTCAAACGTAGTCCATACTACTTCTTGTGCACTGAACGGATTTTTGCTTGTTTATTAGCTTTCCCTATTACCAGTGTCCCTCGCCATCAGGTGAACCCACTCCGACTTCTGAGGTACTTGTAATTTACACCCCCCCCCCCCCCCAAAAAAAAAAATCAAGGATAAGTCAGTATTTTAGTTCAACTGACCAGTATATGGGTTGAACCCATACCTCGGCAAGTTTAAGAGCAAATGCTTTTATCCATTCAGCTGACCTCGACTGAGAACTATTTATGTGGACATTGTGCAGACTGGTCCTGTGCATATTACCTTTATCCAAGGAGGCTAGGCATGCAGTCCACTATCCCAGCATCAGGGAGGAGTATAATCACCTCTAGTTGGCCATTTGGTAAACATCCACACTGTGATTCCAAGTCAGTCTTCTAGACAATCCACACTGTGATTCCAAGTCAGTCTTCTAGACAATCCACACTGTGATTCCAAGTCAGTCTTCTAGACAATCCACACTGTGATTCCCAGTCAGTCTTGTAGACAATCCACACTGTGATTCCAAGTCAGTCTTCTAGACAATCCACACTGTGATTCCCAGTCAGTCTTGTAGACAATCCACACTGTGATTCCCAGTCAGTCTTCTAGACAATCCATACTGTGATTCCCAGTCAGTCTTGTAGACAATCCACACTGTGATTCCAAGTCAGCCTTCTAGACAATCCACACTGTGATTCCCAGTCAGTCTTGTAGACAATCCACACTGTGATTCCCAGTCAGTCTTCTAGACAATCCACACTGTGATTCCCAGTCAATCTTGTAGACAATCCACACTGTGATTCCCAGTCAGTCTTCTAGACAATCCACACTGTGATTCCCAGTCAGTCTTCTAGACAATCCACACTGTGATTCCAAGTCAGCATTCTAGACAATCCACACTGTGATTCCCAGTCAGTCTTCTAGACAATCCACACTGTGATTCCCAGTCAGTCTTCTAGACAATCCACACTGTGATTCCCAGTCAGTCTTCTAGACAATCCACACTGTGATTCCCAGTCAGTCTTCTAGACAATCCACACTGTGATTCCTTCCCAGTCTTCTGACTAAATGATGGTCGTGCAGGTCTACAGACACAGTATAGTAAAATGTACTGGCTGTGTCTACAGAATGAGAGAAGATGGACAGCCACAAGACACATGGCCTTTGAATGAGGGCACCACAGGGAGTGTTGGCAGTGAACAGCTTAATAGAGAAGTTCAGGCATTAGAGAATGCAGAAAATGGGTCATGAAACAAATGAAAGGCATAATGTATGTATCATGAGGTCAGCCAGTCAGCTAGGGTAGAGAAGTCAGTAGTTCACTGTACTGATCCATGAGCGATAGTCTTTGTACAGCACAGGAGTGCATGCTTTGGGAGGCATATGTTTTGCCGTGACACAGAGCTCAGAGAGATTTGGTTTGTCAGAGCACAAAGTAGCCTGAAACTGCACTATGTGAGAACATGTACAAGTATGATCAGTGTGTATGTGTGCACAAAGTTAATTGTTATTGTTTTCTTTCTAGTAGTTTCCTTGGTTGTGTGATTGGTTTTGGTTTTTGTATGTGGGGTTTATGACCATTTCTTTTGTAATTTGTGTACATACATTAGTTTACTTTACTACTATATTTCTCATCTTTTGTATTTGTTTTGTACTGTTTTGTTATAAAGTGACAAGACAAACAGATGCCCTGTAAGTGTATGAAGATAGTTGTCAGGTGAAGGCACGCGTGTTTATGTTTTCAATTGAGTCCATACCTCTCAGCCTCCTGAAATAAAAACCTGTACCATAAGTCGACAATGCTCCATACACCTTTGGTTTAACAATCTTCACTATTACATATCAATGTTTTACTGAACATTGTGTGCAGAATGAATCAAACTACAATCATGTAATACAGTTTTGTTGTCATTTTCAAAATTCTAATAATTGACAGCAGGTGTTACAAGATCACTCATCAAAACTGCAAGAAAGTGAAATCTACATGTGAGGTGGGATAGAGAATGTAGCCTTGTGTTGGAAAATGCTAGGTTAAAAGAGGGAGAGGACAATATATTTATACACCTGGGTGACAAATAATGCTATAAGCAACACCAACTTCATCAGGACATGAGATGACAGTGAGGACTGAAGAGTTCTGACTACCGATGTCAGCTGTGGGCCAGCCGCCTGAAGAAGTAGAACGATGATTCATCGGGTTTCATTTGGATGTTGGTTATTTTATTTATTTTGATGAAAATGTTTTCATCAGTTTGAGGCGGTTGTCACAATATTAGTGGAAAATACAAACATGCAAGCTGCCCGTATGACTTTGGAGAGATGACTCGTATACCAAATAACCATGCACATTAAGGTTTTTCTGTACTGTGGATAGGTCAGAGTGGATTTAACCTTTGAATGCACACATTCTGCCCCAGCTTGATATAATTTCACTGTGATGTTTTGCCTGACTCCAGTATTTCAAGAAAGTTTTCATCATGAATTAAAATGTACCAGTGTTTCTCAACCATTGTACACTAGGGGTAGTCCTGGAAAGAATCTTCATGTTTTCAAGAACCCCTTATATATATGTGTGTGTGTTTATTCACACATCAGTTCATGCCATGTCAGTAGCAACGGTAGTTTCTAGATGTAACATTCTAGGAACTGCTTCAGTGTGTGTTGTTTTACTGAGTGGAGAAGAATAGTTTCATCTAAATATGTAACATTTTAGTGAACATATTTGTACTTCCTGTGGAATCTTTGAGACCCATTGTTGAAGCCACTTATTCATGGGAAACCACTGGTGAGAAAATTATTACACTGAATATAAAGCATCTGGCTAAAATGTCCATCTTTGTCCCAGTCAAGTGTTGTAAATGTGAATAAAGAAAACACAACAGGTTACGTGATTTGTTGCCTGGTATATTTCACTGTATCTCGTCAGATGCATACTGCAGAATAAGAACAACATAGAGTAAACCAACAGCGCATACTTTGTTAGCTGAAATACACAGTACTTGGTTCTGTGTTTCAATGTCAGTAACTTAACCAAGTCTCATATGATTTCAGTGTGTTGTTCTAATTCTAGTGTATGCACCTGGTGAGACACACTGAAATACGCGAAGCAATAAATAATGCAGCCTATAGTTTGTGTTTTCATTATTCAAATTTATTGAATTTGAAGAAAAAAGTTATTGTACGAGGGCGAGTCAATAAGTAAGTCATACAGTTCTGTGGGATGGCAGGTAAATGTAGTTGGTGTTTTCTACAGATGTCATTAGGTGAGACAACATCAAACTTTATATTCCCGTTCATCAGGTGGCGCTAGGTGTCTCATGCGCATGCACAGGGCATAAACAAAATGGTGACTGTACTTATGGAGTGTACAACCAAAGAGCAACGTGCTGTTGTGTGATTTTTGTGGGTGAAAGGACTGCCTGCAAAGGACATTCATAAGGAAATGCTTCCTGTTTATGCTGAAAATGTTTGTCCTGTAAAGCAGTGCATAGCTGGGTAGACAAATTTTCTCAAGGACACTAAAATTGTTGATGAAATCCGATCTGGTCGTCCTTTTGAGATTGCAACAGAAGCTTCTGTGCAGCGGGTGGAGGAGATGATTAGAGGTGACAGGCAAGTAAAAATAGACTCAGTAGCATCTGCAAAAGGGTGCTCACATGGTTCAGCATACGGCATAATGCACGATCGATTGAAATTTCCAGTACTGCTGACTAGAGGAGTGTTGCTTCTTCATGACAATACCAGACCACATACGGCTCGATTAACTCAGGAGAAAATTAACCAACCAAGTTGGGAAGTTCTGGAACTTCCACCTTACAGCCCCGACTTAGCCCCTAGCGATTGCCACCTTTTTGGTTCACTGAAAACCCACCTTGGCGGGAGACATTTCGCGAATGACGCCGAAGTTATGTGAAACGAAAACGTGGTTTAGAAAACAGATCACGCAGTTCAATGCAGCCGGTTTGGGAGGACTGATAAAACGATGGGATAAGTGCATCATTGTTGGTGGAAATTATGTTGAGAAATATAGGGACAATGTATGTATAAAAGTAAACTGGTTTCAAGTTGTTATCATATTTAGTTATTTTTGTACAGCCATTTGTGACTTACTTATTGACTTTCCCTCGTAGTAATGCGGCACAACAGAGTGAGTGTAACACCTGTACATAGCAGTAGAAGGAGTCAGTTATGTCGAAAGTCAGCCACAAACAAGTCAAGAGTTGCTTGGCAGAGAATGTGTTCTCGACTGTTGTATATAGACAGGGTGTTCTACGGACCAGTGAAGACTGAACACCTGTGCTCACAGGCCATATTGTTACATTTGACGGTGTTGAATAACTTGGCTTTCACCTCCCTACATAGTGCTTTAGAGTTAAATCCCACAAGTGTTGGGGTTGTGTCCCAACCGGTGCATCCATGGGGTTGACCCCTGTCGTGAGTATGGAGGACGTCTCTGTCCATAGAGGATATGGCTGTCATTCACCATGAAGAATTATCCCCCCCCCCCTCTCTCTCTCTCTCTCTCTCTCTCTCTCTCTCCCCCCCCCCTCCCTCCTTAAACACCATATATTATATACTGCAGACAAGGCATTTGTATTTGCTAATCAGAATTTATTATTAATTGTGCGGACATGACTTTACATCAGCAAACATAATAGTTCAGTAACAGGATTAGGATAAAACTACTATGGAGAGAGAAATATATGTTAATGAGGGAAAATTGGAGGTGATGGAAAATTTTGAATATCTTGGGTCATTGATTACCAACAATAGTGACACAATGAAAGAAATTAAAAGACGAATATCTATTGCTCTTCAAAGACTAAAACATCTGAATAAATTGTGGAGTGGGACTGATAGAACTACAAACATTAGATTTTTAAGAGCATGCATCTTTCCCATTGTAACATACGCCTGTGAGACCTGGACACTTACTAAACAAGCTGAACAGCGCATAAATGCCTTTGAATATAAATGTTATAGACAAGTTCTAAGAATATCTTGGATAAAGAAAAGAACAAATGCATCCATACTTCAAGAGCTGAATATTGAAGAAGGTTGGCTATTAAAGACAAAGACAAATTAAATATTTTGGTCACTTGAAACGTCACAAAAGTTTGGAGAGAACAGTAATGGAGGGGTATATGCCTGGGAAGAGAGGAAGAGGAAGGCCAAAGAGAAGATGGGTGCAGGATGTGGTGGATGATCTCCAGATGGGTGCATCAGAAGCGGGACATTTTGCTTATGATTGAGAGATTTTCCGAAAGGTTGTTATGGGAACGAGATGAACAGGATTATTCTGCAAACATGGGGAAATGTGCTGATGGCATTTGTCAAATGCCTGGCAGTCAGTTGTTGTTGATGCCATTAGAAATCTATCCCTACTATAGATGTGGCAGAAGTTGATTACATTGAGGTCCACTAGACATATGATATAGTCTCTTTAGTCACAGTGCCCAGGTTGTGGGCATATGGTATAGCCACTTTAGTCACTATGCCCAGGTTGTGGACATAACGATATAGTCTCTTTAGTCACAGTGCCCAGTTGGGGACATGTGGTATAATCTCTTGAGTCACAGTGCCCAGTTGGGGACATGTGGTATAATCTCTTGAGTCACAGTGCCCAGTTGGGAACATGTGGTATAATCTCTTGAGTCACTGTGCCCAGGTTGTGGACATATGGTATAGTCTCTTTAGTCACTGTGCCCAGGTTGTGGACATATGGTATAGTCTCTTTAGTCACTGCCCAGTTGGGGACATATGGTATAATCTCTTGAGTCACTGTGCCCAGGTTGTGGACATATGGTATAGTCTCTTTAGTCACTGTGCCCAGGTTGTGGACATATGATTTAGTCACTGTGCCCAGGTTGTGGACATGATTTAGTCACTGTGCCCAGGTTGTGGACATATGATTTAGTCACTGTGCCCAGGTTGTGGACATATGATTTAGTCACTGTGCCCAGTTGGGGACATGTGGTATATTCTCTTGAGTCACTGTGCCCAGGTTGTGGACATGTGGTATAATCTCTTGAGTCACTGTGCCCAGGTTGTGGACATATGGTATAGTCTTTTTAGTCACTGTGCCCAGGTTGTGGACATATGATTTAGTCACTGTACCCAGGTTGTGGACATATGATTTAGTCACTGTGCCCAGGTTGTGGACATATGATTTAGTCACTGTGCCCAGGTTGTGGACATATGGTATAGTCTCTTTAGTCACTGTGCCCAGGTTGTGGACATATGATTTAGTCACTGTGCCCAGGTTGTGGACATATGATTTAGTCACTGTGCCCAGTTGGAGACATGTGGTATATTCTCTTGAGTCACTGTGCCCAGGTTGTGGACATGTGGTATAATCTCTTGAGTCACTGTGCCCAGGTTGTGGACATATGGTATAGTCTCTTTAGTCACTGTGCCCAGGTTGTGGACATATGATTTAGTCACTGTGCCCAGGTTGTGGACATATGATTTAGTCACTGTGCCCAGGTTGTGGACATATGATTTAGTCACTGTGCCCAGGTTGTGGACATAACGGTATAATCTCTTGAGTCACAGTCCCAGTTGGGGACATGTGGTATAATATCTTGAGGTTTTGGACGAGGGGGTGTAGTCTCTTCACAGTCATGGTGCTCATGTTGTGGTCCATTAAACATGGTATTGTCTCTTCAGTCATGTTGCTCAGTTTGTGGTCCACTTGGCATAAGGTATAGCTTCTTCAGTGTCATGTTGCTCAGTTTATGGTCCACTTGGCATAAGGTATAGCTTTATCAGAGTCATGGTGCCCGAGTTATGGACCACTAGACATGGTTTGGGCGCTTGTCATGTTGCCTAAGATATGGCATATATCCCTGACAGACATGGTGCCTATATTGACAATTGGTGAATACCTCCCATATGTCATACACTCAAACACGCAATCCACCTCCAAATTATTATTGTTTGTCTTCCGTATTGTCGTATGTGAACAAATAACCAACAGATGTATTTTAATAGGTCCTGTGTTGTATGTGGTTGTGCTTTTGTTCATTTGTAATTATGATAATAACTGGCTCATACATTGTTGCCATGTTATTGTGAACAGGATGTAAGATACGGTGTACATAGATGCTGTGAATATGTGTGTTTGTTTCTCTGTAGAAATCAATTACTGGTAGGGTAACCACTAGTCTTGTGTACTTTGGTCCTCAAATAAAGCAAGAATATTGACCTCACCAATACATGTACTGTTGTCATTGGTAGCATTGGTTTCAGGTGAAATGTGAGCTGACATGTTTGCATACCATCAGTTCTTCACATGAAGAGTTGTTGTTCATGTTCTAAGCACTGTTGAGTTGTCTGCTCTTGCCAGACCAATACAATTATTCTGAAAGTGTGCTGACTCTGCATATGTTCCAGGGAATTACGGGCTGAGTTAGTGACTGTTGGGGGCTGCCATAGTAACGCTTCCCTACCGTTTAAACGGGCAGGGCACTGTATGATGTCACAAGTGTGAGAGTAATGTGCTCACATGAATGCATGTCTGGGATCTTTATGGTTTAGATAGTTCTT
Source organism: Cepaea hortensis (assembly GCA_963921405.1). Lineage (NCBI taxonomy): Eukaryota > Metazoa > Mollusca > Gastropoda > Stylommatophora > Helicidae > Cepaea > Cepaea hortensis. The sequence goes on from OY992883.1 coordinate 59,596,045, forward strand.
GATTCTAGCATGCTATGTTCACAACTGAGAAATTAGGCTCTGGGTTTTTCTTCTTAGGTCATCGATGTCATTAGCTTATGGTTGGAGCATTTCATTAAAAAAGAGATTGTCAAATTTTCCCCTGTGCTATTTCTGCAGCAAGTCTTCTGTTACTTCTGAGATTCTGTTGGACTAGTCTCATTCTGCAAGGATTGCCCTTTGCTGTTTTGTTATTTAGCCAGTCTAGCAGCTTTAAACAAAAATTAAATTTCTCTTTAGGTCGCCGTGACCGGTTATCCTAGTGTTATTCTGGAGTGGGACGCTATCACGTTAAGGACTGTCTTCACATTATGGAGTGGAGATGTCTTTACATCTATTCGGGTGTTGTTCAGTGTTTCCAGACAGACAAGGCTTCACTGGAAATCACTGTCACCTGGATTTTGTTCTATACGTTTGAACTGCTAGTGTAGCAGTTTAATGACAGATTTTATCGCAGCAGCCTCAGCTTCGCTTTACGAGTTTCCACCAGTTTTCCACCAAAAAATGTACCGTCTGTATACTTACTGTACACTGTTTCCTGCAAAGTATGTGGCTTTGTCTGCTGAACCGTTTGTGTAATCCTGGACTGCAGATGCTAGGTATCTGTTAATGGTGTCCAAGGCGCATGTCTTTAGTACTGTGTGGAGTGAGTCTTTCTAGGCCGTTTTGTTAAATAGTTTTGTTTTAATATTTGAAACATGTAAGTCCTCTCAGAGTGTGGCCAGAAATTTTGACTCAATTTCTTTCTCTTTTAGGGAGGCAATGTTTGTCAATTTCTGCTTCAGCCAAATCTTAGAGCGATCACCGTCTCAACTTTCATGTTTGTTTCCAGGTATCAATCATTACTCCATTTGGGTCGTCTTTATTGTCTCCAGCACCTTTCTACAGTTTAAGTCATTGCTCTATTATGCCTGTGTAGCTATTTGGCATGCAGCAACAGAGGTCGTCCTCATGTCTGTATAAATACATCTGGTTCTGTACACGGTCCCTAGACGAGACGGCGCTAATACACACCGTGGTCTGGAGGGGGAGGTTATACCCCATCACTGAACTAGCGTATCTGAAATATAGATGCTCCCCAAGAGATGCTAGGAAGAAGGAGGTTATAATCCGTCACTGAACTAACGTATCTGAGATATAGATGCTCCCCAAGAGATGCTAGTAAGGAGGAGGTTACAATCCATTACTGAACTAACGTGTCTGAGATATAGATGCTCCCCAAGAGATGCTAGTAAGGGGGAGGTTATAATCCATCACTGAACTAACGTGTCTGAGATATAGATGCTCCCCAAGAGAAACCTAGCGATCAGTTGACAAGTTTCAGATGTATGTCTGCTTTCAATATTGGTATTCTTGATATACCAATTTAGTTGCAGCTTGCTGTGCTGTTGTACTCCTAGGTAAGGAAGTCCGCTTTTGTTAGCGTCTCCCCATTCAGTGTAATATATATAGCTCACTTTTTCTTTATTAGTGAATAGGAGAGAACATGGTATATAACATTTCCCTAAATACTGGTATGTCGTTTCCACGGGGCACAACATGTTGAAGACTAGGAATTTTCTGTTCATCTTGGCTTTTGCCAGAATGGTATGCTTGTTCAGTGGCCGCCAGAATGCCAACACAAAAGTCCTCCATGAAAAATACAGTTCATCGTTGATGAAAACGGCAGTCACCAGAAAGACTTCATTGATCTGGGTTTTATCCCATATGGCTCGGTCTCTTTCCGCAGAGCGACCCACCGAAAGCGCCGCACAAAGCACGAACTCCGTAGCTCCAGCGGCGACTCCCAGGAGTCTCCTGAAAAATGCATATGGTTCCGTCGCCCTGCTACTGAGTGAGTGCGTGGCGCGACACTGTGAGCTGTGAGTTTCGCGAGGAATGCTTTTACATCTGTCAGCGGTTGTGTGTAGCGTGAACTGCATGTTCGGAACGATGGCGGCCGGCTGTTGCTGGATTGACTGGTTTGCCTTTTCGGCTGAAGAGTGTTGCTTTTGCTAGTGACAATGCCAATGTGAATTTTGGAGGCATTAACAAAAGAGAAGGTAGAAATGTGTTCTCGCATTTGAAGGAAGCCTTGAGCAAGCCATTAGTAGGTGTTGGATGTTCTGCTCATGCTCTGCACAACTGCATCCAACACGACGCAGATTTAATGCAGATTGCCGTTGAATCCATTGTCTTGAAGATATTCAATTACTTATCTTTATACGCTGTCAGAACAGAAACTTTAAAGGATTTTTGTGACTATGTCAACATTAACTATCAGCAACTACTCTACCACTCTAAAACTAGATGGCTCAGTTTGTTTCCACCTGTTGAGAGGGTGTAGAGGCTGTTTACTGCTTTGAAAGAATATTTTCTTTCTATATACCAACCACCTGCTAAGATAAAATGTTTATTGGCAGCTATTGTAATAACATTGTACTGATTGTGGGTTTAATCTGGAACGATTTAAATGAAACATTGAATATGCCCTCCCTTGTCCTCCTTATTGGCTTATTATGTCCTCCTATTTCCTCCTTTTTGGCTTATTATGTCCTCCTTTGATGTCCTTTTTTGTCTTATTATGTCCTCCTTTTGGTGCCCTTTATCTGGCAACCCTAGCCATACTCGAAGAACAGCGTGCTGTTGTGAGCATTTTTGGGGGAGAGGTGGCATACTGCCAGAGAAATTTCATATGGAAATTTTGCATGTCTATGGCGGCAAGTATTTATCTCTAAAAGTGGTACACAGCTAGACGGACGTTCACAAATTGTTGATGAAGATCGATCTGAACAGATCGCAACAGAACCAACTTTTCGGTGGGCAGAGATAATTTTCGAGCTGACAGGTGAGTAACGATAGACAATGTTGCAGCTGCAACAGCCTGTTCTTATGGCCTAGCTCAGCCTATAGTATAATGACTGATTTGTTGAATGTGTGCAATGTGTGCAGGCTGGCTGCCCAGACAATTGACTGAATACACAACAATAACCGAATCAACCTTTCACAGGAACATCTCATCCAGTACACGGTAGCAGGAGAAAACATGCTCAACGGGGCTGCTACAGGGGCGCTCATTATCAACCAGAAAATAAAATTTGCTTCAGAGTAATGGAAATATCCTTTTTCACCTTCAGCCAAGAAATTCAAGGTGTCGCGATCACCAGGAAGGCTATACTTACATTGTTTTTGGAATTTCAAGAGTGTCATTATCCTATTTCCAGAATAAAGATGTCAATGAGAATTCTGCATCGTTTTGGAAAGTTTCAATGATGCATCGTGATATAATTTGAAGGGAAAAAATGCCCAGGTCTATTGGGTTGGGGGGGGGGGGGGGTAATGCCCGTCCACGACAATGCCAGACCCCACACGACTCGATCACTCCGGGAGAAAATTACTCAACCAGGGTAGAAACTACATGAGCACCCGGCTTACCGAGCAAACCCTGCGCGATTTTAACTTCCGCTACAAAAACTCACCTCAGCGCATACAATTTGCTGATGACTATTCATTTCTATGGTGCAGGTTAATAAACAATGAGATCAATGCATCAATGTTCGCGAAGATTATGTTGAGAAATGAGGAAGGGTTTAAGTACAATAATAAATGTTCTGCAAGTTGGCAACTCATATGCTGTGTTACATACCATTTTGTGACATTCTCACTGACTTAGCCTCGTATAATGTAACAGATAGTATTGAAGCGAACATATTACATAGCCCCAGCAAAACAAGCTTAACCTACTCCGCAACTCAAGCATGAAACATTTTTCCACAGTGAATCAAAGATACCACTAACCATTATGCATGCTCTCACAAGCTAACGATCGGTATTTAAGTACAGATCACATGTCCCCTGATACAAATCCTAGTATACATGTACTCACAAGCTAACTATCACGATTTAAGTACGGATCACATGTCCCCTGGTACAAATCCTAGTATACATGCACTCACAAGCTAACTATCACGATTTAAGTACAGATCACATGTCCCCTGATCACTATTTAAGTACAGATCACATGTCCCCTGATCACTATTTAAGTACAGATCACATGTCCCCTGATCACTATTTAAGTACAGATCACATGTCCCCTGATCACTATTTAAGTGCAGATCACATGTCCCCTGATCACTATTTAAGTACAGATCACATGTCCCCTGATCACTATTTAAGTACAGATCACATGTCCCCTGATCACTATTTAAGTGCAGATCACATGTCCCCTGATCACTATTTAAGTACAGATCACATGTCCCCTGATCACTATTTAAGTACAGATCACATGTCCCCTGATCACTATTTAAGTACAGATCACATGTCCCCTGATCACTATTAAGTACAGATCACATGTCCCCTGATCACTATTTAAGTACAGATCACATGTCCCATGATCACTATTTAAGTACAGATCACACGTCCCATGATACAAATCCTAGTATAAACCATGCAGTCTTCGGTCGCCTTCTGTATATTTTAGTTAGGCTTGAAACGGCCGCCATTGGAAGTCAGCTGCAGGCCATTTGGAAGCAGCCAGTCTTGTGTTGATTTCTAATAATTGTATGAGCGTCGGATGCCCAGAAAGCAATGGCCAACAACTGAACGTAAACTTGCCTAGAGAATCGGAAACAGCCAAGAAATGCTGGTATTGACTGCAACATCACGTAAAGGACATACAACTTACTTTAACATAAATAACTACCATAATAATCATGAGTATTAATTGATCACACGATGATACTGTTTACACATTTCCAGTGCGTTTATAAAGCACATATTTTTATTGTTGTGTAGGATTTATATAGTAAGAGGTATGTGAATGGAGTAATGTGTGAAAGGTGAGAGGAAATGAAGACTGAATATTAGACGCTTTCTTTCTTTCTTTCTTTCTTTCTTTCTTTCTTTCTTTCTTTCTTTCTTTCTTTCTTTCTTTCTTTCTTTCTTTCTTTCTTTCTTTCTTTCTTTCTTTCTTTCTTTCTTTCTTTCTTTCTTTCTTTCTTTCTTAATTTCTCTCTCTCTCTCTCTCTCTCTCTCTCTCTCTCTCTCTCTCTCTCTCTCTCTCTCTCTCTCTCTCCTCTCTGTCTCTCACAGATTCACGCACACAAAGTACATACAATTCAATGCCAGAGAATAAAAGCAAGACCTTGATGCGCTGTTGACAAGCCTGGGAGTGCTGGGTTATGGTTAAGTCTTGTCGAGCAGCTGCCAGCTTGCTGCCTGGAGACACTAGGACACCGTTGCTCCAGCCCCATCTTATCATCGACACTCACAAGCTTGATTGATCTAGCACAGGGGTGGTCAAACTTTTTGTGCGGAGGGCCGCATTGACAAATGCAAAGCTATTGGCGGGCCGCATATATATATATATATATATATATATATATATATATATATATATATATATATATATATATATATATATATATATATATATATCACCGAAGGAATAATATCAAGGACAGGAAGATGTTATTTCCTATACTTAATTGCTCAAAGACAAAGAAGCGCAACACTGACTTTTAATGGGCCAGAGAAGAAAAGGACAATAAGAAGAAATAGAGAAAGAGCACTGTGTATATTCTCCTCTGTTAACAAGAAAAGGGGTAGAATTTAGACAGAAGATTCCAGGAGTTCTTAGGGCGGGGGATATACGGTTGTACATCCCAGACAGAAGATTACACTGCTGGACTGTAACAGGATCAATGAGTTTACACAACAAACTACAGACTAAACAAAACAAATTAAGAACAACAAAATTAGGTTTTTATTGACAGAACTGCATGATTTGGTGACAAACAGGCATCTTGACATGCCACATAACTGACATATACAGAAATGGGAACCTATGTTCCCACAGTAATCACTGCTGCCTAACATCGCTATGCACATGACTAGGTACCCATCTCCACAAACCAACAAGGACATGGCAACAACAGAGCCTCAACGTAAACAACAACGGTAACAGCAGGTATGGACTCTCTATTGTAATCATCTCAGGACTCATGGACAATTGGTACATACAGAAATGGGAACCTGAAATCCCACAAAGATAACTGCTGCCTAGTACTAACTACAGGGGCGGTCTCTAAATGACAGTGAGACCTCAATCATGTTCAGTTGAGTCGAAGGGCACCTTCAATACCCACACAAGACACCCGCATCACATAAGTCGACTGGGACCAGATACAGCGAAAAACCATAACATAACGAATAACAAAACTATAACCCTAACAGCAGAGATATAGTGGCATAAACACGCATAAACAGGTATACGGAGGGGATGTGAGTGGCCTACAACATCAGTCTCTATGATACTTAACCACCATCAATGACCTATTCTACATATTTCACATCACCATTGTTTGATTGCTGACATCTCTATGTGTTACATGTTATATTCCTAAAACCTCAGGGACGTTACATTGATCTGTAGAACAGCTCACTTTAGTAATACTTATCTACATTATCTATTTATATTTCTTTGTTCCTACAAGCTCACCTAACTAGCAATTATTTTCACCCACGCGTTCCACCATGTAAACACTTTCAAGTTGGTAAACTGGCGTGTGCTGCGATTTAACAAATATTTATTAAATTAAACATTTTAAACTTACGGCTTTCTCCTCTGACATATGTTGTTCACTGATAAACAGATGGGAAACCCCACATATCTTGTCTCAAGGCGGGCTGGCCACAAAACTACACAGGGCCCCAGCGCCTGCCTTCCCACACCGCTGGCTGCTACAAGGAAAAATGGACTCCGGTCGACTTGCTTCAGAGTGTCGTTTCTGGCCTTGCCAGATATTTTCTTGAGGCAGACCAAACCAAAATAAATCGTTGGTTTGGCGCTATCACATATCCAACCCCTTACTTTTTTGACGTCCCGTCAAAAGAAATGGACCATCATATCTCCTCACCCCAACTATCTCTTTAAAAGTTACCATCTAGCTAGTTCACCTCAAAATAAAATCATTGGTCTTCAGTAACCACATCAAAAAGTAAAATCACTAATCAAGCAAGCAAGTACTAACATCTACACATAAACCGTCATCAAAATGACAAATGCCCCCCAAAAAAAGTAATGTCACATGTGACCACACTCAAAAACAATCATCAATGAACCAAGGATTCAATGAAATTTACACACAAACCGCCATCAAAATGACAAAGGCAAAACAAATCTATGTCACATGTTACCTCCTCCAAAACCTAAACTGCTGGTTATATCCCTGAAGAGTACCACTAAAAAAAAAATAGTCTTGTTCTTTTCATACATCACTTACAATGTGAAACAGTGTAGATTACATCACCAGGCATCAGTCAGTTCCAAATACCAATAATCTGGACACAAAAGTATAAACTATACTAACTCAGTTGTTGGTACTAATGACTAAAATAATATCAGTGATGAAAAATAGCTCTTCTGCTATAAGAGCACCAATCATAACAAAATGAATACAACCCTCACTTCTTACTTAAAACTAATTAAACATAAAAGCTACCTAAACATTAAACCAGTAACCTTTATATTGGTTACTACTTACCTTAACTCAGGAAATTCAACACAAAATGCATTTTAAAAAAATAATACCATTTGTTTCTTCTGGTCAAATATAAGCTTCCTGCAGCTAATGGGATACCTGGGTGGTTTGTGCTTCTAACACTGTACCCTTACACTAAAAAGAACATTTCATCCTGTGTCACCTATAACCTGGATATAAACACAAAGGAACACCCCATACAGGGTCAACAAAACACTGTTATCTCAATATCCCACACCAGCATCCAGTCAGTTGAGATTTCCTGTAAAAACCTACCCTAAAATCAAATATGTTTACACCATACATGAAACCTGCAGTTTGATTCCCAACTGGATATGATGGTAATGGCAGCACCACATCACCTAAAGAGGCACCCATTTCTTGCACTCTAAAAGAAAAACATGTCATCACATGACACCATCTACCTGTAACTATAATACATAAAAACAGCAAAACATAACTACTAATTAACTAACTACACTAAGGCTGTCAATCCAAAAGACTTGGATTTCCTAAACAGATGAAAACAGTCTCCATCTTTCACAACCATGTCTAACAGGCACAAGTTCTTGCTGGTGGGCTTTCACAATCCCCTTTTGCACAAAGTCACGAGATGACATATCGGTATGCAGAACATTTTGGCCCACACCAGTCACACTACACGGTCCACCTGTCACATTTCTGACACCTTCTAACTGGTCGACCACACTGATACAAGGAGACTTCCATCGTCCCCTCCTCCTCTGCCTCTTCCTGCGAAAGAAATTTCTTTGGTTGCCACGCATAACCATCCGGCTATCAGAAGTTGACACTGCACCCACCTGAACTGCTGGGGCTGATCCTTTAGAAGGATCAACCTGGGGCGGACTCTGTTGTCGCTTAAGGCCCTGCTGGTCTCGGTGGCTTACGTTGGCAAATGCTTTGCTACAATTGACCCCAGAGGGGTTCTGAATAACACTAACCCCTCTCTTCGGACACCTGTTCTGGAGGTGTGTGCGGCTTCGACAAACATTGCACCTCTGGCGTTGTACCTTGGGCTGCAGCAACGAATCAGCTAAGGCTCTCATCCGACCTAGCTTAGCTTGAAGCTCCTCCACCACCACATCATCATGCTGGACCCCTTGACACTCACCACTCGCATTAGGCCACCTCTCTGAGCTGTAATCTTGAGGTTCTACAGATTGGTATGCACAGACTTCTGGAGCTAATGACACATCAGCCCATCGCATGGCCAAGTCTCTAACACAAAGGAAAGTCACTGACGGGTCATGCGATATCCTCTCCTCTGCCATTCTCCTGCTGAGAACATTATGTAGTTTTGCAACAAACCAGTCTCTTAGGATCACTGGATCCCAAGCAACCATGCCCGTCTTTCTCTGAGCTTCCAGCACCAAACGAAAGGCTTTGTGGACCCGGTGTGAGAAATCCATGATGGATTCCCCAGCATCTTGTTTCACTTGGAAGATAGCTGCAGCAAGTTCCACCATGCTGCGCTGCTCTCCATACACCTGCTGAATGGTCTGCAGCATCTCCTCAGGGTCATTACAAGCTGACCTAAGTTCAAGTTCCGCCCACACACTGGGAGCAACACTTTCACAAATAATGTCCACTTTATCTTCATCGCACACCGCACCAGCCCTCCAGGCTGATCTCACCTTCCTCACATACTTCTCAACAGTTGGCCCACCTTGCCGGCCAAAACAAGGTACTTCTATCTTCACAGGTGCAAGTATGTACCTGACTTCACCAGTGGGCCCTGTGACATCAGGGGCACCAACTGGGAGGGAAACTACGGTCTCTAACGTTGAAGACAGAGCCATCCTGGCTCTGGATAGGATACAGTGAAAGTGTTCTAGGAGGCAATTTATCTGAGCCCAGTCACCATACAGGGGACTCCTCTCTTGTGCAGGAATGCCTGGGGCGTCTCAGCAGCAAACCTGGGTTCTAATGTCACAACTCAAAGACAATGAACACCACAAACATAAACACTGACCTATCACACAAAACAATCACTAGATACTAAAACAATTCTAACAGAACAATTCAAAGGCTGCCACAATATCTCGTCGGGGTCGCCATTTTGTAGTCGATGGTAAAAGACAAAGGGAGACAATCATAAGACTGATGCTTCCTTCACTACGGTGCTAAGAGGTAAAGAGTAGTTCTGACTTCGTTATGGCCAAAGAAGAAAAATAGTGAAAAGAGAGAGAACCTCACACCGCCTCAACCAACAAAAAAAGAGGATAGTAATTAGATAAGAAGATATACGAGATCTCAGGCAGGGGCCTCAACTCTGGACTGACTGTCATATTTGAGACCCAGACATTGGATTAAGGTGTTGTTAGATTGTGGTAGAAATAGTGACTGTAAAAACTAAAAGAGACTAAACAAACGAATCAAAAACAGTACAAAAATAGCTCTTTATTTATCAACTGCTACAAATTCTGGTGACAATTTGTGTTCAAACACATTGAATAAAGCATTCAACAAGGATGTTCAATTACAGATACAACAGACAACTGTATATATCAAACAACAACAGTGGGTAACACCCAACCAATCAACACCACTTAAGACAACAGGGTACACCAAGTACCACAACACAGGTGCTCCAAACAATAGCTGGTTAGACTGACACTATAAAGAACTTTGACACAAGCAACACTGAACAGACAATAAGGCACTGCAAAAACATAGGTTACACAACATAAACCCCAAGACGCGACATAAACAAGAGTTGTGACACAATTTACTATCCCACCAAGAACCCAGGCCTGCTGACACTAACTAGTCAGCCGCTCCTGTAACAACGGAAAACACAATATATGATTATCATGGTAAAGACAACATATTAAACACAACCGTACCATGTTTCCAGTTCAACTTCATGTTCCTTATTGTAGACCTGACTGGTATAGCCACCCAATGATGTACTTTGCCTCCCTCTTACTGACTGTACAGTCCACCTGGAACAGCCCTGGTTACCCCAGGCTATTCAATCTACTGTTATCTTCAACCTCACCATGCTACTATAATAATGGCATTATATTATATATATCCTGCACACCTAATCTGGCCACCTTCATACAGGAATACCACCCAAATAGAATTAATCATAACCTAATATTTTATCCAGTCTCTTCCTCTACTCTGGACTATGATACTACATATTTTTAATACTGTATTGAATCGTGGCTATATCAAATTCTATAGAACTACCAAACACAGTACAGTATCGATATTTGATTACTTCCAATCCGTACTGCACTGTCTGCTACCTTAAATCTAAAAACCTACAAATATACACACCGTCGTATGAGAACATCCTTTGTCCTGGATCTTCAACAACTACCCCTGGTATTAATTTTCTTACTACATCCCTGCCAATCTGCAGAGTAGCACTTTTACAGTCATTAATTGAAGCAAACCCATGTTGTTGTCATTCTGCCGGTCATCGCCATTTTACATGAAGATAACTCTACTAATTTTAGTCACTCAGGAACAGAAGAGTTCCTCATTCTAGGTCACACTATAAACCAAACTACACCGAATTGTACCTCAAACCTGTGGATGTTAAGTTTGGAGCTTCCAGTTGGGAACTAGCAAAGGCACCACAATCCTATCTTTAATTAAGCTATCTAAATAAATTTAACTCACCAAGAGTGGGCTTACAAATTGCCAGTCATTTTGATGGATTTCCTCGGTCCTCGTGTGTGGGCCACACAAGCCAGTCATGGTTAAATCTAGAGGCATTTGTGACTCCCTGCTCTGGTCCAGTGACTGGGGAGGGCTGGTTAAAGCCTCCCTATTCTATATACAGCAATCTACATAATCGCTCCTTCGGCCACGGTTGTCTGGTTTGGAGAGACCGGGAAACTGACACGCGCCTCTATTTATCCTCGCTTCCAGAGCGGCTTCCCATCGTACCCCAGGGCACTGCAAGGGATGCTGGTACTGTTAACATTATCATCATCATGTATCGCGCCAGATGATTACACATCACACCCCCAATTTTTCGACGGTCCCTCGTCGAATAAGAAAACTGTAGACCTTAGGGTTTAGCCAAAACACTAGGGCTATTTAAATAAACAATCAGTCAAGGGGGTTTCATCACGGGACTTAAACCTCTCAGCGTAAAATTGTTACCAGTTATATTTTCTGAACCTGCCTTAAAAACATACATCAGTGACAATTTACAAATCAGTCCCTGACAAAAGATAATACCATATCTTCTGAGTGGCCATGAGGAATATGCAGTCAGCATACAAAATAAACCACCAACCCTGACGTCAACATCAACACTTAGCTCCATGGATGCAATACATAGGGGCACCAAAAATTTTTTTTCCACATAGGCACCCCCTTAACTTTACAAACCCTACTTTAAAAAAAAATGTCCAAAATCACATGCGTGCTATCCACTAGACCACCTGCAAACCAAGATGCAGACACCCTTGCCACTGAAAAAATATAATTCCCGTGACTATGCAAGCAAACCCAGTTTTTGTTTTCCCGGTCTGATTCTGGTAGCCCCGCTTCTGCTAGCAGCCTTCACCAGCTCTTTGGGATGAGTCAGTAATTTCTCTGTTGTCACCGTGGTACCTAAATGAAGCAGGGTAGGAAAATACCTGTACATGGGAAAAAAACAAATCAAAACAAAACATGCTGGAAGACATGGCATCTTAGACTCACTTTCTGTGAGTGGGGATTCCTAATTTGAATTAACATTGAATGACACAAAATAATTAACTAGTAATTAATTATTTGTCCCTGTCGTGGAAATATATAACGAATGTTTCTGTCTGATGATGCTCACTGGATATCGTTTCCTCCCACTTAACATCTATTATGTGTCTCTTTTGAATTATCTATGCACAGTTGGAAATATAGGACATCACTGTTCATTCGCCCCGCAACACTCAATATGTCCACCCATGACATCATGAACATGGACGAACACGCTAGTATTAACTCCTCTGCTTCCGCCTATAAGGGAAGGATTTTCTTATCACCACAGGTAACATTGTCATCTGTCACTTCAAACGAACATGGTGAACTGATGCACAATAAGGGAAACATCCCCCTCGATGATCTCAGGTGATGGTGCCACCAGTGGGGATTGAATATGGATGTCCAGCGCTCTGCTGCTGGTGGGACACACTGGCGGGATGGATTTCTGGTGTCCCTTCTTCCAGACCAACAGGGGAAAGGTATTTCTATGGATGGCCCCAGATGTTGGCACTGCTGAAATCAGTCGCATGAACAGTCCACAACTGTTCTCCCAAAAGAATCAACAGAATTTTTCTCTTGGACAAGCACAGCCCCAGCCTCTATTGAATGTGGGAGCATTCTGCTCTCATGGAGTCGTCAACCACCTCTGTAGCTTTCTGAGTAAAGCATGATGGTTTCAGTAGGAATATATAAGCATATTCCAAAAGACTTTATAGCTAAAGTTTGGTGACCTTCGTTGGAGTGTTCGCACTCTTAATTTATACCAGCGGACTCAGACTGAGTGCTGGCTGGGTGGGAAACTTCGGTTCCCTAAACATGGAATAAGGTCACCTTTAATTTTGACGACTTGAGATGTGGTGTAGGTCTGGAGGCTCTTCTCTCAATGCTGTACTTCTTGGAGACTTGGGGAAAAAACCTGAACCCAGTTAATGTCTTTGGCCAGGGACCTCTCACACCCCCAAAAAGGCAAAAAAATACCCAAAAAAAAAACATGGAACTACCACCTAAAAGAATCATTGAAGACTGGAACAGACACCAACAAGATAATCTAAAGGCCGCCAAACAACCCAGGCCGAGGCTCGCCACTTGTCACCGAAGGAATAATATCAAGGACAGGAAGATGTTATTTCCTATACTTAATTGCTCAAAGACAAAGAAGCGCAACACTGACTTTTAATGGGCCAGAGAAGAAAAGGACAATAAGAAGAAATAGAGAAAGAGCACTGTGTATATTCTCCTCTGTTAACAAGAAAAGGGGTAGAATTTAGACAGAAGATTCCAGGAGTTCTTAGGGCGGGGGATATACGGTTGTACATCCCAGACAGAAGATTACACTGCTGGACTGTAACAGGATCAATGAGTTTACACAACAAACTACAGACTAAACAAAACAAATTAAGAACAACAAAATTAGGTTTTTATTGACAGAACTGCATGATTTGGTGACAAACAGGCATCTTGACATGCCACATAACTGACATGTACAGAAATGGGAACCTATGTTCCCACAGTAATCACTGCTGCCTAACATCGCTATGCACATGACTAGGTACCCATCTCCACAAACCAACAAGGACATGGCAACAACAGAGCCTCAACGTAAACAACAACGGTAACAGCAGGTATGGACTCTCTATTGTAATCATCTCAGGACTCATGGACAATTGGTACATACAGAAATGGGAACCTGAAATCCCACAAAGATAACTGCTGCCTAGTACTAACTACAGGGGCGGTCTCTAAATGACAGTGAGACCTCAATCATGTTCAGTTGAGTCGAAGGGCACCTTCAATACCCACACAAGACACCCGCATCACATAAGTCGACTGGGACCAGATACAGCGAAAAACCATAACATAACGAATAACAAAACTATAACCCTAACAGCAGAGATATAGTGGCATAAACACGCATAAACAGGTATACGGAGGGGATGTGAGTGGCCTACAACATCAGTCTCTATGATACTTAACCACCATCAATGACCTATTCTACATATTTCACATCACCATTGTTTGATTGCTGACATCTCTATGTGTTACATGTTATATTCCTAAAACCTCAGGGACGTTACATTGATCTGTAGAACAGCTCACTTTAGTAATACTTATCTACATTATCTATTTATATTTCTTTGTTCCTACAAGCTCACCTAACTAGCAATTATTTTCACCCACGCGTTCCACCATGTAAACACTTTCAAGTTGGTAAACTGGCGTGTGCTGCGATTTAACAAATATTTATTAAATTAAACATTTTAAACTTACGGCTTTCTCCTCTGACATATGTTGTTCACTGATAAACAGATGGGAAACCCCACATATCTTGTCTCAAGGCGGGCTGGCCACAAAACTACACAGGGCCCCAGCGCCTGCCTTCCCACACCGCTGGCTGCTACAAGGAAAAATGGACTCCGGTCGACTTGTTTCAGAGTGTCGTTTCTGGCCTTGCCAGATATTTTCTTGAGGCAGACCAAACCAAAATAAATCGTTGATTTGGCGCTATCACACACACACACATATATATATATATATATATATATATATATATATATATATATATATATATATATATATATATATATATATATATATATATATATATATATATATATATATATATATATATATATATATATATATATATATACATACATACATACATAATGTCTATTTTGTTTACAGCAACCTATCACAATAAGTAATTATTAATTATTCATAGATTATTATGCAGTTTAAATAACTAATTATTGCAATTTTATTTTACTTATACACTTATATATTGTATTTGACATTATGGACAAAAACTTTTACTAATTTGTTAACACGATTTTACAACTTGTTATAACAAATATTCTGTATTATCTACCAATGGCTTTAATTTAGACACAAACCGACTACACTTTCATTATAATTGTTGATGTCTAATGAGATGTATGTAACTGTTTGCACTTTTTGACAATATTCTTGAAATCTGGAGCAAGTTTACTTGTTGAAATTCGCATGACAGCATGCAAGTTGCAGTCCGACAATAAAGACCTATTCTTAGATTTGTTGATCTTCAAGCAAGAGAATGCTTGTTCGCAAGTGAATGTTAATCCAAATAATTATAAAAGTTTAGCTGCAAAGTTTTTCAAGTTGGGAAATGATTCTTGCGATAAAGATACATAGAAATCCAGCAAACCATATGTTTTGAATTTCTCTTTCAGGTCATGATCTGCTTGTAAGTCAAGCAGCTCCAACTCCGGTGGCTGTATCAGCTTCTGCACTAAAAGGGGAACTGAGAATATTGAACTGTAGCTCTAAGTTCTTGAAATCTTGGAATATCCATCAAAATTCTTCAATCAGTGCATCTAACTGGACTTTGTACTTTTCAGTCATTTCACCAGAAATGGTTTCTTGTTTCAGCAAAGGGAAGTGACAAAATCTTTTTTCACTTGCTTGTCTGGAGAACAGTGAGAGTTTTGCCTAAAATGATATTATATGTACATACAATTCATGTGCAAACACACCATTGCCCTGAAGTTTGACATTCAGTTCATTTAACTTTTCCATAATTTCAATGGCAAACATAAAGTCTAACTTCCACTCTTGATTGACAATGTTAGTATTAAAGTCACATTCAACGCCCTTCATCTCTAGGAACATGACTATTTCTTCTCTGAGTTCCCACACTCGCATCAACACCTTGCCGAGACTCAGCCATCGAACACTAGTGTGGTACAGGACATCGGAATGTTGTTTCCAAATCGTCAAGTAATGCCTTGAACTATCTGTGATTAAGTCCTCTCGATCTGATGAGATTGGTGACACTGACAACTGGGCCAATAACATGCTTGATATTCAAAAAAGTTTTACACAGACTTTCGTGATGAATCACACAGTGAAGTGGTAATAATCTGTGGTCTGGATATTCTGCTTTAATCTTATCACTTATCAACTTTGCCAGACCTACATTTTTTCCAGTCAAAGCACGAGCTCCGTCAGTTGTAACACTTGCCATCTTGTTCCAAACCAACCCAGTTCTTTCAATACAGTTAGTAACAGCATTGAATATATCATGGTCCGTGGTTGTGTCTTTGAGTGACTCAACACTCAGTAACTCTTCAGTGAGTTTGAAAGAAGTGTTTATTCCACGCATAAATATCAATAATTGGGCAGTAGCATGTACATCGGTACTCTCATCCAATGCAAGAGAGTACCACAAAAATTGTTTACTAGCATCTTGAAGTTTATGCATCAAATTGTCACTTATCTTGTCAACACGTCTGACCACAATTCTCCTTGATAAAGTAATGTTGTCAAATCTGTGTTTTTGTTCTGGACACATAATGTTTGCTGCATCTAGCAAACATTCCTTGATGAATTCGCCATCAGAAAAAAGCTTGTTCTGTCTTACAATTCTGTGTGACAGCACAAGACTAGCTTCAGTTGCAGCATCTTGAATTGAAGACTATTTAGTGAAAACAGTTTGCTATTTCTCCAAATTTTTCACCAACTCAGGGCATTCCCTTTCCCTCCCTTCGATTGTTAAATTGTTTCCGAAATCGGAATGTTTTTGATAATATCATTTTAAATTGCACTTATTGAAGACAGCCACTGACTCACGACACAACAAGCAAACTGATTTGCTACCAACTTTTATAAAACTATACTTAGTTGTCCATTCATCATTAAAAACACGGCATTCATCTTCAATCTTACGTTTGTTATTGGTACTCGTTGCTTTAATAAAATTCAAACAGTTAGAATTGTACAAAACTTTAAGACGGAAATTAAACAAAACCTACTGTGTGTGAAAATAAAATATTCGGAAAACAAGTAGTAAACTCAGAATACATTTCAGAAATATATAAAGACTACTACAACAAATAAATTAATTTGAACATTGTAAATGTGGAAATAATTTAGAACAGCAAAAGACTTTTAAATTTAATATTTTCTTGCAAAATAAATCATGTTATTCACCGGAGAAATATCTGTTTTTCATAAAATCATCCTGATTCAAGTTTTACATGTCAATAACAATTTCTCTATATAAAAATCGATAAATTCGCATTTTAGCATTACGTGGTCATAATGTTGCTGTATGTAGCTAAGAGCCGGGTTTTAGTTTTAGCTGCAACACAAAACCAACCATGATCAAGTCTATATTAAAGGAAAGAAAATAATTCAGCCAATCAGGATGAAATTAGGCTCTTCTCCCCAGAAGAGGTACGAAGTGATGTGGAGAAAGCCGTGACGAGTCTGGATTGCGGACTTACCTTCATTGACCTAGGAAAGTACCTAGATCTGACAGCTGGAATGTGAGAACTACATTTAAATTGGGAAAAACAGCATACATGGTAGCGGAAATTAAATATTATAACATTAGTATTTTTTGTGTGTTTTAATTATAGCAAACGATATGGAACGGTGCAGGCAAACAAACTTCTTAACTCAGGTAAAACATTGCTGTTCTAGGATCATATATAGGGAAATGCCTCTGATGGTGAAGAAGTAGCCCCAGTGCTTTATAAAGAGGCACAGAAAGCCCAATAGAGTGACAAGCAGTGAGTTATAGAATAATAACATTTGTATATAAAAATTCACAATACTGTAGATAATTTTTTTTTTTTAAATCAGCATTATAAAATTTGTATATGTGACCTGAATGCAAATATAGTATCGGATAACATTGGTTATACAGCAATCACATGGAAACAAGGACGTATGGGTAACGAATGAACATGTAGGAATTATAAAAAAAATGTTTGCGCAGTGAATGAATATATTATTGGAGAAAACTGTTATCCACATAACAAATTACATAAAGAAAATTGGGTATCAAAAACCACAATACAGAAAATCGAACTGAGCATTTTTACAGCATTTTAACAAGAAATATACGTCATGTCAATGTGCGTGTGAACATTTTCAGAATTAAAGGTGTAGATTCAGATCACCACCTGCTGAAAAACAGAATTAAATACTGAAAAGATACATAACATTTTATATAAACACAGAAAACAATATAATGAAATTTTTAAAAATGCGAAGGAACAATTTATATTATTGATGTTTGCATATCCTTTACAGGACATCGCTGTCAACATCAGCATCTTTCAGCTGATCGTTGATTTCTTGGCAAGATTACGCTCAGTAATTTGCCATTGCTTTCTGAGCGGCCGGCTCACATATCCCGTAAGTACCGACTCGATTCTAACCACTGCTGATTCTCACCGTCGTCACGTTACTTACGAGAGTATACGAGATTACGGAGAATAGTTGCTAACCTCTAGGCCAGCAAGCCGGCAATTTATATTATAGTCTATAATAAATAAATATAGTTATAATAAATAAATAAATAAAGTTAATCAACATGACCAGACTATGCATGGAAGATACTTATAATATAGTAACGTATAAAAGCAGGAAATCAGACCCCTTCCAAATAACATCTGGCTTGAAACAGGGTGATGCACTATCGTCGCTACTCTTCAATCTGGCTCTAGAGAAAGTTGTAAGGAAGGTAAAGGAGGAATGTGATATTGGAGGAACATCCAAGCTGCTTGGTTATGCAGATGATATAGATATTATAGGGCAAAATGAACAAAAGACATTGGAAATATTGACTCACTTAAAGGAAAAAGCCCAACAGATGGGGCTTGTTATCAAGATAAGACAGAATATATGGTAATTTCAAGAGACGGAATGGCTAAAAACTCTGGCCACATACAAATAGATAATATGACCATTAAAAGAACGGAAACATACAAATACCTGGGTACAATCTTCAACTGCTCCAACATCATACGGGAAGAAATACAAACTAGAATCAACTCTGGAAATAAGATATACTATGCACTACAACATCTACTAAAATCAAAGGCGCTATCTCGTAACACCAAAATCACAATATACAAAACACTGATCAGACCAGTTGTGCTGTATGGCTCTGAAACCTGGAGTACAACGAAAAGAGACGAAGCCTTGTTACAAACCTTTGAGAACAAAATTTTAAGACGCATCTTTGGACCCATTAGGGATACACATAGTGGAGAGTGGAAAAGAAGAAGTAACAAAGACATTTATGATCTGTTTAAGTCCCCGCTAATCACTGGTATCATGAAGGCTAATAGACTACAATGGCTGGGGCATATAGAACGAATGGAAGATAATAGGGAAACAAAACTCGCTTACACTCAGGAAATAAATTACCGCAGACCCCGAGGTAGACCAAGAAGACGGTGGAGAGATAATACATATACAGACCTACAAGCACTTGGAATCAATGACTGGCAAGAGAGGGTCCACCAGAGAGACGAATGGAGACGGATTGTATATGCAGCAAAGAACCTCAATGGCTCGGAACGCTGAAGAAGAAGAAGAAGAAGAAGAATAAATACCTAGCCCTGCTTCACCCAGTCCCTGGTGGAGAGCATCTCATTTAATTCATATCAGTAGTCATATAAGCTCTCCCGTTCCCGACTATCTGTCTGTCTGTCTATCTGTCTGTCTGACCCGGCCCGGCTTCACCCAGTCCCTGGTGGGGAGCATCTCATTTAATTCATATACGTAGTCATATAAGCTCTCCCGTTCCCGACTATCTGTTTGTCTGTCTATCTGTCTGTCTGTCCCGGCCCGGCTTCACCCAGTCCCTGGTGGGGAGCATCTCATTTAATTCATATACGTAGTCATATAAGCTCTTCCGTTCCCGACTGTCTGTCTGTCTATCTGTCTGTCTGTCTGACCCGGCCCGGCTTCACCCAGTCCCTGGTGGGGAGCATGTCATTTAATTCATATAAGTAGTCAAATAAGCTTCCGTTCCCGACTATCTGTCTGTCTGTCTATCTATCTGACCCGGCGTGGTTTCGCCCAGCTCCTGGCGCACAGTAACGTAAAAGAATGTCCTTCCACACATTTTTAATGAAAACTGTTTTTAATCACCGACATGACAGTTGATAAGTTCTTTAAGCAGAAAAAGATGGGTTACAATGTTATGCATTATGCATTATTTTTATGAAAACTTTGAAAATGCCTTAAAGATTATATCATTATTTATTATAACTTATATGCCTGAAAATAACTATAGACAAAGAGTTTAACAATAGTGCAAGTAAGTCCAACAATATGACTATAAAGTATATAGAAATGTTATTAAATGTTATGCCCCTTGAAATAACTTTTCTAGAGTGAAGTCCCCCTGCTATATAGAAATTATATAATGAAAAATGAAAAAGTAAATGTTATTAAATAAGTAGAAGATTTTACACTAAGAAACTATTATAGTCGGTTGCACAGAAATGAAAGGAAGACGTGTAGAAAATTTCATCTCAATCAGATGTACCGTTATCGAACGCATCAATACATAGCTGACCACAAACAAAGCCACATACACTCTGTTTTATATATATATATAGATTTTATATGGATGTCCTTGAAAATAAGGAACAAAAACATAAGGCCTGAAACGATTTTAAAAAAAATAGTTTAAAAAAAGAAAAAGAAAAAGAACAAAATTAACAATGATTAAAAAATCATAGGCAAAACGAGAGCTACTAAAATGTCTATGACCAATACACATATGCTAATAAAGACATTAGAAAGCGGATGAAGCTGATAAAAGCTAAATGGCTAGTAGGTGAGGCGAAGTAGCAACAGCAAAAGGAAATCACAGAGACCTTTACAACATATAAAGAAATTAGTAGAAACATGTAACCATCCAAGTGTTCATATCAAAAATAGTATTGGGAAAGTTCTCACCAATATTAAAGATCCAATAAACAGATGAATTGAATTCTTTGAGGAATCCCCACATTAAATCAAGTCAAAGATCCCCTCACATGCCTCAATGTGCCTTAAACATAGTGCTACACCCATATATTGTATAGACCAGTAGTTCCCAAGCTTTTCAAGCAGAGGGCCATATCTACTATTTTCGGTAGTTAAGCGGGCCACAACGTTATAAAATGATAACAGTCGTGCAATATCATTCTTACCTTTCTTAACTTTCGTCAACAAAATTCTAAAACTTTAAAGACAGTCAGTTTCAGTACTACACTGCGGTAATTTTTTTGGTTTAAAATCAAAAGTTAATTTAGTAATAAATTTTAAAACAGTTTCGAACATCGCAATTAATTTAATTACTTTACAATTGTAACTGTTCTTCAAAACCAGTTACTTAAGTTCAGATGCCAGTTTACCAATGTCTGGGCACAAATCTGTCGTGCCCAAAGTCATAAGCGCAGTTAGGTTACTGTCAGTGAGTCTGGAACAATGTTGTTTTTGTTAAAATAACGATCATTGCGGAAAATGACTGCTCGCATCTGTAGGTCGAACCAAAACGACAAATGTATCTCTGGGCGAATGAACCCAAGTGTTCAAATTGTTAGACAGGCAATAGACGCCAAAATGATATCAAATGATCAGCTGAAGGTGAAGCAGGCAGCTCCAGAAATTTACACCTCAGTGCAGAATTGCATTTCAAATTAATTACTTCGAGCTGAAGGATTTGCTGTAATTGACAGAGCTTGGCATCAGGAAATACGAACGGATTTATGAAGAGGGCAAAATTATCCTCCTCTATTGTGAACTCTTGAAATCTCGACTGAAAGATATCCAGAAGACTTTCCACTTTTACTTTATACTATAGCAACATTTCTTTTCCACTACAAGCGTCTTCAGAGTTGGAAACGCCTTTAAAGTCCCTTCAGTCATCTGTCCGATAAACTGTCATTTCATTTTACATGAAGAAATGCTATCGCACAAATTTGCGAATAGTTTGCTTTTTCCCTGGATTCTTGCATTTAAAGAGTTTAAATGAGATGTCCACCAAAAATACCAGGTCATTAAGCCAGTCAGCGTTCAGCAGACATTCCTGTTCTGCAGGCAATTCATATAGTTCAGACAAAAACAGATAGACAATATTTTTCAGTGCCCAGAAACGTGACAGAACTTTCCTTTTAGATAGCCATCTGACACCGTAGTGTAACAGTAGGTCACCGTATTCCTCGTTCAGGTCTGATAGAAACTGTCTGAACTCACCCTGTTCAGCGATTTATTTCGAATTTTGTTCACAGATCTCAAAACAATATCCATGATATGTTTTAGATTTAATGTCTTTCTACAGAGAGCTTCATGGTGAAAGATATAATGATATTTTAATATTGTGCGGCCAAGAAACTGTTCCAATAATGCTAGGCATCCAGACATTTTACCCGTCAAAGCCGGGGCACCGTAGGTGCATACACTGGTCCATTCTATGTTGTTTTCACAATACTACCGACTCTGCTAAACAGTTGTAACAGACGACAACATGGCGCTTTGCGCACTCTGATTGGTCGACAAGGTTGGGATATGGGAACTTCATAACGTTTCGTTGCGAACTGAACAGGCGCATCTGCGCATAACAACCACGAACAGAGTAAATTATCGCACGCTGACGGGGCTCTCCGAGTGCATTTTTGAAATTATTAAAATATATTATATTAAATAACGAGGCCTCGCGTGCCACTTTCTGACAGCTGGCGGGCCACAAGTGGCCCGCGGGCCGTGGTTTGGGAACCTCTGGTATAGACCATTCGACACTCAGTGTGGGGTGTGGTCAGTAGCATACCACCGTTTGCACTTTCCAAAATATTTCCCGGCACTCATTTTAGGCTGGATTTACCTGAGAGCCCAGTGCATGTAAACAATTTGCACTTATGATATGCTGATTCCAACTTGGGACCGGTAGACGAGCGGCTAGCCACCAAGTTACCGAGGCTACCACTTCTAAATTAACAACAGTTCTCCCAGATATCCAGTCTGAGAGAATTGTCCTTGTACATCAAATATGAGAAATAATGTAATGAATAAAACAGTGAGGAGAAGAAGAAGAAATATAGATAACTTACAATATGATCGATCTTGACACACAGGAATTTATTCCGTCACCTTTACTGAAGTAGAAAAGTGCACGACAGCATTACAGAAATGAGGCTTTTAAAAACGTGTCAACATCTATCAGGTCTGTCGCCTGCAATGAACAACAAGAATGAGATTGGACATAATTAAACTCTAATCATTTCCTTTAAGAGCATCAATGTCAGATTGTCCCAGGCCACAGATGCGTGTCAATCAATAACTATTCATGTATTACACACAGTTTAGCCTCTCAATAAACTAACCTCAAGATAGCGGTTTTATGTAGCCAAGAGTTCGTCGGAGCACTAACCAATTAGTGGGAACGTAAAGCCAAGGTAACTTCGTTTTCTTCTTTACCTATACATTTTAGCTATGCATCTATTCCGGCATGAGATGAACAGAAGAATGCACCACCCCTGTATCAAGGTCTCTTGTAGTCTTCCTCTCCTTCCGCTGCCGCCGTTTTATCTCCCAACAGAGCATAGATCTTCAACAAACTGTAATGGAATGATCCATTGTCCAGATTAAAAATTACTCGCAGAATACTACCGCCCAGTGTTTGGCGAACCACTGATGTTTTGAATGAACCTGCAGCACACCAATCGCTGGAGCTAAGATGGATTCGTCACCATTCATAAACTCCGGGCACCGCAGGTTACAGTTAAACACAGGAAAAACTAACTAAATTACAAGGAAATATTGAAACCTCTGACATTTGAAGAAAAAGGAAAGAAGTGAGACATTCAACAGAACTTTAAGTATACGAAACATGGCCAAGATATAGGAGGATATACCGGGGTCAACTCAAAGAGATATCCGTTGGCGGCCTCATAGAATGCGTCGCCCGGAATTTCGTTAATCTAAAAAGAGGCAGTAGCAGCCAAGTTTACTTGGAGAGAAGACCGGCTTAAATGGTCAAGTTCCGCAAGTTAGAACGACAGAATAATTATCCCCCCCCCCCCCCACAAACAGAAACTAATGGCCCAGTGACAAGGCATCACCTTTGTATTTTCATGCAGCTTGCTCGAATTGAAGATAATAACATTCGTTTATTCTTTGTGTTGTGTAAGTGACATTGTAACGTGAAATATGTTCGTAATCAAGAGAAAGATGGAAGAAGCAAAGCTAAATTGTGAAAATAATACACAGGCGTGTTCTCTGGAACTCATGATGCACAAACAGAAACTAATGGCCCAGTGACAAGGCATCACCTTTGTATTTTCACGCAGCTTGCTCGAATTGAAGATTATAACATTCGTTTATTCTTTGCGTTGTGTAAGTGACATTGTAACGTGAAACATGTTCGTAATCAAGAGAAAGATGGAAGAAGCAAAGCTAAATTGTGACAATAATACACAGGCGTGTTCTCTGGAACTCATGATGATTAAAGAGGAAAAGATATAGAGGTAGGAATCATGTCCAATGAAATCACCCCAATTGACAGGAGCGAAAGATTGATTGATTGATTGATTGATTGATTGATTTAGGAACCGACATCACAGCACTCGGGGCATTCCCATAAGCGCTCCGTCCCCATCCTCAGCAGCCAGTGAAGGGTTCCAACCCCAATAGTGCCAGTAGCAATCTGATTATATGTGCATCTCGCCTTTCCTCTAAGCGTCGAGCATCGGCCAGATCCCCTTGTCACTCCTCGCTGCCTCATTCTTGCCAGACCATGCTAATCCATTTGCTCCTCCGAGGTGTACACGTGCTCCCAGAAGGCCGCAACCACGTCTGCCTTGTCATGCATCACTACTCCACCAAGTTTTGCAGAGCCAGCCAATCTTTCCACCTGTTCATTCCCCAGCACACCGGCATGCCGCGGAGAAAAGATGTCATGGTGCCTCATTAACCCTCATTGTTGGATAGATACCCATGAACATTATACTTTGTGTGCTTATAATCTACAGTGGCCTAATCTTAGGCCTCAACTAGTGTCACGAGAAGGCTGCATGAGTCCAGGCGTCTTCTGTTTAATATTGGTGTCCTAAGGTTCGCACCTTCGTGCCGAACCACTACTCCACTCTTTGTGTAGTAAGGTGTCACTACTACGTCATTTTTCATTATCCTCCGCAGGCCGTTAGCGCATCATTTATCTTTCGTTAGTTCTGCCTGTTGTTGACTGGAATGCCTTTTCACATGAACATATACATTCCTGCGTTAACTCTCCACATTCCAAGAATGTGGTTTCTCTTCTATCAAGACTTTAACTCTTTCGTGTTTGTGTTATTATGTACAAGGATCTGACATTTAACACTATTAACTAGTCTACAACAAAGAGCAAGAATATAGGCACAGGAATGTCCCTTGACAGACACGTCACTAAAAACAATTATTCCTTTAGTCAATTTAAACACAGACGCCGCAAACATTGTATTGCACAATTTATTGCCTGGCATAGTTCACTGCATCTTGTCGGGTGCATACTGTAGAGTTAGATATCATATGAAGTGAATAAACGAATCACTCTTTGGCTGAAATATGAATTACATGTTCACTGGCACTGCTCGTGTTATCCCCACGGTAACCTAACATTACATGTTCACTGGCATTGCTCGTGTTATCCCCACGGTAACCTAAAATTCAAAATGAAGTCTTTCTGTTTGCATACAAGGGGCTGGTATCGTCTAATCGATAATGCCTCGATGTTGAGTTGAGTTGAGCTAGGAACTGACATCCCTGCACTCAGGACATTCCCATACGCACTCCGTTCCCTCGTTCAACAGCCTGCGAAGAGACACTACTAATCGTTTCCACCACTATCTGATTGAAAGTTTGTTTGGTCTTCCCTCTCAGTTTTGAGATTCTATCAGAACCCCTCCTAATCCCCAGCAATCCCCCTTCTCCACCTGGTCCCACAGGCACACGACCATCTCTCCCTTGTCCATAAGTAATCTAGCACCAAGAGGTGCATTCCCTGCCAGCCTATCAGCCTTTTCACCCACCCCCTCCCCCGCACTCCCGCATTGCCAGGGCAAAACATTCACTCAATTCTCACAATCTATGACCTCTGAAGCGAGGTGCGCCATTCCACACGATACATACCTTTTTCCCCACCTTACTAAGAATACTCCTTGATTCCGTGATGAAGACAATGTGTGTTGCAGTGGTCTCCTCTACTCTAACCAACGGAATGCCGCTGTGACTGCTTCCACCTCCATTCTCATGCAGTAGGTAAATGCCTCGATATATCTGGGCGATATTTGGGCAATAATAATTAAGTTCCCTAATGCCGCGATATATTTGGGCAATCATTTATTGTTCGTCGAATACAGCATACTAAATGCCTTTTATTCGTTAACTCTGTGATTGATAATAAACACTCGTGGTGGCCGACTCATCCGTATTATGTATGACCTGTCGACTGCACAGGGATCCCTAAAGATTAATTAATAATCTTTCTCACCCACACTGGTATATCTTCAGTTACTCAATATAATAATTGTCTTTCCGTTTGCTTGATAAGCTACTTGTATTTCCGCTCTATCTACGTAAGTTGCTTGATACTCACACTTGAATTGATGCAAGCAGTTTGATTTGGTGTTTAGAGACATGGTTCGTCCACAGAGGGAGTAGGTATCCGGGTAGTTTTATATCTGAGCATGGGTTCAGCAGCAAAGAATGTTCGTTCTACTGTTGTGTTAAGTCGATCCTGTATTTGTTTCATTACATCGTCTCCTCATAAGGTGAGCTGAAGAAGTACTTGAAGTCTCCTCTCCTCTACTATCTGTGGGGTTAGGTTTGGGTAGCTGGCAGTGACGCTTGATAAAACCGGATGGGTATTAGTTAAATTTCTGATGAAGGGTTTCTAGTGACGAGTATATTTCACCCGTATGATGCCACATAAAAAATATATGTTATCAAAATGTTAACTTTTGTTTGTTTGCTAAAGTTGTGCCATACTGTCTTCACACTGTTTAACCTCTGTCTTATCACGGACAGTCTAGTTTTACTTCTTTGGACAACCCCCCCCCCCCCCCCCCAATTGTTGTTCATTGTGAAGCCAAGGTATTCACAGTCTGGGATATTTTAAATGTCTTCATTCATGATTAGAATTGTTGGTTGACATGCAGTTTTTTTTTATAGATTATTCAGTGACCATTATCTTTACTTTTCTTTAATGTTCAGAAAAAAGGTCTTTGAACATACATAATTAACCGTTGTAATGTCGCAGCAGTTTGAGATGAAAGCCCTATCATCTGTATATCAAACTCTACAATCCGATTTCCACCAATTATGAATGGATCAAAATAATCAGGGGTTTTAAAAACATATATACACATCATGATGTATTTTTTATGACTCTCTCTCTCTCTCTCTCTCTCTCTCTCTCTCTCTCTCTCTCTCTCTCTCTCTCTCTCTCTCTCTCTCTCTCTCCTCTTTCTCTGTTAATATTGTCATTTTGCACTAGTCGGGAGGCGGACAGTTAGAGCTATGCTTTGCTGATCCGGCAGCTTCTGCAGCTTGTCTTGTTCCAAATGTATTGGTGTTATCTCTCCTCAGGAGTAAACTAGGCACGCTGGGAGAGGGATCATTCTGCATGGGCAACACATTCATCCACCCATCATGTGTCATGCCGATGAGCGTGGGCGGTCATGTTTTGCCATCTCACTCGATCACCAGAGTCGTGGATCAGCTCCGTGTTCCTGTCTCGACCATGCCACGCAGCCAAGCCATTTAGGAATTTACTTCTCGGTCTTCCCCTTGGTCTCTTCCCTTCGATCTTGCCAGTTGTCACCAAGTTCTCCAAGTCATTTCTTCTCATAACATGCCCAAAAAAATATTGACTGTCTTCGTCTAATGACTCTAATCAGTTTACGATCTTCATTTGTTTCTTGAAGGACTTGTTCATTGGTTTTTCTGTCTGTCCGTGGTATTCTTTGCATTTTTCTCAGAAACCACATTTCCACAGCCATCATATATTTTTCAGCTTGACTGCTCATTGTCCACGCTTCACATCCATACAAAAGTACAGGTTCTATGTAGCACTGCAACACTCTTTTTCTCGTTTCAGTTGATATCTCTTTATTGGTCAGTATGTTTTTCATCTTGCAAAAGGCTACCTTCGCAATGGCCATTCTTGTTCTAATCTCTTCAAGGCATCTCCCATCAGATGTTATGAGTGTTCCCAGATAACTGTACCGATTAACTTGCTTAAGAATATGCCCATTTACTCGTATATCACATTGTGGTATTTTCTTCTTCCCAGTGACGACCATAATCTGTGTCTTTTTACTATTAAATTCTAATCCTATTAATATGTCCCACAAAGAATGCCTTTATTCACGATCAATTATTTTGAAAACTGTCTGTTGCATCGTTATGAAATTTTTCCAGCCGTCTTAAATTTACCCCCACCCAAGGAATATGTCTTTGATAGGACCAAAACCAACTTAAATCATCGAAAGCGGCGACATTTCTTTGATGTTTTGCTGAACAACTAGTGATTTCTCGCTAACAAATTTATGTTTACAGTAATGGAAGCCCCGCCAATTCAGATGACACACAAGGCGTATCCGGATTCGTATGGATATGCAATGAAAGAACTAGCTTAAAAGTTGACAGGGTCGGCTGCATTGCACCGGGTTTTTATCCCATATTGCTCAGTTTCTTTCCGCAGCGCGGAAAGCGTCTCACAAAGCACGAACTCCGTAGCTCCAGCGACGACCCTCTGGAGTCTCCGAAAAAATGCACTCGTGAAATGAAGGACGCGGCCCGGAATCGAACATACAACCTTCGGAGCCCGAGTCAGACGGCTTGACCACTTCACCACGGAGAATCCCGAGAGGGGTGCAATGTGTAATATTAGTAAAGACAGAGAATTTACAGAGGCACGGGGTAAATGATTTGTAAATTAACAGGAAAGTAGAAGGAATATATTTCTTACCTTATTTTTCATTTCCTTCTTGATTCTTCAGCTGCTGGTTAATAAAGTGTACACAAGTATTCATGTTAGCATTTCATATTGAGTTCGTGAAAGCTTCCAAATAACTGTGCTTTAATGTGCGTATGGAGTGACCAGAAATGATACCGCAATTTAGTCATCATGTTTCCATTTTTAAGGATCTGTTCAGCTGTCTGTGTAGTTTGTTCACTCGTACACATGGGTGACAGACCCACTTTGAGTCTTCGTGAAAGACTGTCTATTTACAGTCTATTTTGTGCTATTTACCGTTCAGAGACGGAACATAATTACCTGTTTTGCACTATGAAAATAGTTGTCAGTGTCTCTGTAGTGGGCTTTCTTCTTAATGACGACCAAGATGTTGGTCCTCTTTTCATTGAAGTTTATAGATTGATTCGTATGCACGTGTGTTGGCCCCTAATTTGACAACGTGTTTGCTCTCACGTTTCTTGTTATGCCACAATATGTCAGTTTCCACCGCAATATTACTCTTCTGTTGGTATTCAATTCGTTTAGTGTGTGTGTGTGTGTGTGTTTTTTGTTTTGTTTTTTTTCCCCCTTCAATACAGTTGTTTGTCACCGCTGAGGGCTTGCGGAATTGAAAATTCAATACAAGATAAGTTCCTCAGAAATCAATACAAGATAAGTTCCTCGGAATTGAATTGAATTGAATTGATCTTTATTTTCAAAGGGTAACAATTTGGGCGCGTAGGCCCATCTTGCATTCGGCCCTTCCAATCACTCATCTTTCGTTCATCAACAGTGCATGATGCATTCACATAGGAAAAAAAAAACACATTGTCAAATGAATGTTGTAAGCATATGTGAGTGGCACCTTGCCAAAATTCCATCACAATGCCTGGGCAGAGCTTTAGAGAAACATGTGGTGCCCAAACGACATGTTCCCTCTCTCGGCCTTGCCTTGTGTTTCCCAGAGGAATGGGTAACCACTACGTCTGGCACAGACGCTATAGTGGCTGCAGACGCTGGCGACTCAGCGTCAAACCTCCGAGACCTCGCCTCCACGAGCAGGTGGCGAGTGGTGGCCAGACCCTGGAACCTAAGGGATCCGACTTAGAGGCGTTCAGCCAAGTCCCACAGGTGAGGGCCTCGTACTCACCTGAACCGTAGGGCGCATACACCTGTCATCACAAGTGTCCGGACTTGTGTAAAGCGTGCACTATCGTCAGACTCCCCGCCTGACATTTGCGGATCCCGCAACCACCGGGAATAGGCCCGCCGGAGGTATCACCGGAGATATTGCTCGTCTGTTGCGAGCAGATCTCCTATCCTTCCACTGTGCGGATCTCGCGACCAGCGAGAATAGTCTAAGTTCACACTGTCTCACGGTGAAACCGCGAATGCAACATTAAATCAGTCGAGGTTCCTTAGATGACACAATCCTACTTGGATAACTGTGGCAATTCTAGAGCTAATACATACTTTACTTATTCAGTCTCGGTGGAGATTTGTCCGCAACAGACGAGCAATATCTCCGGCGGACCTATTCTCGCTGGTTGTAAGCATAAACAATGCATATTCTCATGTTATGTGACACATCCCCCCTCCCACACACACATCCCGCACCAATCCACACACACACATCCCTCACTTACTCACACATCACCCACCCATACCCACACATCCCCGGAAATCAATTAAAGATAAGTTCCTCAAAAATCAATACAAGACAAGTGTCTCTTTCTAGATATTACAATGCATAATTAATCCAAGATAAGTTCCCAAGAAATCAATACACGATAAGTTCCTCAGAAATCAATACATGAAAGGTTTCTACCTCTAGATCTTACAATGCATAATCAATCCAAGAAAAATTGTTCACCATCTAAACGGGAACACCATCTTGCATTAGGTATGTGTTTTTGCCCCGAGTATACCATATGGCCTAGTTCATCACTGTGTACAATAAGCATATCCACTAAATGCTGCAGATCATGTTCATTATCTGCAATCAATACTGACTCATCCGCATATCTGACATTGTTGATATTTGCTCCGATGTTGTCACAATGATACACAAGCGGAAGAAATGTTTCTACATGTTGATCACAACACAGAAATAACAAGAACAAACTCTAGTCACACGTGATTGCTGCCAAGTGCTGGTATACCGCACATTGATAAGGGTACCAAGCCATGGCCTATAAACAAGTAGTTGATCATGGTGCCGAGCCATGGACTATAAACAAGTAGTTGATCATGGTGCCGAGCCATGGCCTATAAACAAATAGTTGATCATGGTGCCGAGCCATGGCCTATAAACAAATAGTTGATCATGGTGCCGAGCCATGGCCTATAAACAATTAGTTGATCATGGTGCCGAGCCATGGCCTATAAACAAGTAGTTGATCATGGTGCCGAGCCATGGCCTATAAACAAGTAGTTGATCATGGTGCCGAGCCATGGCCTATAAACAAGTAGTTGATCATGGTGCCGAGCCATGGCCTATAAACAAGTAGTTCATTCATATTGCATGTACTTTGCATGACGTTTCCATAGTCCCAGGTTGATTTTCTAGGCAATTTTATGCTCAGCAGGTTGCCATCGCTTTCTGAACAAGAAGTTAACGTTTAAGTCCTACTTAATGCAGGTGTGTGATTGAACGCCCTACCTGATCATCAACGCTCAGGAAGTTTGAGAAGGAGCGCACTTATCCAGTTAGGTAAAAGAATTCATCCCACTTACGTGTATATATGGAAGCCACAGTAGTGTAGTGGTTAGACCCTCGCCTGCCTGTAAGCGGTCATGTATATATGGTAGCCACAGTAGTGTAGTGGTTAGACCCTCGCCTGCCTGTAAGCGGTCATGTATATATGGTAGCCACAGTAGTTTAGTAGCTAGAATCTCGCCTACCTGGACGCGGTAATGTATATATGGTAGCCACAGTAGTATAGTGGCTAGAATCTCGCCTACCTGGACATGGTCATGTATATATGGTAGCCACAGTAGTATAGTGGCGTTAGTATATAGGCGTTAGTAGGAAAATGAAAACGTCGAACAAGTCCTACAGAAACTACACAAGAAAGGAGACAAAACGTCCAAATAATAAGTTCCTATAAGGACTGTACCCAGCCAAGCCAGACGAACCAGGAGCCTGCACCAACAAAAGAAAATCACAAGAGGAAATATACACAGAGAACAGCCGCCGACCGATCCCCCAGCTGGAGTGGGATTACGAAAAGTCCTTATTAAGGACTGCAGCCAGACGAGCCAGGAGCCTACACAAACAAAGAAAACCACAAGAACAGACGAGCACAAAGGATAGCCGACGACCACTGCTGACGTCACAGACACAAACGATACATAACCAGTCCGAGATAGGACTCACAAGACAAGAATTAGGGTAAATAAACCCACAAAATCCACGTACCTCAATTATAACCACAGCTGATGAAGCAGGTTAGACGAGGACGAATTTGGAATTTTTGTTTTTGAAATGGGTATAGTGGCTAGAATCTCGCCTACCTGGACGTGGTCATGTATATATGGTAGCCACAGTAGTTTAGTGGCTAGAATCTCGCCTACCTGGACGTGGTCATGTATATATGATGGCCACAGTAGTATAGTGGCTAGAATCTCGCCTACCTGGACGTGGTCATGTATATATGGTAGCCACAGTAGTATAGTGGCTAGAATCTCGCCTACCTGGACGTGGTCATGTATATATGGTAGCCACAGTAGTTTAGTGGCTAGAATCTCGCCTACCTGTAAGCCGTCATGTATATATGGTAGCCACAGTAGTGGAGTGGCTAGACTTTCGCCTACCTGTAAGCGGTCATGTATATATGGTAGCCACAGTTGTTTAGTGGCTAGACTTTCTCCTGCAGAGACGCGGTCATGTATACGAGGGTAAGTTAATGACTTAGTCGCAAATGGTTGTAGAAAAATAACTAAATATGATAACAACTTGAAACCAGTTTATTTTTATACATACATTGTCCCTTTATTTCTCAACATAATTTCCACTAACATTAATGCACAAAAGTGTTTTATCAGTTCTCCCAAACCGACTGCATAAATCTGCGTGCCCTGTTTTCGTTTACCTGCCATCCCACAGAACTGTGTGACTTACTGACTGACTCGCTCTCGTAACCTTTTCTACCCAGCTATGCACCGCTTTACTGGAAATCGCTAGGGGCTAAGTCCACTGAAAACCCACCTTAGCGGGAGACATTTCGCGAATGACGCCGAAGTTGAATGTGACGTGAAAACGTGGTTTAGAAAACAGAGCACACAGTTCTACGTAGCCGATTTGGGAGAACTGATAAAACGATAGGATAAGTACATCAATGTTGGTGGAAATTATGTTGGGAAATAAAGGGACAATGTATGTATACAAATAAGCTGGTTTCAAGCTGTTATCATATTTAGTTATTTTTCTACAGCCATATGTGACTTACTTATTGACTTACCCTCGTATATGGTAGCCACTGTAGTGTAGTGGCTAGAATCTCGCCTGCCTGGACGCTGTCATGGTATTCAAACGGTTTCGGCTCGGATTTTAAACATTGACTTAGACCTGCTGGTTGGCCTAGATATGTCGTACTCTGGTCAGTCTTGAAGTAAGTGATCTATCGCCGACCCAGAATAAAATTAGTACCAGTAAATATTTTGGGAAGTAAAGGCATCAGGCCTGATACTAACTCCCTCCCACCAAGTGCCAATTGGTCGATAACAATATGGGTTTAGCGCCATATGTTCATTGCACTTTAAGGTGTATGAACGGGTCCGTTACATTACGTTACATTACTATGCTTTACGTTACAATACTTTGCTGTACTTAACTTAATGTATATATAGAATAATGGGTGACATTAACGGTTTAACAAACAGAGAAGTCCAACACAAACTAGAGATCTAAAGAGGATTGGTAAATGAGATCAATATAATGACAACCATCGTCTTTGTTATCACCATCTGATAAACCTGAAGTTGTCAAACATATCCTTTGTTCTCGTTATTTCAGTCTACGCCTGAAGCACATCACATATCTTTGCGTACCTGTGTGATTCTGTGCTTTCTTGGGCGCTCTCTGATGTTTTATTTTTCTCTATATGTGGTCTCCTGGTAATTTCTATATTGTACCATCATGTGTTATACTATATCCCACCAAGCCAGTTTATTCTTTGATATATTCTTGACAGGTATCTATTCTCCTTTGTTTCATTCAGGATTTGATCCTCTGATTTCTTTTCTGTACAGCTCATGGCTGACATGCTGCTGCCCGTAACACTATTAAAATGTTTAAGTTTTGTCTTACTTTTGGCAACTCTCAATGTTTCACACGAATACAGGGCCATGGGCCAGATTTGCGTTGGGATGACTTTCTTCGGCAACTCAATATTGATGTTACTTGATGTCATAAATGTGTGCTTCGCCTGATATACTATATATTTTTGTTGGCTACTGCGATCCTAGATCTTACTTGATATTCGTAAATAGCACTCTCTGTAATTAAGTGATACAAATAAAAACACATCGGCAGTGAATCAATGGTCTCTCCGTCGATTCAGATATTCATGGTTTGGGGGTTGCTTGGCAACTACACTCACTTTTGTTATACTGACATTTATCTTGACGCTAAATACTTTATGTGTTTCGTTAATCTTGACTTTATGTGTTTCATTAATCTTGACTTTATGTGTTTCGTTAATCTTGATGAGCAATTTTTGCATTTGATTTCTCTGTTTCTGATTTGATGTATTCGCCAGCTGCATATTGAATGGCACAGATTTGTTCACTACGAGCGTACATCCCCTGTAATGTTTTCTAGTCCGTTCTATAAACATCTTTATGGATGTTGTTTGGTTTTAGTAGAAGATCAATTTAAATGCATACGGATATCCTGTAGAGCTACAGTCTTCTTCCCATAGACTACCCAAGGGGAATCTCAGCACAGTGCACAAACTCCGCAACACCGGCGAGACTCTAATTTTGTGTATACTAGAATCACCGATGCTATAAATTTTCTAACCTTCAAATTGTCCATGGGTAAGGACGTATTCAACCAGCTGTTTCCCATTTCCAATTGGTGAGGGATTTTTATCGTCCACCATGTCCACACATGCCCTCCCCAAGTTTGTCACAATTGTCCGAGCATGCTAGATGTTCGACCCACTATCACTGGATCAAAAATGGCACGGCTGGGGGTTCGTTTAGGTTTTAGTTTTATTCTCGGGTATAAATCCATAAAGTCCAGGCCGTGAATGAGACCGGGTCTACGCAAGTGAGAGGTGGATGTGGTAGCCTGTCAGACGTTTCGTTATCTTCTTCTGGGGATCAGCGATGGGAAGGTTTGCTGAACATACATGCACACTTGCCCCAGTCTTCTCTCGATGTGCTTTGGCGTCTGTCGTGGGTTGTATTTGCCAGCCGAGTTTCATATACGTTCATTATAAGATTAATAATTGGATATTCTACTCCAAGAAAGCACCACACATATGATACCCTTGGTGCGCGACAGAGATCATACACTACTGACAATTACTATCGAGGACGAAAGTTAGAAGTCCACCTTGTAAGAGGAAGAACATGAGATGGAAGAAGAATGTTGCAATCATAGCCTCAAATAACAAAAATATTCTGGAAATACATTGCTCCTGATGTTCCATTTTGAGAATGTAATAGATCTTAATCTGAGCCATAACGCAATTGCCTGCCTTTGTCAGTGGTAATCAGTTCGTATAATTCTGCTCATGTTATTAGTGTTGACATGCTGATTCAGGGTTGAACACAGCGATGAACAACCGTTCACATATGTTGTAATGGGTTGTTAGATAAACAGACAGACAGATAGACAGTCAAACAGATAGACAGACATAACGACAGCCATACAGACACAGAGATAGATAGACAGACAAGCAGACAGTTAGGTAGGTAGGTAGGTAGGTAGGTAGGTGGATGGATGGACAGACAAACAGACATGCAGGCATACAAACTGACAGACAGGTTGATAGCTAGATAGGTAGGTAGATAAATAGACAGACAGACAAATATATAGACAGACATAACGACAGACCTACAGACAAGCAGGCAGCTAGGAAGGTTTGTAGGTAGGTAGGTACGTAGGTAGGTGGATGGATGGACACACAGACAGACATGCAGGCAGATAGACTGACAGACAGACAGTTAGATAGTTAGATGGGTAGACAGACAGACAGACAGACAGACAGACAGACAGACAGACAGATAGATAGATAGATTAGATAGATTAGATAGATAGATAGATAGATAGATAGATAGATTAGATAGATAGATAGATAGATAGATAGATAGATAGATAGATAGATAGATAGATAGATAGATAGATAGATAGATAGAAACACGCAGAAGAAAATCCCAAAAGAAATTAAACATGCTGCCGAGACGATGTCACAACACATGCGTGGCCGACCAAAAATACCCCCAATCTATCCGTGTCAGGAAAGATCCGACATTTCCCCTGTCGCTCTCACTTATCTAGATGACCTAACACAAATAGGATGCATCTGGGAAAGCTATTTTCAAGACTTCGTCTCCAGCCTTTCGAGACAAGGATATAACTGGAAGTCTTCTGGGTTTATTTAATATATTACAACGCCAGAGAATTATGTGTCGTTTTGTCTGTAGGTAGTCGTTTGTAAACAGCGGAGATATGATATGTTGCCAGAAAACGGCAGCCTGTGCATACACAGGTGAGGAGATAACAATCGGAGCAGGTAGGGTGATGGTAGCCACAGAGATAACTATCGGAACAGGTAGGTTGATGGTAGCCACAGATATAACAATATGAGCAGATAGCTTGATGGTACCACAGAGATAATAATCGGAACAGGTGGGTTTATGGTAGCCACAGAAATAACAATCATAGCAGGTAGCTTGATGGTAGTCACATATATAACTATTGAAGCAGGTAGGTTGAATGTTGCCACACCGTTAACAATCGGAACAGGTAGGTTGATGGTAGCCTCAGACATAACAATCGTAACACGTAGGTTGATGCTAGCCACAGAGATAACAATCTTAACAGGTATTTTGATGGTAGCCACAGAGATAACATTCAGAACAGGTAGGATGTTGGTAGCCACAGAGATAACAATCCGAACAGGTATATTAATGGTAGCCACAGAGATAATAATCGGAGCAGATAGGTTGATGGTAGCCACAGAGATAATAATCGGAGCAGATAGGTTGATGGTAGCCACAGAGATAACAATTAGAACATGTAGGTTGATGGTAGCCACAGAGATACCAATCGGAGCAGACAGGTTGATGGTAGCCACAGAGATACCAATCGGAGAGATAGGTTGATGGTAGCCACAGAGATAATAATCGTAGCAGATAGGTTGATGGTAGCCACAGAGATAACAATTAGAACAGGTGGGTTGCTGGTAGCCACAGAGATAATTATTGGAGCAGATAGGTTGATGGTAGCCACAGAGATAACAATCGGAGCAGGTAGGTTGATGGTAGCCACAGAGATAATCAGAGCAGGTAGGCTGACGTTAGCAAAGGACAACAAATGGAGAAAGGTGTTTAACTCACCCCCAACGTAAAATCTGTTAATTCTTGTTGGACTTGAAGACAAGTTTGGTGCCAATGATGTCTTGTGGGGACTTCTCTGCTAGCCTGTGATACAATATACCCGGAGTGATAAGATAGATCTCCAAGTGATACAATATACCCGGAGTGATAAGATAGATCTCCAAGTGATACAATATACCCGGAGTGATAAGATAGATCTCCAAGTGATACAATATACCCGGAGTGATAAGATAGATCTCCAAGTGATACAATATACCCGGAGTGATAAGATATGTCTCCAAGTGATACAATATACCCGGAGTGATAAGATTTGTCTCCAAGTGATACAATATACCCGGAGTGATAAGATAGATCTCCAAGTGATACAATATACCCGGAGTGATAAGATTTGTCTCCAAGTGATACAATATGCCCGGAGTGATAAGATAGATCTCCAAGTGATACAATATACCCGGAGTGATAAGATTTGTCTCCAAGTGATACAATATACCCGGAGTGATAAGATAGATCTCCAAGTGATACAATATACCCGGAGTGATAAGATATGTCTCCAAGTGATACAATATACCCGGAGTGATAAGATATGTCTCCAAGTGATACAATATACCCGGAGTGATAAGATATGTCTCCAAGTGATACAATATACCAGGAGTGATAAGATATGTCTCCAAGTGATACAATATACCCGGAGTGATAAGATATGTCTCCAAGTGATACAATATACCCGGAGTGATAAGATAGATCTCCAAGTGATACAATATACCCGGAGTGATAAGATATGTCTCCAAGTGATACAATATACCCGGAGTGATAAGATATGTCTCCAAGTGATACAATATACCCGGAGTGATAAGATATGTCTCCAAGTGATACAATATACCCGGAGTGATAAGAAATGTCTCCAAGTGATACAATATACCCGGAGTGATAAAATATGTCTCCAAGTGATACAATATACCCGGAGTGATAAGATATGTCTCCAAGTGATACAATATACCCGGAGTGATAAGATATGTCTCCAGGTGATACAATATACCCGGAGTGATAAGATATGTCTCCAAGTGATACAATACACCCGGAGTGATAAGATAGGTCTCCAAGTAATACAATATACCCGGAGTGATAAGATATGTCTCCAAGTGATACAATATACCCGGAGTGATAAGATATGTCTCCAGGTGATACAATATACCCGGAGTGATAAGATATGTCTCCAAGTGATCAAATATACCCGGAGTGATAAGATAGATCTCCAAGTGATACAATATACCCGGAGTGATAAGATATGTCTCCAGGTGATACAATATACCCGGAGTGATAAGATATGTCTCCAGGTGATACAATATACCCGGAGTGATAAGATATGTCTCCAGGTGATACAATATACCCGGAGTGATAAGATATGTCTCCAAGTGATACAATATACCCGGAGTGATAAGATATGTCTCCAAGTGATACAATATACCCGGAGTGATAAGATATGTCTCCAAGAGATACAATATACCCGTAGTGATAAGATAGATCTCCAAGTGATAAAATATACCCAGAGTGATAAGATAGATCTCCAAGTGATACAATAAATCACTAAGTGTTAAAAAAAAAAAAAAAAAAAAACAAGATGATAAAACACATCACAGAAATTACATTATTTTAACTCTTCAAGTGGCTACCCAGCAGCATCTGTTCCAGTAAATTGACACTTTTATAACGCAAGGTTCACTTTATCCCCCACTTCTTCTTCTTTCCATCCTGATTCAACTTTATGAATGTGTAATGATCCATGCACGCCTAGTCTGCCGCTATCTCAGCCACCGTCAATATATGTAACATGACTTCCATCTTCCGCTAGTCATCACCTTCAGACCCAACACTATATAGTGTCTATTATTTGTCCGTTTAAAAAAAAATCATATTTACTAATCTTGAGAAAGAATAAAAATACAGCTCTTCCAATTTATAGTGTCTAGTCTTTTTTATAATCATAGATCATTCCACATTTAAAATAGAAAATGTGTATAGTGCAGCTCTCCGCATTAGTCTCGGTAATGACACGAAGTAAAGTACAATTTACCACAGTGAGTGCCCAGATTTGGCGTGAGAGAGCACTATCATTTTGACTACCTCTACGTCCTGAGCCGCATTTAGCCGACCAGAAAATCGCAGTCTGGCTTGTTAAGTTAATGAAGCTCCCAAGTAAACTAAGACAAATCTCTGTGGTAACGGTGGGGTTGAAATTCTATTGATGGCGTCATTGAAAAATGCCGACCAATCTTCTCAATTTTTCAAAAACCTTGCTATGATCTTTGTGTCTACGAATTTGTTATTTGACCTATTTTTGTTTCATTTATTGTAAACCACGCGTTGCACGTTGGTTAAATTTCACATCTCTATACGTCTCTTTCACTCTTGTCAACAACTAAAATAACAACCATCATCATCACGCTCCCAGCAACTGTCCAGGAGTTCACGTGCATCTCCACAGATCTCGGTCCTGGTGTTTTAAACCAATTATGTTGATGGTATTCCTACAGACTACAGTCTCAATCCGTCCAGCATCATTTCTCTCATTGTGCCACTGTCTAGTCTGGCACTGATCTTTCCAGTCATCACGACGCTTTCCAACGTCTCTCTTCTCATCACATGATCTAAGAATATTGTTTGCCTCTCTCTTATAAATAAATCAATGTTTTACAGGACATCGCTGTCAACATCAGCATCTTTCAGCTGATTGTTGATTTCTTGGCAAGATTACGCTCAGTAGTTTGCCATTGCTTTCTGAGCGACCGGCTCCATACTCTCATAAGTCACTGGCGCGACTCGAACCGCTTCCAATTCTCGTGCGCTCACGTCAACCACGAGAGTATTCGGGGTTACGAAGAAAGCTGCTAACTCCTCAGCCAGGGAGCACGGCCTCTCTCTTATATTTGTTCAAAATGGTTCGTACCTTCGTTTGTCTTTGCCTGGCTCTCGGTCTTAGTTTCTCAGGCAACCCAACGTCATCGCAACATTCGTCTCAGGAACCATACTTATGTTGCCCTAGGCTCGTCCTAGTTTGTTCTTTCAAGTTCCATTGACGACCATACATCAGAACAGATTCTGTCTTATAGTTCAGTGCTCTCTTTCTTACATTCAATGATAGTGACTTATTGCATAAGATACTTCTCATTTTATAAAATGCAGCAGCTTTCGCTTGACCTATTGTGCCAGTATTCTCTGTCACACAGATTCCACCTGATGTTTTGATTAGTACGTGCCTCCCATCGGGCGCTGGAACGCTAATTATGGTGCATAATTTCAGGTTGCCCAGTTCTGGAATTGGGATGAGGATAGTTCTCTTCCAATCTCCAGACTTCTGAGGTACTTGTAATTTACAACCCCAAGTCAAGGACGAGAAGTCAACATTTTAGTCAAACTGACCTGTGTAGGGGTTGAACCCCCTACCTCAACATCAGCACATCGGATGTTTAAGAACGAGTGCTCTTATCCATTCGACCATGTCGACCTGCTGCTGACGTACGATAATGATAATTATTATATTTTAACGTTGCCCCTAGAATCAACATTACAGGTCTGAGAAGAGGTGTCAATATTTTAACGTTACCTCTATAATCAACATTACAGTTCTGAGAAGAGGTGTCAATACTTTAACGTTACCTCTACAATCAACATTACAGGTCTGAGAAGAGGTGTAAATATTTTAATGTTACCTCTACAATCAACATTACAGTTCTGGGAAGAGGTGTAAATAATTTAATCTTACCTCTACATTCAACAATACAGTTCTGAGAAGAGGCGTCAATAATAAACTATAACCGTTATGAAGACAGACAGAAAAAGCCTCAATCACGCCACGTAAGAGTTGAACATGGCTGAGAAGCAAGACAAAATAATTCCCTACGAAAACAACAACTGTCTACCATAACACCGACATTGCAACTGTCTACCGTAACACCGACATTGCCTTACATCTACTGAAACGATCTGTTTGTTTAGTTGGCTAAACAATATTCTCCTTCTTCTTTTGATTCATCTTGTTTCATCCGCCGCTGCCCATATTACTCACCTATCTCTAATTCTAGGGAGAGGGGTGCAGGGGGTGCTTGCCTAC
Organism: Cepaea hortensis; assembly: GCA_963921405.1. Classification (NCBI taxonomy): domain Eukaryota; kingdom Metazoa; phylum Mollusca; class Gastropoda; order Stylommatophora; family Helicidae; genus Cepaea; species Cepaea hortensis. The sequence goes on from OY992883.1 coordinate 59,637,758, forward strand.
TTAACCCTCTAAAGGTCCTGGATTCCATTTCAAATTAAGTTGACCTGACTATGAGTGCAAATTTTCCAGCGATCCCTCGGATGGGGGCGGGGGGGGGGGGGGGGGTCGCTAAAGGGATTGACATCCGTGGAGCTACAGAGTTCGTGCTTTGTGCGATGCTCTCGGCAGGCGGCTAGACATTCTGTGGTAAGAAACAGGACCAGATCGGGTACACCGAGGAGCCATGACGTTGATCCTCTCCAATTTCAACGTGAACTTTAACATGTAGCCTCTGATTGTCTTCCTACTGGTAGAGATGATTGCAGATCTACAAATTGATGGGAAGGACATTAGACGTATTTAAAAAAAAAACATATATTGGAAACAACAAGCTGCCATAAGGATTGATATTAAAGTGGGACAATATCAGCCTATTAAGAGAGGTGTGAGACAGGGATGTGTAATGTCTCCAGATCTTTTTTGCCTATACAGTGAAAATATTTTCAGAAACATAGAAGATATAAATGGAATCATCATCGGAGAACGAAACATCAATAACATTAGATATGCAGATGATACAGTATTGATTGCAGACAATGAGCAAGATCAGCAACAATTAGTAGATGCGGTTGTTGCACACAGTGAACAACTAGGGTTAGAATTAAATTGTAAAAAGACAGATTATGGTCGTTACTAGGAAGAAAGAAATACCACAATGTAATATACAAGTAAATGGGAATATTCTTAAACAAGTAAATCGGTACCATTATCTCGTAACAGTAATAACATCTGATGGGAGATGCCTTGAAGAGATTAGAACAAGAATCGCCATGGCGACCTTTTGCAAGATTAAAACCATCCTGACCAATAAAAAGATATCAACTGAGACCAGAAAAAGAGTGTTGAGGTGCTACATAGAGCCTGTAATTTTGTATGGATGTGAAACGTGGACAATGAGCTGAAAAACATCTTATGGCTGTGGAAATGTGGTTTCTGAGGAGAATGCAAAGAATACCATGGACGGACAGAAAAACCAATGAACAAGTTCACCAAGAAACAAATGAAAATCGTAAACTGATTAGAGAAATTAGACATAGACAGTCAAGATAGATTTTTTGGACATGTTATAAAAAGAAATAAATTAGAGAACTTGGTGACAACTGGCAAGATCGAGGGAAAGAGATCAAAGATAAGACAGAAAAGTAAATAACCGGATGGCTTGACCACGCGGCATAGTCGAGACAGGAACACTGAGCTGATCCACGACTCAGGTGATCGAGTGAAATGGCGAATCATGACCGTCCACGCTTACCGGCATGGCACATGATGTACAAATCACGTGTTGTACAAATATTGGGCCAGACCCGTACAACCAATACGCCTCACAGAGTCAACGCCGGATCCTTTACTGACCACGTGTTTTAGGTCTCACTCTATTTCTGTTGTCCCGTGGATTCTAGAAAAAAAAAAAAGACTTTCTGGTTATAATATTTACATGTTTTCTCACTGTGTCCAGTCCAGCACCGACGTCTGTTCCCCATGTCTTTGATTCTCTGGAATGTGTTTAATTCTCTCCATAAACTCAAATCAGGTTCTCTTAATAGCTAGTCAGTCTATTCCTCGCTGGCTCCGGTTAATGCAAAAGTCTAGTTTATTTGTACATGTTTTAGTCAACCTCCGTGTTTCTGAGTGGTACAAATGTCCAGATTTAACGCCAGAGTTAACTATTTTAAGTTCGGGACTTGATTTAATGTCTTGTGAATTCCACATCACCCGTCGAGTGCCGCCAACTGGCCTATACAAGTATCGGCTAGTAAAATAAACCCAACAAATCATTTGTCGAGTGCCGCCGACTGACATATACAAGTATCGGTCTAGTAAAATATACCCAACACATCACCTGTCGAGTGCCGCCGACTGGTCTATACAAGTATCTTCTTCTTCTTCACTTCTTCAGCGTTCCGAGCCATTGAGGTTCTTTGCTGCAGATAAAATCCGCCTCCATTCGTATCTCTGGTTGACCTTCTCTTGCCAGTCGTTGATTCCAAGTGCTTGTAGGTCTGTATATATATATTATCTCTCGTATTTTGTTACGAAACAGATACAAGTATCGGGCTAGTAAAATATACCCAACACATCATCTGTCGAGTGCCGCCGACTGGTCTATACAAGTATCAGGCTAGTGAAATAAACCCAAAACATCACCTGTCGATTGCGACCGACTGACATATACATGTATCGAGCTAGTATAAAATATACCCAACACGCCACAAGACGCGTTAAAAAATGAGCCCTTGACTTTATGAAAATCCCTTTTCCCCTTTTGTATTCTTATTGTGAATTCTATACCTCTTTCCCCATCTTTGTCTACACTGGTACCTGTATATAGATGTGATTTCAACCTCTGTAGTGGGGTTTTGCCAAGGGAGACGGGTTGTCACTTAGTTGATTTAGTCTCATTATATGTGTGTGAAGCGGCTGGCCGAGTGGCTAGAACTCTACTTCGGGAGACCCGAGTTCGATACCCCGGTAAGGTGTGGGATTTTTTTCTGTCGGGGGCAAAAAGAAAATCCTAACCTGCACAGTTCGCGGTGACTGCACTAGCCAGGCGGCCTTAATTCCTCAGGCTCAAAGACCCCTCTGCCATACACCGCAAGGTACTATACTGGCAGTAAATGACAGTTATATGTGTCTGAACCTGTCCGTATTATACACAGCGTTAGTGAATGTCCATTAAGTGCCTTTAATTTATCTTGCATCCAGTTTTGTGTGTGGAATGGGAGGGAAATATCATCAGCGAGGCCTTCTTCTTTGTTCATCTTCTGCGTTCATTCGGAGAGATTTTTCGGACGTGATTGCTTTGTGACTGTTTACAGCAGAGCTGCGTTCTTGCGCCGTTAGGCTGACATATCCTACTTCTGTGGGCATTTGTTGACCGGGTTAACTTTCCCGGGGTCAGCGAGGTCTAAATAATTAATTAAGCTGCTTTGTCAGAGTCCATTAATTTAATTTCTGGTGGTAGTTATTATTGTCTTACAAGTCAGAGAGAATAATAAACCTTACAATAGGCATCCATCTATTCTTATTTCAAATGAATGTGTTAGACCTCTCATAAATAACTCTGTATTTCGTGTTATGTGTAGCCTTTATTGTATTAATGATCTTCTGATCACCCCTTTGTTGTAGGTCAATGGCATCTCTTAATCTTTTGAGATTGATCCTGCTTAGTTCTTTCTCTACAATTTTCTCAGTCCTGCTTTGTTGCATCTATGATCGATTTATACTGCTATGTTTGTCCCCCAGCGGATGATATTATACTGACTATGATGATCGTGCAAGACATCGAACCATGAAAACCCCAGCTTCTCGGCATGGCACACGATGATGAGTTGAGTTAAGGGCCCACATCACAGCACTTGGGACATTCCCACACGGGCTCCATCCTCATGTGCAACATTCAACGAAGAGCATCAGGTCCTTCCTGGGAGTGCTGAGTGTCGGCCAGATCCTCTGGTCTCTCTCTGCCACACCATGATAATGTATGTTCTTCAACACAATACACACAATCCCAAAGTGCCCTGTCTATATCTGCATGATCGTACAATAAACCCCACAGGCAGTGCAGATCCTGCCAATCTGTCCGCCTCTTCGATTACATGAGGATGCTGTTATTTTTCACTGGACAAGCTATTGACAATACTTCATCCCCTTTCACTGTTGATTTAAAAATTAATACTAAGATATACTGAAACAAAAGTGTCACATAAAGTTATGTATACAAATTTATTTGCGTTGTCAAATATACTTTATACATAAACAAGACATTTAGTAACCCAAAACAGTCATTCCCAAAAGGCATATATTACATATAGATATCATCGAATAAATTGTCCAAACTTCGCAACATTCATAAAACATGTTAAAATCTATACTGCATACAATTAACGTCAGAACATTGTGATACAGTTAACTTTACAATCAACATAACAGGTTCACATTATTCGATATTCGATTACAAGACACAGACTGAAATAAAGAATGATTACTGCTTGTAATATGAAAACACACAATCTAGGTACATGAAGCAGCCTACATGGATCTTTCAGCAGCACAAAAATACTACACATATGGAATAGTCGTGTAACGCACACATACACGCATAAACGTACATTTATTTACACATCCGCAATCATACACATGTACTTGATAACACAAAAACATTATTAGCCAATGTCATCTGAAATGTGCTTACGTCCTTCGGATAATTTAGGTCAGCAAACTGCGCGCACACACATACAGAGGTCTAATGAACTAGGAAGTGCTGCACATATTTCTCTGTCCAATGTTTTCTCTGATTTTGTGGGACACAATCGGCAGCTCTCATTTGTTACATCACTATAATTGACTGTCTCCATCCAAAGTTTTGTTACATCACTCTAATTGACTGTCTTCCTCCAAAGTTTTGTTACATCACTCTAATTGACTGTCTACCTCCAAAGTTTTGTTACATCACTCTAATTGACTGTCTTCCTCCAAAGTTTTGTTACATCACTCTAATTGACTGTCTACCTCCAAAGTTTTGTTACATCACTCTAATTGACTGTCTCCCTCCAAAGTTTTGTTACATCACTCTAATTGACTGTCTACTTCCAAAGTTTTGTTACATCACTCTAATTGACTGTCTACTTCCAAAGTTTTGTTACATCACTCTAATTGACTGTCTACTTCCAAAGTTTTGTTACATCACTCTAATTGACTGTCTTTATCTCAATTTTGTTACAATACTTTAATTGATTGTCTCAGCCCCCGTCCTCCCCTATTGTTACAATGATGTATGCCCTCTGCATATAAACAAGTGTGTAGGTCCTGGTGCAGACATTCAGGAAGTAAGATCCTAAACATTAAACAGTACTCCATTATAGCCAGTCAAAACAAACAAAATAAAAAAACAATCCACACATTAGTGACAAACTTGACCACAATGTACAACAAATAGGCTACGCAAGCTAAGACAAAGAAATGAAATAAAGACAACAGTACACATAACTTTACTGCAATCTAGAAAATCTCCACCAGGTGACATAACATTTCATATAGTCATCAGCTTCTAGCCCGCAATGTACTTATCCCTACTATCATTATATATTTTCTTTCTGACTGATAAACCTTCGATTTGTGTGATCGCACCATCAACCCTTCTTTCCTCTATTTGCTCATACTCTCCTCTTTATCTTCTCTGTTGTCTTCCCTGGTTGAGCCCAGTACCTTTACCATGTTATCCGACTTGGAACAATCCGTTCGTTCTCAGTTATAACACTGTTACAGAAATATAGTAATCACATAGGTAAACAACACTTTTTGTGCATATCCTATTTACACCAGCACTGACACCAGCACTGCTGTTGTTGATGGCTTGGCTAGTTCATGTTCAGTAGTTTGCCACTGCTTTCTGAACGACCGGCTACCTTACCATCAAGTTATAACCAGTGCGACACGGTCTGCTGCCAAATCGGTCGCAGATGTGCTTCGAACGCAGGTAAGCGGCCTCACGAATCGCCTCCGCAAACCGTTGGTTTGTTACGGAAAGGTATGTGAGCCGGTCGCTCAGAAAGCAATGGCAAACGTAAAAACTTGCCAAGACACAAACAGCAGCTGAAAAATGCTGGTATTGACTATTGTCTGCAATGTTCTGTAAATAGGATATGAAAAAAAAAAAAACTATCGCACAACTAATGTATAGCAGACAGGCAATTCAACTTCACCTGTTGTACTGGTCAGCTTGCCCGCTGATTGTGACCTCCTGCCTGTCCGCTTATGATTAATTGCTGGCCGGACTGCTATAACAATATCAGATCCGTGTTGTGCCTGGCAGTTCCACTATTCCTTCTCCTTTATTGCCAGCTGCCGGTCTCTCTGGCCTAGAGGTTAGCGACTCCGTAACCCGTTTATCCACGTAAGCAAACGCAGCTGTGCGAGAATCGGTAGCGGTTCTCGCCGCACCCGTTTCATACGGGGTATGTGAGCTGGCCGCTCAGAAAGCAATAGCAAATTACTGAGTGTAATCTTGCCAAGAAATCAACAACAGCGGTAAAATGCTGGTGTTGACAGCGATGAGAAAAAATAAAGGCCTATGTCTTCAGTTCATTGGTAATGACAAATATAATACAAACTTAGATGCCTATAGCTCTGTACTTAATGTCTTCACATCCTTACCTATATATCTAACACGACTAACATCTCCCTGGAAGCCAGTGCCTACCTGAACAACATTTATGCATAAACAAGTACAATAAACATGGCAAACAACAGACATTACTCACTCTACCAGTGCACGTGCAGAGATCTGATATACTGATGATACAGTATTGCTATCCACAACACAGAATGGTATAGAAAACCTAATAACCTCAACCCAATTGAATAGTGAAAATCACAACTTACATCTTAACATAGTAAAAACAAAGAAAATGCGTACACATAAAACTACTATGGAGAAAGAAATATATGTTAATGAGGAAAAATTGGAGGTGGTGGAAAATTTTTGAATATCTTGGGTCACTGATTACCAACAATGGTGACACAATGAAAGAAATGAAAAGACGAATGTCTATTGCTCTTCAAACACTAAAACAACAATAAATTGTGGAGTGGGACAGATAGAACTACAAAAATTAGATTTTAAAGAGCATGCATCTTTCCCATTGCAACACACGCATGTGAGACCTGGACCCTTACTAAACAAGCTGAACAGCACATAAATGCCTTTGCATATAAATGTTATAGACGAGTTCTAAGAATATCTTGGATAAAGAAAAGAACAAATGCATCCATACTTCAAGAGCTGAATATTGAAGACGGCTGGCTATTAAAGACGATAAAACAAAGAAAATTGAAATATTTTGGTCATTTGAAACGTCACGAAAGTTTGGAGCGAACAATAATGGTGGGGTATATGCCTGGGAAGAAAGGAAGAGGAAGGCCAAAGAGAAGATGGGTGCAGAAAGTGGCGGAAGATCTCCAGATGGGTGTATCGGACGCGGGACATCTTGCTTATGATCGAGAGGTTATGGGAGCGAGGTTCTGCAAAGGACATGCTACTAAATGAATGAATGAATGAATGAATATATATGGTTACTCGTGGTCTTGAGGCGTATTCTGGAAACTTCCACAATATTAGCTACAGTGGCGCTTTTAACTGCTCGATGATGATTCCTTAAACAAAAGGCAAATAATAAGGTCATGGTGAACTGAGCATCAGCAGATTTGAACGTTTAACTCATGGTGTGTACGGTTTGAACGCATTGTTCCATGGCGCCAAATTTATAGGTTCCAAAACTAAGACTCACTGCGTTCGAATGGTTGTATTCTTATTTAAGCAGGTATGTATCACGCTGATTCATGATCATCCGTAAAATAAATGCGTCACGAAGGCGAATCTTGTCCAAGGTGTCTCCTACATTAGGGTGGAACGTATACTTTACTATTGTGTCAACATGTATCATGAGTATTTAGTCAGACACTCTCCACCATCCATATAGAACGTATCGTAAATCAAAACCAAAAAACCCATTTGTCTCTTTCTTTGGCAACACCATTACCATCAAAAAAGTGTTGTCTACTCAGCCAAGACTGTATACATACTTATAACGTCAACGTAATCATGTACCTTGGACACACCAGGATCACAAACAAAGAACTAGGTAATTCACATGAATTACTGCTTGTGTCTAGGTGTCAATTTTCTCTGAAAGTCCTATAGTCAACACTCACACAACGATTTTCACCTGCAATAAAAATTTATAGCACCACAACGAACATTATTCACACAAACATTACAAATACAACATTTATAATTCGTCCGACTACCTGAATGTCGGGTTCTTGACTGGGCGGAATTTGTACCATCCCGGACTGGGAAAATCTGTTGTATCCTTCACAGGATATACAGTAAAACCTCGATTAACCGCCACTAATGTAACAGTCAGTTTCTGTTATCCGTCATCATCTTTAACAACAAATGCGAGATACAACATAAATGACGCTATCTTCAATGTCGCCTGGTCCGACCTTACAGTGTCCCACCTAACGAGTTGGCGTAATAAACTATTGCCTGAACCTAGTGACGTAACTGAAGGAACTGAGACAGTTAGTGCTGACGAAATTGTGCAGCAATATAGGAATAAACAATGAAAACATTACGCCAGAACAAGTAACAGATTGGTTGGAATGTGACAAATGGATGTAGGTTTTGAAATTTTGAACGATGGTGAAATTGTTTCTAGTGTGACTACCATTGCAGAAAGAGAAATTTATGGCGATGAAGGATCAGTTCTTAACCAAAAACCTACAACTAGCCACTCAGAAGCAGAAACAATGTTATCAAAGTGCATCGACTGATTTGAAATGCAACACAGATCCTACTTCTGCGTAAGATACGGAACATCGCCGCGCAGAAAGTTCAAGCCTCAAAGTAATAGAAGGAGATCACAGATTATTTTAAAGTAACGTAGGTTTATAGCATTACAATACATTTGTATACATTTTTTTTATCTATCCCTTACAGGACATTGCAGTCAACATCAGCATTTTTCAGCTACTGTTGATGTACTAGGCAAGATTACGCTCAGTAGTTTGCTTTCCGAGCGACCGGCTCACATACCCCGTAAGCTACCAACGCGGCGAGACCGCTACCGATTCTCGCACAGGTTACAGGTTACGTTACTCACGAGAATATACAGGATTACGGAGAAAGACGTTAACACCTTGGCCAGGGAGACGGCTTGTATACATTACTACTCTTATATTAAAGTTTATATTGATCATTGTGTAACATTAAATACAATTTGTATGTATTATTCACTTTTAAAGGATTTTATTTTCATTTTCGTCCCAAGCCCGCAGTGAAATCATATTACTGTACATATGTATTAAGAGATTTCTGTTATCCATCTATTCGGTTATCCGCCACAGCCCTGGCCCACCGACGGTGACGGTGACTCGAAGTTTTACTATATACTCCGTTTCATCCACTCTTGTCCGTCTGGAATTGCATTATGACACAGCCATGTTAGGACCCACGCTTGTGACTGTGTACCATCCTTCCACCATGTTAGGGGCACTACACACTCGTCATCCGATCACTCGTTCCCACTATCACCGAGCCTGTTCTCCAACCTGCAAAGGCAAAGGGGGACTGACTTCTGCACGTGTAGCAGTGTCTTCTGTTCATTGTGTGCTAGTAAGTTGGTGTTCCTCAACTCTGGCTGAATATTTCTGCTGCTGCTGTAACTTACTAACTGCTTCGCTCTATGCGGGTTGCAGCTGTCTTTCCTTTCTCCTTTCGACTGACTGGCATCCGTCTTCCACAGGTTCTGATCACCATCTTCCTCCTACACCGAATTCTCCCTGGCACTTATGGTTGATTCTGCTGTGGAACCGTTACTGTTCTCCACTCCCGTTCTCTTCAAGCACCCATCCTGGAAATGTGCTCTGCACCTACAAAGAAGGCAACGCTAACACCGTTTCTTGGATTGCAACAAAGTGACAATTTGGGCCTTCAATCGCACCACCTCAACCCCATCATCTCCACCGTCGACACAACACAGTCAAAACTACCAGAGTTACTATCACTTGCTAGAACTACCTCATCACCAGCCACCTAATGGCTAGTCCCCCAATGTCGAGGGCTTGGCGTAAGTGGTTAGGAGCGTAAAGTGTCACTTTACAACTGACACACCAAACGTGCATTTTTTCTCTGTGCATTTTGGTAAATAGTAAGTTTTCTACAAGGCCCACAGATGTAAACCCAATCACATCCACACTACACCAACTCAGCCTGCAAACACACGGTGAACACCAATACCTTCAAAGTAAGAAGATATCCAAGTCAATGGGTAATGGATGTCAATCACAGAGCACAAGAGACAAGACAAAGTCAATAGGTAATGGATGTCAGTCATAGACCACAAGGGACAAGACGAAGGTATCCAGGCACACTAAACAATGGAACGCTGAAAGCTACAGATACGTCAAAACTCAGCTTCTTTCTCTAACCCAGGCAGTATTTTCCATGCGAGATGGTTCATTAATTTTGTGTGGAAGCGCCTAAAGCGAGGCAACTGCCTCAGTGAAAGGTGATAACTTCAAATCATTGTAGTCAAAGCTTTCAAATGTTCAGTTGGATGTTCCCCCTCGAACCTTCTAATCATTTATCTTCTACGAGTGCTAATTAGCACTAACACAATTATCAAAATGACAACTTTGACACTAACTCAAGAGTGTAATCCCGAACGCAACATTAACATGTACACACTATCAGCATGGACACTAAATCATGAACATAAATATCTGCTTCTTCTTCTTTCATCTTCAGACATCAATATGAATAAAATGCAAAGAAAGCAACATGAGCTTGTTGATATTCCCATAGAGTGTGTCCTCAAATGAAGCCAGTGTAGGCCAACATAGTTTTCTCTGATCTGCATGTGTTGGACACTCCTGCAACAAATGTTGTCATTTTACGAATTCCACAGTTACATTCCTTAGTATCTTCTATCTTTAGTTGGTTAAGCATGTGCTATTTCAGCCTGTTGTGGCCTGTCCGTAGTCTGAAGATGGTAACGTGTTCTTTTCGGTTCAGTTTGTAATATACATAATCTTTCTGGTGACCCGGATGCTCTGATTTCTACTTGGTTCTATAAGTGCTTCTTATAAATTTTCTGGCCGCATCACAGGTTATGTCTATATGAGGCTGAAATAGTTTCCCACCTTCTTGGGCTAATCTGTCAGCTTCTTCATTTCCAGGTGTGTTGCAATGAGAAGGAATCCATTGCATTACAACCCTTTTGGATTTTTGGCATAGTTCTCGCAGTGCAGTCCTTAGGTCTGCTAGTTCTCTACTGTTTCTGCTCTTCAGTATTGAAATAACTGACGTAACATCCATACAGGGAACTATTTATTTCTCTGTAATATACAGTTACATACCACTAATCTGGACATTAAATCATGAACATAAACACACTGCATACACAATCAGTCTGGTCACTAGATCACGGACATAAACACTGCATACAATCAGTCTGGTCACTAAATCACGGACATAAACACTGCATACAATCAGTCTGGTCACTAAATCATAAACAATCCAAAATAGCTGAGCTTGGGGTCGGTGGCCACCATGGAGATGTTGGAGACCTTGATGAAGATCTCGTCTGCTGTTCTCAGGTAGAAGACCGCGCCCAGGTAGCTGGTGTACTCGCCGAACGTCTTGCTCTGTCCCCAGCATTTGGTGATGGAATTCTGCGCCAGCTTCTCCTCTCCTCCGTTGTGGTACTGGATGTTGTATCTGAAAGCAAACAAGTCACCCAGCTGAGCATCGTCACACAAGTCACCCAGCTGAGCATTGTCACACAAGTCACCCAGCTGAGTATTGTCACACAAGTCACCCATCTGAGCATTGTCACACAAGTCACCCAGTTGAGCATTGTCACCAATCTGAGCATTGTCACACAAGTCACCCATCTGAGCATTGTCACACAAGTCACCCAGCTGAGCATTGTCACACAAGTCACCCATCTGAGCATTGTCACACAAGTCACCCAGCTGAGCATTGTCACACAAGTCATCCAGCTGAGCATGTCACACAAGTCACCCAGCTGAGCATTGTCACACAAGTCACCCAGTTGAGCATTGTCACACAAGTCACCCATCTGAGCATTGTCACACAAGTCACCCAGTTGAGCATTGTCACACAAGTCACCCAGCTGAGAATTATCACCGAGACATCTGTGAACAAGGGCTTCAGGACCGGGGGCGTCGCAGACAGATTTCATATACTAAAGCCATACACAACATGCAGGTATGCACGCCAAGTATATGATATTACAGAGAGTGACTATATGCGTACCAAGGACAATATCCTTGGGAATATTACAATATGGTATTAGACATGAGGATTTTACATAAACAAGTTTTAGTTGCTTATCCTTTACAGAATGTCGCATTCAACTCTAGCATTTGTTGTTGCTGTTTGAGATTTCTTAACAAATTTACGTTAAGTAGTTTGCCATTGTTTCTGAACGACCAGGACTCATACCATTTTATGAAAACCAACGCAAGGCGGTCTGCTGCCAAACCATCAACATTAGTACTATGGACATTACCATGTGGATACCGCTATAAATACTAATAAAATAACCGAGGACTTTAGCATCACGGACGTCACAACCTGGAACATTACAGAGATTAGACTACACACACCAACAATAATAACCACAACAACCAGCAAGTACATACACTGAGGCATTACCTCACGGCGTATGTGTAACACTAGGCACGACAGAAGCAGTTTCATGACATATAGCAAGGAAGTAAGCATATTACACACACAAGGACATCCATAAAGCATTCGGTATTTGATAAGGTAAACCATACCGAAATAATCAATACGGTAGAAAGCACAAACAATGAGCTGCAAAGTTTGAGGGTTATGAAATTATATACTCGATGCAAACAGCATCTATAAATATTGATTGTGAAAAGCAGAAACATTGGACAGCATCGTGTGAGGGTAATAAACATCATGCAAAGAACACGATATATATTTATGGCACAAACAAACCAGCACCTATAGAAACTAATGGCACGAAACTGCACCAAAAGGAATCGATGGAAACAGTCAACATCTACATGTATAGATGGCAACATACAACATCTACAACTGATGGCAACAAACATCATCTACAATTACTTAAGGCAACAAACATCATCTATAAGTATTGATGGCAACATACAACATCTACAAGTACTTATGGCAACATACAACATCTACAAGTACTGACGACAACAAACATCCTCTACAAGTACTGATGACAACAAACATCCTCTACAAGTACTTTTAGCAAAAGCAAACATCTACAAGTACTGATGGCAACATACGACATCTACAAGTACTGATGGCAACATACGACATCTACAAGTACTGATGGCAACATACGAGATCTACAAGTAATGAAGGCAACAAACGTCCTCTGCAAGTACTGGAGGCAACAAACAGCATCTATCTATATTGATGGGATGCTCACGCATCGAGATTTACACTGACCAAGACCTCCAATCTTTCAACGGTGCCTCCTGGGCAACACTAGTTCAGGTAACGGACGGAGGATAGACCGTTGGTCTGCCCTGCTATAAAGCCAGCTATGAATTACTGGTGTTTCCGAGACTACAAGAGAGTCGCAGCAATGCCCGACAATGATGGTAGACAGATAGTTAGTTAATTAGTTAGTAGACAGATCATCTTCATTGCACATCGAACCATCCAGTCCATAAGTGCTCGGATCCCCCCCTCAGCAAATCCCGCAGCGTGTAGCGGCTAACGACACCAGTTCTGTGTTGGTTTATCAATCTTCTTTGGCTTCCTGCGTAGTGTTCTTGTTTGGAAACCTCTCTTTTAATTTGCTGTTCTCGCAGTCTGGCCATGGTTGTAGATTCACAGTATTCACTTGTTTCTCGCAAGTCTTACTTCTCGTAGAGCTTTCAGAATGCCAGCCTGGTCCATGGCGCGTCCGCCCTCCACAGTAGCTTTACCTGCGAGCTTGTCAGCCCGCTCATTTCCTTGTACTCCCGCATGGCCTGGCATGAAGATGAAACTAATCTTTGCCAGCCGACACCGCTCCAGAGACAGCAACCACTCTCTTCGGATCCACCCCAACTCTATCCTCTTGAGCATGCTCATTAAGTCGCTAAGGTAACATGCCCTAGTGAATGTCTGTGTCTCGAGCCATGTTATTGTTTTACTTACTGCCATGACTTCCATAGTCAGGCTACTTGTGGTCTCAACAGAAGTACCAGAGTCCTTCACAATTCTCCTTCAAGCCTGAGCCGTAAAGGCCCATGATCTTCTCACGTGTCGGACGACCGACCCATCTGTATAAATGACAGCATCACTGTCTAACGAATTCTCGAAAATCAACGCTCGTACTTCCGCCTCCACAACAGCCGGATTTTCTTGTCTGCATTTTCTGTCTAGCTGTATGCAAACAGAAAAAGACGCACTGAATTCTGTTGGCACTTGTACCCACTCCTCGCCAGGTTCTAAGTCCTCAAGTGAACACACCAGTTGAAGAATGTCTTCAGCTTGACCCATCCACGACCTTCCTCTTTTTAACCTGCTGCCTTTCACCTTCATAATTTCACTATGCAGTGGATGTTGTTTGTTTGCGTTAACTCTGAGGTAGGCACATGCTCTGCAAATTTGTGTTCTGTCTTCAATGGTTGGAAAATCAAGAAGGTAGCGCATCGCCCTGCATGCTGTATCTCTTGTACATCCAAGAATAATGCGCATAGCTTAGTTCTGTATCCTTTCCATCTGCTTACGGCTGAGTGTCAGGATTGCCATCGCATATGCTCAAAAACATACATTACCAGCCCCTCGTATAGAAGACATTGATGGCGCTGCTCACAGTTTGCTGCCGCCATCACCCGCATCGCAGCCAAACCCCGCTTGGCCTTTGTTATCACCTGGTCTATGTGCTCATTGTAAGCAAGGCTTCGATCAAAACGTATCTCCAGGTAATTCATTGCCTGCGTTCTTTCCACAGTCTCTGAACACAGATTTACAGTTGGTGTTGGAGTGCTGACAATATGATTATTCAAAGAGAACCATGTCACTGTTGCCTTTGTTGGGTTGACCATTGCCCCAGCTTCAACACACCAAGTACTTATGCGATTGAGTTCGGCTTGTAGTTCCACAGCAACCTGATCTCTATCCTTACCCTGACGATACACTAAAACATCGTCGGCATATGACAATGTCCTCCCCGGTCCACTGACCTGTTCGCTGGTGATTCTCACAGTGTAGGCGTTGAACAGCACCGGAGATAATGGTGATCCCTGTGGTATTCCGAAATCCAACTGCCACATCTAAAAACTACTTTCCGTTGGAAGAGGGCTGCAGCGATCCAACTAAGGAGGAAAAAACTTATCTTGAGTTCAAGCAACTGAAGCATTCGGAAATCCAACGGTACTCTGTTGTATGCGTCCTCCAGATCAATCGCTGCAGCAAAGGTTTCAATGCCTGAGTGGAAACCTTCATAGAGGTCATGGAGAAAAACTGCTGCATTGGTCCAGGTTTCTCTTTTTGGACACATGTAGGACGGTACCCTCCCAGGGTGGGTGGGAAAACACCTTGCCTCTCTAGGTGGCTTGATATTTTTCTAGCAATTAACTTCTTCAGCAGCTTGTATTCTGCATGGTTATTACTCGATATCCCTGAATGTTTGTGTGGTTTTTTGTGATGATTGTGATGATTTTTGTGATGGTAGACAATCAGCACCAACGTCTGGCATTCATCACTTGGAGCGAACACGTGGACATGCTGGGGTCGAATATGTTGCTTGCCTATCGGGATGGATCTCAGCCATCATCGGCCCTGGATTGTTTACGCCCTGCCACAGTGTACCGCTCCAGCGTGCGTGGTTCCGAACCACGATAACAACATCATGGACAGGATTTGAAATGCAAGATGGTCGACTCCAATGCATCGGGTTTTATCCCAGATGACTAGGTCTCGTTCCGCAGGGAGGCTTTTCGAATACCTTGCATCAAGCACGAACTACGTAGCTCCAGCGACGACTCCAGGGAGTCTAAGAGAAAATTCCACTCGTGAACCCAACGACATAGCCCGGAATCAAACCCACAACCTTCGGAATGTGAAGCAGGCGGCGTATGCACTTGGCCACGAATACAACATAACTGTTGATGGTAATATAGTCAGATAAACCGAAAGTTGGATAGGGTTGTGTTCTCTCACAAGGTACTTTACCTTGTGTGGCAATAGATTCTATACATAAAATATAAGACAGAGAGAAGGAGAGAGAGAGAGAGGGTGAGAGGAGAGAGAGAGACAGAGAGAGAGAGAGAGAGGGTGAGAGAGAGAGAGAGAGAGGGGGTGAGAGAGAGAGAGAGAGAGAGAGAGAGAGAGAGAGTGAGAGAGAGAGAGAGAGAGAGAAAGAGGTACTGGTTATTGTATTTTCGGTACTACCGAGTTTTACAAATTCACTGGGCCATGTCATGTAACTTGTTTGACATGGGATATTTTGGATGTTAGTTTGGTTTCTGCTTGTCCTGTTTGTTTCACTGGCAACAACTTTGGTAGAAACGATTCTACTTGTGTTTCTCAAACTGTCTAGTCGCAAGTGTGTTGTACAGCTATGCTAGTCACAGCTTACATTTATGTGCCGGATGCTTATAAAGCGGTCTAGTCACAGTTTACATTCACGCGTCTTGCGTTTGTACAGCTGTCTAGTCACAGTTTACATTCACGTGTCTAGTGTTTGTACAACTGTCTAGTCATAGTTTATATTTATGTGCCTTGTGTTTGGACATCTGTCTAGTTACAGTTTACATTTATGTGCCTTGTGTTTGGACAGCTGTCTAGTTACAGTTTACATTTATGTGCCTTGTGTTTGTACAGCACTCTAGTCACAGTTTAAATTCACATGTCTTGAATGTGTAACGCTAACTGGGTATACGTTACGCTCATCTGTGGCGTGCTCGCGGTTGGCAGTGTGACGATATAAACTGTCAGGGGTGGACCTTATTGAAACAAGGAAACAGCTATAGTTGTGCAGGTACCTAGCTTCTTGCACCACCCGACATGACATGTCGACATATAAGCTAAAGACATGGATATTACACTATCATCATCATCATCATCTTTCCTATCAAATGGCGCAGGCGTTGATATATTTCCGTCCTTGGTGTTGTGGATGGATTCTATTGGTGATATTCCTCCACGTCACCGTCTCAGGCCGCCCCACGCCATTACTATCGGTTTGCTTCGATCTCTTCTACCGCTGATGGCGATATTTTCCAATGCCTCTCTTCTCATGACCTGACTACTGAACACTGCAGGTCTCTTGGTATTACATACACCAGGGATATGTTCTACCACTGGCGGCTGCGGCGGGACAGACGGCACTGACAATCATCACTCTCTTGCCTTATTTGTGACAATCATAACGCTCCGATCGTATCTGATGTCTTATTTCCTACAATCATAACTCTCCAGTCATCTCTGTTGCCTTATTTTTGCGTGTGATGAAGCTAATGCTGCTTCTGCAATCATGTATTGCTCATGTGTTTAATCTGTCCACATGCTTATCTTGCCTGGTATCTGCTCACACGAGGTGCATTTTTCTCTATCCCAATCTCCTGTTGACAGCCAGGGATATGCACACAGATATCAATACAGACGTAAACAAGCTCTGGTGAACGTTGCTCCTGTGGTGAGGTATCCCATCCTAGTTTACGCATGTGCTTGTGTGTTTGATTTTTAGAGCTTGAAGAATTCAAAGTATATTTTTCCGAAAAGTTGCAATATTTACTTCTTTTTTTTTTTTAAATTGTGGCTGCCTAAATCAGTATGGTGCTAACTATACATAAGCGATATAAGTAATATGTACATTACATACACAAGTTATCTAGCAACGGGAATATTACACACATCAAGTATACAAGCAATATGTACATTACACACATCATATATACAAGCAATATGTACATTACACACATCATATATACAAGCAATATGTACATTACACACATCATATATACAAGCAATATGTACATTACACACATCATATCATTGGCACCTTGCCGTCTTGACAGACGATAGTTTGTGCTTTAAAAAGGCATAATAACTTTTAACTATGGCGGTAGCGAGTGTGACTGATAAGGCCAATTTGCGCTGTAAATGTCCGTTCACAGTGGGTGCATGTGAACACGTGGTCATTTCCACCATCATGCACCATCTTACGTCTCAAACGCTTGGTGTGTGACTTTTCTGCAATAATTTTCTCCTTTGACTTTATTCCATTTCTGATATTTGCCCTCCATGCAACACGTTCAGCGGCGACTTGCTCCCAATGTGCATTATCAATGCCTGTATCAATCATGTCCCGCTTACACACATCTTTGTATCGTAGTAGAGGCCGACCCTGAGATCTCTTACCCATCTGTAATTCACCAAAAAAGATATCCTTTGGTATTCTACCATCATCCATCCTCCTAAGATGTCCTATCCATCTAAGTCTACGAAGACTGAGCATGGAATAAACTGTCACACAACCTGATCTTTCCAATACTTCAGTATTTGTGATTTTGTCTTGCCACTTAATACCAAGAATTCTTCGCAGACACCGCATATGAAAGCTGTTTAAATTGTTCTCTTGGTGTGAGTAAGTTGTCCAGGTTTCACTGCCATAGAGAAGAGTACTAAGGACACAGGCTTGATAGACAAGGACTTTTGTTTTGGCAGTAAGCTTCCTGTTCTCCCAGACTCTTTTTCTTAACCTGTTCATTGTTGTTGCTGCCTTACCAATCCGGATGTTGATTTCCTGATCTAGGGATAATTTGCTATTTACCACTGATCCTATATATGTAAAATGGTCTACTATCTCTAGTTCGGCGTCGTCAATAAAGATTGATGGTACCCCATGTGCACCTTGTGACATAATCTGTGTCTTCTTTTTGCTAATTGTTAAACCAAATTCAGAACAAGCATTGGAGAATGCAGATAGTAGACATTGCAATTCTTCCTCAGAGTGGGTCGTAACTGCAGCATCATCTGCAAAAAGCAACTCTCTGATCAGTACCCTCCTAATTTTGGTCTTAGCCTTCAATCTCTGAGCATTGTAGAGGCCGCCATCTGAGCGTGAGTGAATGTATATACCACCATCCTGATCACGAAATGCATATTTCAGTAGAAGTGAAAAGTATATTCCAAAGAGGGTGGGAGCTAGTACACAACCTTGCTTAACTCCACTCTTGATTTCAAATTCTTCAGAAGTTGCACCATCAAACTTGATTATACCCTTCATGCCTGTGTGGAACGATTCCACAATGGACAGAAGAGTTGGTGGGCAGCCAATCTTCTTTAGTGCCTTGAACAGACCCTCACGACTGACCAAATCAAATGCCTTTGTGAGGTCGATGAAGGCAATAAACAGTGGTTGATTCTGTTCACGGCATTTTTCTTGCATTTGTCGCAATGAGAATATCATATCAGTGGTAGACCGGTTCTGTCGAAAGCCACACTGTGATTCGGGGTAGACTTGATCTCCTAGGACTTGAAGTCTGCGCAGAACAATTCTGGCAAATACTTTTCCAACAATACACAGAAGTGAGATACCCCTATAGTTGTTGCAGTCGCTCCGATCGCCCTTGTTCTTGTACAGTGTTATGATGCTTGAATCTTTGAAATCCTGTGGGACTTGTCCTTCACGCCAGCATAGCTCTATTAGCTGGTGGATCTGTATAGTGAGTGTGTCTTGCCCACTCCTGATAACCTCTATTGGAATCCCATCCTTACCTGGAGCCTTGCCAGATGCAAGTTCATTTATAGCACACTTAACTTCTGTTATGGTCGGAAGTGTGTCCAGGTGGTCAAGAGTTGGTAGAGCCTCTATGGCGTTGAGGGCATTATCCGCTAGTTTGGTCTCACTTGAGTAAAGCTCCAAATAGTGCTCTACCCATCTGTCCATCTGCTGTTTCTTATCAGTGATGACTTCTCCAGTCAAGGTTTTCAATGGTGCACTTCTTTTGATCACTGGACCACAGGCTTTCTTTATTCCTTCATACATGCTTCTTATGTCTCCCTTATCACTTGCGATTTGAATGGACTCACATAACTTGATCCAATAATCATTTGCACACTGCCTGGCAGCCTTTTGCACATCCTTCCTAGCTTGCCTTAGCTCACTCAGAGTGTTACGCGTTGGTCTTTCCTTGTTTCTTAAGAGAGCTTTCTTCTTCTTATCAATCAAGGGCTGCAGAGTCTCGCTGTTGGCCGCAAACCAGTCCTGCCTCTTATGATCCACAGTGCCGTAAACCTTTACGGCAGTTTTACAAAGAGTTTCCTTAAGTTTATTCCATTTATCATTTACTGTACAATTTTCTGGTGTATCAGTGAAAGCGTCTTCAAGTTGCTGTTGAAACTGAAAGCACTTTTCAGGATCATGAGTGTTAATAATATTAATCCTGGGGCTAGATTTGTGTTTAGCTGTGTAGATTCTCTTTGGTCTCAGTCTAACCCTTGCAACAACCAAAGAATGATCCGTATCACAGTCAGCACTGTGGTAACTACGAGTCAATGATATATGGTTCAGATGTTGTCTCCGTGTGATGATGAAGTCCAGCTGGTGCCAATGGCCGGATCTTGGATGTTTCCATGTGACCTTATGCATCTCTTTTGTTTAAAAAAAAGAGTTTGTAATACATAGGTCATTACTGGTGCAATGCTCCAGCAGCCTTTGCCCATTTTCATTCATGCGACCGATGTTGTATTTTCCAAGGCACACTGGCCATGAACTCGAGTCCTTGCCCACACGAGCATTGAAATCACCGAGCATATAAATGTAGTCGGATTTTGGAACTGCCTTGATCACAGAGTCTAACTCCTCATAGAACAAATCCTTCACATCATCAGAGGAATCGAGTGTCGGTGCATATGCAGTAATAATGGTGGCAAACCCACAAGAGGTTGCCAAGCGCAGGGATAATAGTCTTTCATTTCCTCCTGCTGGAATTTCAATCATTCCCAGTAGCGAATTCTTCACTGCAAAGCCCACACCGTGTTGCCTTTTTTCTGCCTGCCCTTTACCCTTCCAGAAAAAGGTGTAGTTGTTTTCCCTGAGTGACCCTTCCTCAGCGAGGCGAGTCTCCTGCAGGCCAGCAATATCAATGTTAAGACGATTGAGTTCGGCATCAATCACAGCCGTTTTTCTCACATCGTCAATATTGGTCAAGTCAGTGGAAAATCCTGGACACATGGTTCTCACGTTCCAGGTTGCAAGCCGTAGCTTGAGGTTTCTATTTATATTTTTGTTTGTACCTGGTGCATTGGTTTTACAGCCTGCGATTCAGATTTTGTCCTAGCCCCAAGCACCCATTGAAGCAGGCAGGCTGTGGCGGATCAGCACCCAATTGGCTGGGGGCTGCCCAGCTTGAGGCGGGCGGTAGCTGATCAGTGACACCTATAGGTGTCTCCCACCGTCAGAGGCAACGCGTGGCGCCCCATGTCTACGCCAACTGACAAGGACTTATAACCCGTAACAGTTGCCTCTCGCTTTGATTCCGAGACCAGTTAAGACCAGGGATGGAGTTATTGCCTCTCCATAGCACAAAGCCTGGGCTAAAATATAGAGATCATGTGTTGCCCATGCAGCATGATCCCTCTCTCGGCCTGCCTAGTTCACTCCAGAGGAAAGGTAACACCCCTACATCTGGAACAAGACAAGCTGCAGAAGCTGCCGGATCAGCAAAGCAATGCTCTAACTGTCCGCCTGTCGGAGCTTCGATCCTAGACCAGTCGCCAACCAAGGCTTAGGGCCTGGTCTGCCCTGCCATGACAATTTTGTCTTTAGCTTGCATTTCCTCGCACCAGGGTAAGGCTTGTACCCTCCCAATTGCGCTCTTCCGCCCGAAGCCGTTGGCACAATGTGGGGTGTCGGGTTTGGTAAGCGCCGCCCAACGTTCGGCGCTAACAGAAACCAGGTAGTACCGTCTACTGTTATACGGTAGCTCAGTCATATCTGACTAAGACCTGACTGGTACACAATGAAACACACATCATATATACAAGCAATATGTACATTACACAAATCATGTATACAAGCAATATGTACATTACACACATCATATATACAAGCAATATGTACATTACACACATCATATATACAAGCAATATGTACATTACACACATCATATATACAAGCAATATGTACATTACACACATCATATATACAAGCAATATGTACATTACACAAATCATGTATACAAGCAATATGTACATTACACACATCATACAAGGGGTTTCTCATAAGTCTTTAGCCTGACCATGAAGGAGTAGGCGGAGAAAATTGAAATTTGGCACAGTGCTTATTCCTTCTCAGTGTAGCCACTACCTGAATGTATACATTTCTGCAATCTCTGCGTAACCTTGAAAAGACCTTCAGAATAAAACAACCTATTTTTCGAACTAAACCAGTTATCACAAATGTATGCATTTCTGCAATCTCTGCGTGACCTTGAAAAGACCTTCAGAATAAAACAACCTATTTTTCGAACTAAACCAGTTATCACAAGCCAGTATGACATCTCCATACGTGTCAAAACGATTTCTTTTCAACTGTTTTTTTTTTTTTTTTTTAAGATTTGGGAAAAGAAAAAAGTCTGATGGAGCCAAATCTGGAGAATATGGTGGATGTGGAAGAATTTCAATATTCAAATCGTTGGCAGTTTGCAGCACAAGCCGTGCTTTATGGGAGGGTGCGTTGTCTTGAAGCAAAGGCAGAATTTGCGTACGCTCTTATCCCTCGTTTTCTGGTCATAACCTTTCTTAGTTTGATAAGGAGATCTGCAGAGTACAGCCCATTAACCGTGTTGCCACGAAGCATGTAATCTTTCAATATGACACCTTTGACGTCCCAAAAGTCAGCATCACTTTTCTTGCAGATTGTTGTGGTCTTGGCTTGACATGTGTTGGCGAGCCCGGGGTTTTCCACTGCATGATGACAATTTTGGATTCTGGGAAGTAATGGTGAATCGAAGTCACATCTACCGTCACCATGGTCGTCAACATGTTTTTTCGACCGCCACATGTTGAGCAACTGGCCACATCAATCAACCTGTGTTTGTTTCTGTTCACATGTCAGCAGGCGCGGGACCCAGCGGGCACACACTTTTCTCATGTTCAGTCTGTTGTGTAAAATTCTAAAAACTATACTCTTACTCAGTTTTGCTGAACCCGATATCTGTGCAATTATCATTTTCCTATCCTGGTCTATGATTTTCTTCACTTTTGCAGCATCTGCATCATTGCACTCTGAGGACGGTCGTCCTGATCTTGGCAGATCAGCAACTTGGGAGCAGCCACACTTAAACTGCAAACACCATTTTTTTTTTACAGAAGCATACGAAGTACAGACTTCTTCAATCACTGGCTCCATCTCACTGTATATTTCTGTAGGTGTTTTTCCCTGTAACATAAAGAATTATACCACAGTCCTGGCGTCTGATTTTTCCATTGTTCCGACAAACCGTTGGATGTGCAGATCTGGTCTATAGGGAAATATCGGGAAAACCAGTTGAGGAGGGAAATTCATAATTCATATGTCCATTACAAATTGAATGAGCTATACATGTGATCAAAGGGAACAGACCAAGAGGAAGACCGAGAGGAAAATACCTGGATGGCTTGGCCACATGGCATGGACGAGACATGAACACTGAGCTGATCCACGACACTGGTGATCGAGTGAAATGGCGTGTCATGATCGCCCACGCTTTCCGGCATGGCACATGATTGATTGATTGATACATGTGACAAATTTCAATTTTCTCCGCCTACTCCTTCATGGTCAGGCTAAAGACTTATGATAAGCCCTTTGTATATACAAGCAATGTGTACATTACTTAAAAGGTAAATGTAGCCCCTCAGCAAATACTGCCGTTGTGGTGTGAAAGTTAGGCTTCACATTTTCTAGGCTTCGACATACGGGACATGGTGGCTAGTTCCCTTTCTTATCGTCTATACTTCTTAGATAATTTCCAGCAAATTATGAAAATTGTTACCCATTTTCATGACGCAGGGTCGACCGCAGAGTCGCACCGGTCTGAAACAATAGTCTTTCCTGCCGGGGTTTGAAAACAGATTATTGTCTTGGCACTAACTAGTATGCCATAGCAACTTCTGCACATGACAGACTCAACTGATAATAAAGAACAAAGCTATTATAAAAATACATCAAGCATAGCCGCCCGTACACATTACATTACACCGGGATTTTTTTAATTTTCACGTGGACTTCTATAGTGTGTTTATTTTTGTCTGCCCCAATATAAAATTCTATATCTCAGTAACCAACTGAAGGAAAATGATGAGACCTTATCATAATAGCATATAACCTTATCATTATGTCCACCCAACAAAACAATTTTTGTTCTGGAGATTTTATAGCAGATTTCAAAGTTTGTTTATATGCGGTATATAATTTACTGGTCAGAGATGAAGTTCATAATTTTAAATGTATTACAGCGTATCCAGACAATCAGCGTTCAATGTTGAATATTTTACGTTTTTCACGGGATTGGCCTTATGCCAAGATCCCCGCGCAGTTTAAACTGGGACTGTTCAGAGGTGTCGTCAAACTGTGGGTTATTTCATGAAACCTGATTATTATTATTATTATTTTTTTTTAAAATCTTACCACTTATCGCTAACATTGAAATGAGTGAATATTTTTCAATGGGACTGAATGCGGAATTGTGTATACACTTCAAAGCATCGATATGAAGTTGTACACATATTTTTGTATAGAAGTTGATCGCAGGAAACTGTTTTATACTATTACAAAATCCGAAACAAGAACAGTGCATGCATTGGGTTTGAGTAAACGGTCATTTCGTCGATGGGTGCAAGAATCTGGAATTAAACCACCACGCAATAACCAAGCGGTAGGTAGAAAGGTTATTGTTGACAGCTTTGACAAAGATGTCATATGGCGAGCTATAATAAAAATGCTTTAAAAATTCGCTTGAAAGTCGACAGGGTCGACTTCATTGCACCAGGTTATATCCCATATGGCTAGGTTTCTTTTCGCAGCGCGGAAAGCATCGCACAAAGCACGAACTCCGCAGCTCTAGCGAAGACCCACAGAAGTCTCCGAAAATCTGCCTCTCTTCCCCTCGATCTTTCCAGCTGTCACAATGTTCTCCAATGCCTCTCTTCTCATCACATGACCAAAGAAATCTGTTTGTCTTTTTCTTATTGTTGTATATAGTGTTCTAGTTTCATTAGCCTCTTTCAGGCAATCGTTGTTAGTTACTTTGGCAGTCCAAGGAATTCGCAACATTCGTCTTAAAAACCACATCTCTGTTGCTTCTAGGTTCTTCCTAATTTGTTCATTTACATTCCAAGATTCGCTGCCATACAGCAAAACTGATTCTATATAGCATTTTAGCACTCTCTTTCTTACATTCATTGATAGCGACTTATTGCATAAGATACTCTTCATTTTCTGAAATGCGGCATTTGCCTGCCCTATTCTGCTCTTAATCTCTGTTGTACATCTTCCATCCGATGTTATAAGTTAGTTAGTTAGTTAGTTAGTCGCAGTTCCAACTTCACAGCAACGGGTCGTCCCCATTATGCTCCATTCCTGTGCCAGTGAATATCACACAAAACGCTCCCCACTGCCCAATAAATATAACTGTTATAAGTTCCCCCAGGTATTTAAAATTATCCACTTGGTTGAGAATTTCCCCTTCTATTTCTATGTCACATTTTGGTGTCCCCATTTTCTTTGATATCACCATTGTTACTGTTTTCTTGCTATTCAAGGAGAGTCCTTTCTGTGCACTCTCTGATACTACAATGTCCAACAATTGTTGTAGGTCTGTTGCACTATCCGCCACCAATACTGTGTCATCTGCATAGCGTATATTGTTTATATTATATCCTCCGATTAGTATTCCTGGCTTCTCTTTGATCTCTCTCATTATTACTTCGCTATATAGGGAGAAGAGATCGGGTGACAAGACACACCCCCTGTCGTAATCCTAGCTTTATCTGTTCGTAACTACCCTCTTTATTTCCCATTTTAATTGCTGCTACTTGGTTCCAGTATATATTCTTTATTATTCTTAAATCTTTCCCATCAATGATGATATCTTCCAACATTTTAATCAGCTCATCATGTTTTACTTTATCAAATGCCTTAGTATAATCTATGAAGCATAAATATATGTCCCTCTGTTTCTCTATTGACCTTTCTATTAGTGTTCGTAATATATATATATATATATATATATATATATATATATATATATATATATATTGCATTGTTTGTACCCTTTCCTTCCATAAAACCGTACTGTTCTTCACTAATTTCCATTTTTATTTTCTTTCTTGTTCTTCTCATTATAATTCTGAGTAGAAGCTTAGTGACATGGTTTATGAGGTTAATTGTGCGAAAATCTTCAAATTCAATTGCTCCTGGTCTCTTTGGTAGTGCTATAAATACAGATTTTACCATGTCGCTCGGTAAATATCCACTGTTGTAAATATCATTTAGCATTTTGGTTAATATATCAACCCCAAATTCTCCCAATACTTCTAATTCTTCTACTGTGATTTCATCTGGCCCAGCTGTTTTTCCTTTCTTCATATGTTTCATAGCGTCAGCGACTTCTTCTTTTAGAATAGGTGGGCCTTCTAAGTTACTTTCTTCTGTTAATTCTTCCCTGTCTCCATTATATAATTCTCTTATATACTCATTCCACCTCTTCACTATAGCACCTTCCTCCAATGATATCTTTCCTGATTTTGATTTCAAACACCCTGTATTTATTCTTATTTTTCTTCCTGTGAGCTCACTGATTTGTCTGTGCATACATTTTTGATCTTTATTGGAATTTAATTCAATTTGTTTGCATTGCTCGTTTAACCAACTTTCTTTTGCCTTCACACATTTATCTCTTATTTCTTTATTTATCTTAGCATACTCTTGTTTGTCATTTTTATTCTGTTTCCTTTTGTCCATCAGCATTAAGATTTCTTCATTCATCCATTTTTTCTTAGCTTTTTGGCTTCTCTCCGGTAATATTTCTTTGCTAGTTTGATGAATGGAGTCCCTTAACATTTCCCATTGATCATTTATACTCTGTATTTTAGCTATTGCATTGTACCTATTTTTCAGTCACTCTGTATTGTTCTTGAATTTCTTTATCTACTTTCAGAACCTCTTTTTAAGTCTCAGGTTTTTAACCATTTTTTCTCCTCTCTTTAATCTTACTTTTATTTGTCCACATAGTGGTACATGATCACTATTACAGGCATTTTCATTACATTAATTAATGCATTTCTAAATCTTTTATTAATAAGTATGTAGTCAATTTGGTTGCGTATTTTCATATCAGGGCTTTTCCACGTGTATAGTCGTCTTTTTTTGCCCATTCTATTAGTTTCTCTCCTCGTTCATTTCCTGTACCTAAACCGTAATTCCCCACTATATCCTCTATTGTTCCCTTTCCTACTGTTGCATTAAAATCTCCCATACTATAGTAATAAAATTTCCCCTGGTCTCTGGGTATTGAGATCGGACGCCCGTGTGTACTTTTGCGCACGTAAAAAATTCCTTGGTAGTTGGAAATCGAAAAAGAGCAGCCTAACGGCGCTGCCCGGGCAAAATTTCGAGTTAAAATTCTACCTACAGTATTTTAGGATCCTCGCCGGTGCTACGGAGTTCGTGCACTGAGCTGAGTTTCTCAAGACTCAGGTTTGAGTTAGGAGGAGAACGGAGCACTTATGGGTTACACCCGTGTGCCGTGATGTTGATCCGTCGACTAAACTAATGGTCCCGAAGCAGAAACCTGTCATATGCCGGGACCATCACATACCCCAGCCTAACGAGCTACCAGAGTATGTCATATGCCATCAACATCAGATCCCCCAGGTCATCCCCACATGCCAGGACATCAGATCCCCCAGGTCGTCCCCATATGCCAGGACATCAGATTGTGTAGGCCTGAATGCACGGGGGAATAGGTTGCCAGTCTTTCATTCACGTAGCGGACGTGGAGCACAGGCATCAAATCGCGCTCATGGCATTATCAGCACAATCTCTGGACGATTCGTCCAACACGCCCCTCGCTGTATACCTGACATGCACCCGGGAATTAGCAAAAGGGTTCATCCACACACCAAGGACACACGTAGGACACATGTAACTTAAGGACAAATGCAACTCAAGGTCACATGCAACTCACCTGTACAGATAATGCGAGAGACTGGGGAACTCTGAGCTGCCCCTGCTGCCGTATCCCTCGTTGCTCTGAAGGTCGAACACTTCCATGAAGGAGATTTGGCTGGCGAAGGGACATGAGATAACAGTCGCTAATACAATTTGAATATCCATATTGAAATTTATTTACTATTAAGTTAGATAGTTTCCCAGCCTTTACCAGACGTCGCAGTCAACCCCAGCATTTTTTGGCTGTTTGTGATTTCTTGGCAAGTTTACGTTCAGTAGTTTGCCATTGCTTTCTGGACGATCAGCATTCATACCATTGTATAAAATCCAACGCAAGGCGGTCCACTGCCAAATCGCCCGCAGCATTGATTCCAACGCGGCATGCGGGATTAAAAATTTCGTCCGAAATTCCTTCGCCACAGAGAAGGGTTATTTACTGCTGAACACTTGCCACAGAGAAGGGTCAGTTACTGCTGAACACTTGCCACAGAGAATGGTCATTTACTGCTGAACACTTGCCACAGAGAATGGTCATTTACTGCTGAACACTTGCCACAGAGAATGGTCATTTACTGCTGAACACTTGCCACAGAGAATGGTCATTTACTGCTGAACACGTGTCACAGAGAATGGTCATTTACTGCTGAACACTTGCCACAGAGAATGGTCATTTACTGCTGAACACTTGCCACAGAGAATGGGCATTTACTGCTGAACACTTGCCACAGAGAATGGTCATTTACTGCTGAACACTTGCCACAGAGAATGGTCATTTACTGCTGAACACTTCCCACAGAGAATGGTCATATACTGCTGAACACTTGCCATAGAGAATGGTCATTTACTGCTGAACACTTGCCTATGTGATATATTGCTGGCAATATGTGCATGCAGTCATAGATGTTATATACCATTACGATTTGTAGAATGATATATCTACAGACGATTTACATTTTACACCTTGCCGATTTTCTTTGATCTGTGTGGTGAACTTTAACAAATTATGGCCAACCAACAACTATTACAGTAAAACGCATAATTGTTGTGACAACGTTGATATAAGGGCGATTCCTTGCTGCACAGAGATGGGTGCGCTCTGTATGTCAGGTTCACATTGATGTTTAATGCTTACAGAAAATAACGATAGACAATAAGGAAACACGATACTGCCCTGTGTACTCGACATCGACCATGTTGACCTGGAGTAAACAAACCTCCTGCATACATCATGCTTTCTGGGGTGGGAAGATTAACACACCAGTGAGGACTGATGTAGAAGCTGGTGAGATGTGGCGTTATAGAAGAATGATGGGATCACCGTGGCAATACAATCTTGAAAGACATTAACTCAAAGAGAGAACTGGTTACTAGCATCGGAAGACTGTCCACATTCTTTGGACATGTTATGAGAAGAGGACAGCTGGAGTATGTCGTCACAACAGAAGACTGGAGGGGTCGAGGGGACACCAAGAGGGAAGATGCTGGGGAGTTTGACATCATGGCATGCAGGAAGGTCAACATTAGAAATTATCAGAAGCACCAAAGACAGAAGGCGGTGAATAGACATGATCACCAACGCCAACGCCATGGACTACGAGAAGAAGAAGCAGATTAATTTTGTAATGGAAATAGTTACAATGTCTGTAAAACTATAAATGTTTACCATACCACATTGGGTGAATTTTATATAACACTGGCAGATAACGGGCAGAAGAAGTACTGGAGAGGAGGTTATTCTTCGTGATGCTAAACACTAAATAAATGTATGGGTATTGATGATCTTCTTCTTCTTCAGCTTTCCGAGCCATTGAGGTTCTTTGCTGCAAATACAATCCGTCTCCATTCGTCTCTCTGGTGGACCTTCTCTTGCCAGTCGTTGATTCCAAGTACTTGTAGGTCTGTACATGTATTATCTCTCCACCGTCTTCTTGGTTTACCTCGGGGTCTACGGTCATTTATTTCCTGAGTGTAAGCGAGTTTTGTTTCCCTATTATCTTCCATTCTTTCTATATGCCCCAGCCATTGTAGTCTATTAGCCTTCATGATACCAGTGATTAGCGGGGACTTAAACAGATCATAAATGTCTTTGTTACTTCTTCTTTTCCACTCTCCACTTTGTGTATCCTTAATGGGTCCAAAGATGCGTCTTAAAATTTTGTTCTCAAAGGTTTGTAACAAAGCTTCGTCTCCTTTCGTTGTACTCCAGGTTTCAGAGCCATACAGCACAACTGGTCTGATCAGTGTTTTGTATATTGTGATTTTGGTGTTACGAGATAGCGCCTTTGATTTTAGTAGATGTTGTAGTGCATAGTATATCTTATTTCCAGATAGAGGAGGTTATTCTTCGTGATGCTAAACACTGAATAAATGTATGGGTATTGATAATAACTGATGGAAGTCAAGGTTAAGAAGTACATATTAGAAGGAACAATATATTTAAATGTCTGGTACTACCCATTACCCCTTTTGAACAATAGTCACCTTCAAATTAATATCCCAATTGTAGCTGACTCGGTCACATGATTATTAATCTGAGCCAGACGTTGGACCCTACTATAAATTCTGTTCTGAGGTTGAAAGGGGCAGGGGTAGTAGAGTGGACGCACGCATATATAGAAGCGTGAAGGTCGCCACTGCAACAGCGTTTCAGGAAACGGAAATAGACTCTGCATCACTGACACAACGGCCGGGCTGTAGATTTTGATGGAAATCAGGACGATAAACAACAGGTAGTCATATGTGTACTACATATAAACAGCCGCAGTCGAGAATAACAAGACTGGCCTAAGACTGGCAACATCTGCCTCGAGTGCAAAGTGGGCTACTAGTGACAAGCATCTGGTGGAGCAATAAAATAACCCAACTGTACAATGGCATGCCAATTACAAGAAGCGAAGGCATGGCAACAGATCTCAGCTTCGGGGAACCAGGCAGGTCACGTGGTTTAGATGTGAGCCAGATCAACGTGATACGACAGCAATCAATCGATGGATCTTTGACTTCCTCTTCTGTGCTTGATTTTCTGCTTCTCCCACTTCCCTGGAACCCTATTTCAGTTAAAAAGAGACAGTTGATGATAGCCGTGGTATGTGCTTGATACAAGGTGGTATTCATAACCTGAGATATTCCACCAACTCATCATTTGTCCATGCGTCTGACGATGCAAGCTGCAGTTGACCAGCTCTTATTCATCATCATTGGCACCATGCCGTCTTGACAGACGATAGTTTGGTACACTGTACTTCAACAAGGCTTAATAACTACAACCCATGGCGGTATCGAATGTGACTGATAAGGCCAATTCGCATTGTAAATGTATGTCCACAGTGGATGCATGTGAACGCATGGTCATTTCCACCATCATGCACCATCTTACGTCTCACACGCTCAGTGTGCGACTTATCTGCAATATTTTTCTCCTTTGTCTTTATTCCATTTATGATATTTGCCCTCCATGCAACACGCTCAGCGGCGACTTTCTCCCAATGTTCATTATAAATACATGTATCAATCATGCCCCGCTTACACACATCTTTGTATCGTAGTAGAGACCGACCCTGAGATCTCTTACCCATCTGTAATTCACCAAAAGTGATGTCCTTTGGTATTCTACCATCATCCATCCTCCTAACGTGTCCTATCCATCTAAGTCTACGAAGACTGAGCATGGAACATACCGTCACACAACCTGATCTTTCCAATAATTCAGTATTTGTGATTTTGTCTTGCCACTTAATACCAAGTATTCTTTGCAGACACCGCATATGAAAGCTGTTTAAACGTTTCTCTTGGTGTGAGTAAGTTGTCCGGTTATCACTGCCATAAAGAAGAGTACTAAGGACACAGGCTTGATAGACAAGGACTTTTGTTTTGGCAGTAAGCTTCCTGTTCTCCCAGACTCTTTTTCTTAACCTGTTCATTGTTGTTGCTGCCTTACCAATCCGGATGTTGATTTCCTGATCTAGGGATAATTTGCTATTTACCACTGATCCTAGATATGTAAAATGGTCTACTATCTCTAGTTCGGCGTCGTCAATAAAGATTGCTGGTACCCCATGTGCACCTTGTGACATAATCTCTGATTTCTTTTTGCTAATTGTTAAACCAAATTCAGAACAAGCATTGGAGAATGCAGATAGTAGACGGTGTAATTCTTCCTCAGAGTGGGTCGTAATTGCAGCACCATCTGCAAAAAGTAACTCTCTGATCAGTACCCTCCTAATTTTGGTTTTGGCCTGCAATCTCTGAGCATTGTAGAGGCCGCCATCTGAGCATGAGTGAATGTATATACCACCATCCTGATCATGAAAGACATATTTCAGTAAGAGTGAAAAGTATATTCCAAAGAGGGTGGGAGGTAGTACACAACCTTGTTTAACTGCACTCTTGATTTCAAACTCTTCTGAAATTGCACCATCAAACTAGATTAAACCATGCCTGTGTGGAACGATTCCACAATGGACTGACGGGTTTGTGGGCAGCCAATCTTCTTTAGTGCCTTGAACAGACCGTCACGACTGACCAAATCAAATGCCTTTGTGAGGTCGATGAAGGCAATAAACAGTGGTTGATTCTGTTCCCGGAATTTTTCGCAATGAGAATATCGTATCAACGGTAGACCGGTTATGTCGGAAGCCACACTGTGATTCGGGGTAGACTTGATCTCCCAGGACTTGAAGTCTGCGCTGAACAATTCTGGCAAATACTTTCCCAATACACAGAAGTGAGATACCCCTATAGATGTTACAGTCGCTCCGATTGCACTTGTTCTTGTACAGTGTAGCTCTTATTCAGAGCGGGTGATAAGAGAACATTTGCAATCTACATAACACGGTCAGGCATTCATCTATTCAACCAAACATTCCAATGGTGGTCACCGAGAAAATGATCCCGCGAGATCTCAGGTAAACGCGTCTCCGACTGACCAGGTTGAATGGCGATCCATTTGGTTGAGTTCTTGGAGTCACGATAGGCCTAGCTGGCCAGCAGCGGATATTAATAGCCTACAGAAACAAAAAGAAGATAAACTATTGATTGCAACAATGCATCAACACGTGACAATGCTTCTAGAAAAAACAAACATGGCTCCGAGCTATACAAGAGTGATGATAATTTCTGCTGCCGAGAAGATAAAAAAATAAAAAAAACATCAGCGTTGCCACTGAATGCATGTCCCATTTGTTGAAACTGTTCGCAATATCATTACACAACAGGACTCTATTTCCCACTGAGGCGTGTTGGGTATATGGTGCCAACCCCATACGTATAAACCAGTTGGTACTACAGGTGTAATGTGATCAACACCAAGCCCATCGCCTGTACTGACACTACAGGTGTAATGTGGTGAACACTAAGCCCATCGCCTATACTGACCACGTAAAGTCCTAGCTCCCACTGTAGGCAGGGTCCACCTGGCAGCCCAGATCAATGAACAGAAAATCCCACCTCGCACAGATTCGAACACAAGACTACCGGGCCGACAGACACGTGTGCTAGCCATTGTGTAACCGTGGCTCCCTCGACCCTAGGCCACTGCTGTAACATGATCAGACATTTTGAAACAAAATCAGCCTAGTGCTACAGCTTAGGTGCACCATCAAGTAGGGTTACTGTGGGTGGGAAAGCTGTGAGTGTGCTATGAGTAATAGGAAGCACAAGAAATGTTTAGGGGATGGATATTACACTAAATTAACTACAATAATGGATAATGCAAAGCTTGTTTGATTTACTGGGATACTATTCGACAGAAAAAAAGTGAACTGTCAGGGATTGGAGTTGAGCGGCGAATGATTCAAAATGAACGGTACAGTATTCGAGATGAACGGTGAAGGATTCGAGATGAACGATAAAAGGTTTGAAGTCGAGGTGTCCTCTGGTAGCCACTTTTTGTATGAACCATGTTTGTTTTTTTATTACTATATGAATTCATCATCACCATCAAGTTGCTTGGCTTATGCAAAACTTTTCCACCATAAAAGTGTTTATCTATGTCTTTGACTGCTATAGTTTCCTCGAGATCTCAGCTACAGTTTTCTAGGGATCTGTAAAGAAGGTAGTTTGCCATTACCTTCTGTCTGGTCAGTGACTATCCTGAACGGTGAATGCAGTCATTATCTCTATAATGAGATCCTCTGCCTACTGCGGCAAACAAGAGACTATACCCAACAACATGATTCATTACATACTAAAAATAATCGATTTTAGTGCAGTCCTTAGCAGATAATCAACATTTGAAGGTTGTTTGGTACAACATGAGATGCAACTGTTAGGTGATGAAGAAAATGATGACCTTACCTGTACACGAAATAGAAGCCATCTTTAGGGATGACAATGCGACCATGTCTGTAGGATGTCTGGTAGGTGAAAGCCAGGTCGTCGTTGTAGATCCACTTGCCAATGGTATACTGGCGACCGTGAACTGTTGGCGGGAGGGTATATAGTAAATGATTGTTAATTGACCTGATCTCCCTCGGTGAAACTTCACGTCAAGAGGCGGAATCGTGCATCTAATTAGGCTGCACTGTAGGCAAAGATGAAGGCAGACAGATGCTAAAAACATTACAAAAGGCAAGAAGAGCTTTCATTGCGCTAGGGCATTAGAAGTTAACAGAAATAGAACTTAGAACCAGAAAGAATATTTAAAGTTCTATGTCAATTCGGTGCTCTGTGTTATTTCAGTGCCTGTTTTACAAGGCAGACTACGAGGGCAGACTACAAAATCATATAAAAAAGCTGAGTTCAACATGTATAAGATACTACATGAATGTACATACAACCAAAACTAAAGTAATACAGGTTAGCATATTGCATGGTCAACTAAATGCTATATATTAATAAGTAGTACACTCTGAAACAAAGTAAATGATTTAAATATCTAGGAAGTATCATCACAGAAGATCACAGAATAGATAGCGAAATCGAAATAATATGTTAAAAAGCAACTGCGTTTAAATATCAACAATTACCCTCACAGAAACATCCAAATATACGTACTGTATACCTATGTCGGCAAAAATGATAATAAATAGCATATTGACACCAACCCAAGGCTACCAATGTCAAACTAGGACATTATCCAAATGTGGCACTTATCATCTTGACAGACGATAGTTTATTACATTCTGCTTCTAACAACAACAAAGGAATATTAACTACAACCCATAGCGGTAGCGAATATGACTGATCAGACCAGTTCGTGCGGTAAATGTTCGCCCACGAGTAAATACATCCTCAATTCCACCATCACGTACCTGACGTCTCACTCGTTCGGTTTGAGACCCACTTTAAGTCATTTTCTCCTTTATCTTTCTTCCACTTCTAATCTTTGCTCTCCTTGCAACGCGATCAGCGGCGAAGTGCTCCCAAGATGAAATATCAATGCCTGTATCAATCATATCCCGCTTACATATTATTTTTTAAAAATCCAAATAAAAATTATGCAAAATCAATAACCTCTAAATGAGATGTTTGAGAAGAGCTGTCAATTTAACTATCCAAGACCGAGTAAGAAATGATGTTATCAGATCAACACCTTGTGCCACATATATTGAAAGGCAGAAGACGAATGGAGACGGATTGTATCTGCAGCAAAGAACCTCAATGGCTCGGAACGCTGAAGAAGAAGAAGAAGAAGAAGAAGAAGAAGAAGAAGAAGAAGAAGAAGAAGAAGAAGAAGAAGAAGAAGAAGAAGAAGAAGAAGAAGACGCAATGGTTCGGCCATCTCGTTAGAACTCAACACCAGCAATGGCGCTACATTAAATAAGATCTGATACGAGAGCAAGAGGCTGACCGATAAATATGGATTAAGGACATGAAAGACATTGTACAATCATACGGAACAACACTATCCAGTGCCACCCATTGGGCGCTTAAAGGCAAAAGTAGAAAATGGTGATGATGATGTTAAATCGGCACCACTGTTGTATGAATCAAAAGCTTGGGAAATGACTGAAAGAATTGCTAATAAACTACAAACATTCATTAATTGGTACTTGAGCAGAACATTGAGGCTACAATGGTGTAACATGTTATGACAGAATCACCATTGTCAAACTCACGCAGAAAACTAAGCAGATTCCAGTAAATCAAGAGATAAGGAAAATGGCGCTGGATGGGACATACATTAACAAAACCTGAGGATAGCATAACCAGACATACCGAGGTCTGGAACCCATAGGCGAACGAAATAGTGAGAGACCCAAACGTATAGGGAAGAGAATTACACACAGAGATGTGCAGAGCTGCATCAGGTAGCTACAGATAAGAGGCCTTAGGGTGAGTTAGTTGAGGGCTCGGGGTGAGTTAGTTGAGAGCTCGGGATGAGTTAGTTGAGGACTCGGGGTGAGTTAGTTGAGGGGTCGGGGTGAGTTAGTTGAGGGGTCGGGGTGAGTTCGTTGAGGGCTCGGGGTGAGTTCGTTGAGGGCTCGGGGTGAGTTCGTTGAGGGCTCGGGGTGAGTTCGTTGAGGGCTCGGGGTGAGTTAGTTGAGGGCTTGGGGTGGGTTAGTTGAGGGCTCGGGGTGGGTTAGTTGAGGGCTCAGGGTGGGTTAGTTGTAGGCTCGGGGTGTGTTAGTTGAGGACTTGGGGTGGGTTAGTTGTGGGCTTAGGGTGGGTTAGTTGTGGGCTTGGGGTGGGTTAGTTAAGGGCTTAGGGTGGGTTAGTTGTGGGCTTAGGGTGGGTTAGTTGTGGGCTTGGGGTGGGTTAGTTGAGGGCTTAGGGTGGGTTAGTTGAGGGCTCAGAGTGAGTTAGTTGAGGGCTCGGGGTGAGTTAGTTGAGGGCTCGGGGTGAGTTCATTGAGGGCTCGGGGTGAATTAGTTGAGGGCTCGAGGTGAGTTAGTTGAGGGCTCGGGGTGAGTTAGTTGAGGGCTCGGGGTGAGTTCGTTGAGGGCTAGGGGTGAGTTAGTTGAGGGCTCGGGGTGGGTTAGTTGAGGGCTTAGGGTGAGTTAGTTGTGGGCTTGGGGTGGGTTAGTTGAGGGCTCGGGGTGAGTTCGTTGAGGGCTCGGGGTGGGTTAGTTGAGGGCTCGGGTGGGTTAGTTGAGGGCTTAGGGTGGGTTAGTTGAGGGCTCAGGGTGAGTTAGTTGAGGGCTATGGGTGAGTTAGTTGAGGGCTAGGGGTGAGTTCGTTGAGGGCTTGGGGTGAGTTAGTTGAGGGCTTGGGGTGAGTTAGTTGAGGGCTCGGGGTGAGTTAGTTGAGGGCTCGGGGTGAGTTCGTTGAGGGCTCGGGGTGAGTTAGTTGAGGGCTCGGGGTGAGTTAGTTGAGGGCTAGGGGTGAGTTCGTGGAGGGCTTGGGGTGAGTTAGTTGTGGGCTTGGGGTGGGTTAGTTGAGGGCTTAGGGTGAGTTAGTTGAGAGCTCGGGGTAAGTTAGTTGAGAGCTCGGGGTAAGTTAGTTGAGAGCTTAGGGTGGGTTAGTTGAGGGCCTAGGGTGAGTTAGTTGTGGGCTTAGGGTGGGTTAGTTGTGGGTTTAGGGTGAGTTAGTTGTGGGTTTAGGGTGAGTTAGTTGTGGGCTTAAGGTGAGTTAGTTGTGGGCTTAGGGTGAGTTAGGTGAGGGCTTAGAGTGAGTTAGTTGTGGGCTTAGGGTGAGTTAGTTGTGGGCTTAGAATGAGTTAGTTTAGTGCTTGGGGTGAGTTAGTTGAAGGCTTAGGGTGAGTTAGTTCTGAGCTTAGGGTGAGTTAGTTGTGGGCTTGGGGTGAGTTAGTTGTGGGCTTGGGGTGAGTTAGTTGTTGGCTTGGAGTGAGTTAGTTGTGTGCTTAGGGTGAGTTAGATGAAGGCTTGGGGTGAGTTAGTTGAGGGCTTGGGGTGAGTTAGTTGAGGGCTTAGGGTGAGTTAGTTGTGGGCATAGGGTGGGTTAGTTGTGGGGGTAGGGTGGGTTAGTTGAGGGCTTAGGGTTGGTTAGTTGTGGGCTTAGGGTGGGTTAGTTGTGGGCTTAGGGTGAGTTCGTTGAGGGCTCGGGGTGGGTTAATTGAGGGCTCGGGGTGGGTTAGTTGAGGGCTTAGGGTGAGTTAGTTGAGGGCTCGGGGTGGCTTAGTTGAGGGCTTAGGGTGAGTTAGTTGAGGGATCGGGGTGGGTTAGTTGAGGGCTTGGGGTGGGTTAGTTGAGGGCTTGGGGTGGGTTAGTTGAGGGCTCGGGGTGAGTTAGTTGAGGGCTAGGGGTGTATTAGTTGAGGGCTAGGGGTGAGTTCGTTGAGGGCTTGGGCTGAGTTCGTTGAGGGCTTGGGGTGAGTTAGTTGAGGGCTCGGGGTGAGTTAGTTGAGGGCTCGGGGTGAGTTAGTTGAGGGCTCGGGGTGAGTTCGGTGAGGGCTCGGGGTGAGTTAGTTGAGGGCTAGGGGTGAGTTCGTGGAGGACTTGGGGTGAGTTAGTTGTGGGCTTGGGGTGGGTTAGTTGAGGGCTTAGGGTGAGTTAGTTGAGAGATCAGGGTGGGTTAGTTGAGAGCTTAGGGTAAGTTAGTTGAGAGCTCGGGGTGAGTTAGTTGAGAGCTTAGGGTGGGTTAGTTGAGGGCTTAGGGTGAGTTAGTTGAGAGATTAGGGTTGGTTAGTTGTGGGCTTAGGGTGAGTTAGTTGTTGGCTTAGGGTGAGTTAGTTGTGGGCTTAGGGTGAGTTAGTTGTGGGCTTAGGGTGAGTTAGTTGAGGGCTTAGGGTGAGTTAGTTGTGGGCTTAGGGTGAGTTAGTTGTGGGCTTAGGATGAGTTAGTTGAGTGCTTGGGGTGAGTTAGTTGTGGGCTTGGAGTGAGTTAGTTGTGGGCTTACGGTGAGTTAGATGAGGGCTTGGGGTGAGTTAGTTGAGGGCTTTGGGTGAGTTAGTTGAGGGCTTAGGGTGAGTTAGTTGTGGGCTTAGGGTTGGTTAGTTGTGGGCGTAGGGTGGGTTAGTTGAGGGCGTAGGGTTGGTTAGTTGTGGGCTTAGGGTGGGTTAGTTGTGGGCTTAGGGTGAGTTAGTTGTGGGCTTAGGGTGATTTAGTTGAGGGCTTGGGGTGAGTTAGTTGAGGGCTTAGGGTGAGTTAGTTGAGGGTTAGGGAGAGTTATTTGTGGGCTTAGGGTCAGTTACTTGTGGGGTTAGGGTGAGTTAGTTGTGGGCTTAGGGTGAGTTATTTGTGGGCTTAGGGTAGGTTAGTTGAGGGCTTAGGGTGAATTAATTGAGGGCTCAGGGTGAGTTATTTGAATCTTAGGGTGAGTTAGTTGAGGGCTTGGGGTGAGTTAGTTGAGGGCTCAGGGTGAGTTAGTTGAGGGCTCAGGGTGAGTTAGTTGAGGGCTCGGGGTGAGTTCGTTGAGGGCTCGGGGTGAGCTCGTTCAGGGCTCGGGGTGATTTCTTTGAGGGCTCGGGGTGAGTTCGTTGAGGGCTCGGGGTGAGTTAGTTGAGGGCTTAGGGTGGGTTAGTTGAGGGCTCGGGGTGGGTTAGTTGAGGGCTCGGGGTGGGTTAGTTGTGGGCTCGGGGTGGGTTAGTTGAGGGCTTGGGGTGGGTTAGCTGTGGGCTTAGGGTGAGTTAGTTGAGGGCTCAGGGTGAGTTAGTTGAGGGCTCGGGGTGAGTTAGTTGAGGACTCGGGGTGAGTTAGTTGAGGGCTCAGGGTGAGTTAATTGAGGGCTCGGGGTGAGTTAGTTGAGGGCTCGGGGTGAGTTAGTTGAGGGCTCAGGGTGAATTAGTTGAGGGCTCAGGGTGAGTTAGTTGAGGGCTCAGGGTGAGTTAGTTGTGGGCTCAGGGTGAGTTAGTTGAGGGCTCGGGGTGAGTTAGTTGAGGGCTCAGAGTGAGTTAGTTGAGGGCTCGGGGTGAGTTAGTTGAGGGCTCGGGGTGAGTTATTTGAGGGCTCGGGCGGAGTTCGTTGAGGGCTTGAGGTGAGTTAGTTGAGGGCTCGGGGTGAGTTAGTTGAGGGCTCGAGGTGAGTTAGTTGAGGGCTCGTGGTGAGTTAGTTGAGGGCACGTGGTGAGTTCGTTGAGGGCTGGGGGTGAGTTAGTTGAGGGCTCGGGGTGGGTTAGTTGAGGGCTTAGGGTGAGTTAGTTGTGGGCTTGGGGTTGGTTAGTTGAGGGCTTGGGGTGAGTTCGTTGACGGCTCGGGGTGGGTTAGTTGAGAGCTTGGGGTGGGTTAGTTGAGGGCTCGGGGTGAGTTAGTTGAGGGCTAGGGGTGAATTAGATGAGGGCTAGGGGTGAGTTAGTTGAGGGCTTGGGGTGAGTTCGTTGAGGGCTTGGGGTGAGTTAATTGAGGGCTCGGGGTGAGTTAGTTGAGGGCTCGGGGTGAGTTCGGCGAGGGCTCGGGGTGAGTTAATTGAGGGCTAGGGGTGAGTTCGTGGAGGGCTTGGGGTGAGTTAGTTGTGGGCTTGGGGTGGGTTAGTTGAGGGCTTAGGGTGAGTTAGTTGAGAGCTTAGGGTAAGTTAGTTGAGAGCTCGGGGTGAGTTAGTTGAGAGCTTATGGTGGGTTAGTTTAGGGCTTAGGGTGAGTTAGTTGAGAGATTAGGGTGGGTTAGTTGTGGGCTTAGGGTGAGTTAGTTGTTGGCTTAAGGTGAGTTAGTTGTGGGCTTAGGGTGAGTTAGTTGTGGGCTTAGGGTGAGTTAGTTGAGGGCTTAGGGTGAGATAGTTGTGGGCTTAGGGTGAGTTAGTTGTGGGCTTAGGATGAGTTAGTTGAGTGCTTGGGGTGAGTTAGTTGAAGGCTTAGGGTGAGTTAGTTGTGAGCTTAGGGTGAGTTAGTTGTGAGCTTAGGGTGAGTTAGTTGTGGGCTTGGAGTGAGTTAGTTGTGGGCTTAGGGTGAGTTAGATGAGGGCTTGGGGTGAGTTAGTTGAGAGCTTTGGGTGAGTTAGTTGAGGGCTTAGGGTGAGTTAGTTGTGGGCTTAGGGTGGGTTAGTTGTGGGCGTAGGGTGGGTTAGTTGAGGGCTTAGGGTTGGTTAGTTGTGGGCTTAGGGTGGGTTAGTTGTGGGCTTAGGGTGAGTTAATTGTGGGCTTAGGGTGAGTTAGTTGAGGGCCTGGGGTGAGTTAGTTGAGGGTTTAGGGTGAGTTAGTTGAGGGTTAGGGAGAGTTATTTGTGGGCTTAGGGTGAGTTAGTTGTGGGCTTAGGGTGAGTTAGTTGAGGGCTTAGGGTGAGTTAGTTGTTGGCTTAGGGTGAGTTAGTTGTAGGCTTAGGGTGAGTTAGTTGTGGGCTTAGGGTAGGTTAGTTGAGGGCTTAGGGTGAATTAATTGAGGGCTCAGGGTGAGTTATTTGAATCTTAGGGTGAGTTAGTTGAGGGCTTGGGGTGAGTTAGTTGAGGGCTCAGGGTGAGTTAGTTGAGGGCTCAGGGTGAGTTAGTTGAGGGCGTGGGGTGAGTTAGTTGAGGGCGTGGGGTGAATTAATTGAGGGCTTGGGGTGAGTTAGTTGAGGGCGTGGGATGAATTAATTGAGGACATGGGGTGAGTTAGTTGAGAGCTTGGCATAAGTTAGTTGAGGACATAGGATGAGTTAGTTGAGGGCTTAGTGTGAGTTAGTTGAGGGCGTGGGGTGAGTTAGTTGAGGGCGTGGGGTAAGTTAGTTGAGGGCTTGGGGTGAGTTAGTTGACGGCGTGGGGTTAGTTAGTTGAGGACATAGGATGAGTTAGTTGAGGGCTTAGGGTGAGTTAGTTGAGGGCTTATGTCCTGTTGAAGGACAGAGGGCAACAGAAGAAAAGTCACTTCTGGTAATATGCGTATTGATGTGTAGCGGTATTTTAAGTTATACATGAATGTGAAATTAGCTTCATGTTATTATATCACATTACCCGACACCCCACATCTTGCCAACGGCTTTGGGCGGAGGAGTGCAATTGGGAGGGTACAAGCCTTACCCTAGTGCGAGGAAGTGCAAGCTAAAGACTAAATCTCATGGCAAGCAGGCCAGACACTAAGCCTTGGTTTGCAACTATTCTATGATAGAAGCTCCGACAGGTAGACAGTACTGCTGTGTTGATCCGGCAGCTTCTGCAGCTTGTCTTGTTCCAGACGTATTGATGTTACCATTCCTCTGGAGTACACTTGACAGGCCGAGAGAGAGAGAGAGAGAGAGAGAGAGAGAGAGAGAGAGAGAGAGAGAGAGAGAGAGAGAGAGAGAGAGAGAGAGAGAGATCATGCTGCATGGGCAATACATGGTCTCTAACTTCAGCCCAGGCTTTGTATTATGGAGAGGTATAACTCCATTTTACAAACTATCAACTGTCAAGACGGCAAGATGCCACTCAGTCACTATATCACGATGATGACCAGATAGTGACTCCCAAACATGGATTTGTAAATGGACATGTATGCTCAGAGTTACAAATCACCAATATCATCATATCTATCAATCAAGAAGTCAGTATTGAAGAAAATAGATTATTAAGACAAGCACAAATGAGGTAAATGAAATATTCGGGACATGTAAAAAGATATTTTTTTTTCGTTCGCTCGTTTGAACTCAAGCGTACTCCATACACACTATTTCTAGTAGTGCTGAACTGAATTTTGCGTGTCGATTAGGTTTTCCTATTAACAGTGTCCATCACCATCATGCGAACCCACTCCGACTTCAGGGGTACTTGTAATTTACGTCCCAAGTCAAGGACGAGAGGTCAACATTTTAGTCCAACTGTCCTGTGTATGGGTTGAACCCCTTACCTCGGCATAAGCACACCGGATGTTTAAGAACACGCGTTCTTATCCATTCGGCCATGCTGACCTCGTAAAAAGACATGAAAGTTTAGGAAAGATAATTATGGAAGGAAGTGTACCTAGGAGGCGGATGAGAGGAAGATAACAGCGTAGATGGGTTAAAGATATGATAGATAATGTACACATGGCAGGAACAGCTGAGAGCTGCCGGCCTAAGACAGACATTTGGACAGACTGTTATGGGGGGAGAATTTCTGCACACGACAGGCTTCTACAGGAGCTGGAGCACATTCCTCAAACTGACATAACGGGAGGCCACTTACTTTCTGTGAATCCATGCAGATCTTGTGACGTCATCATCAGGTGGGCGGCTGGCTTGTCATCGAGCACGGCATCCTTGTTGGATCTAGGCCACTGTGATATGGTCCCTGCAGAAGAAGTGATCAGACACGTTACTACACATGCGTACACACGTTCAGTTTCTCTCTCTCTCTCTCTCTCTCTCTCTCTCTCTCTCTCTCTCTCTCTCTCTCTCTCTCTCTCTCGCTGAAACAATAACGCGAGACACAATTGAAGAGACAATCTTGATAGATTGTCCTCTATGACATCCTTTGGGATGTGTGACCGACTTAATACAATGTACCAATGAACTTTCACTTTTGTTGTTGTCTAGTATGTTGTTGTCTAGTATGTCTTCTGATAACCACTTGTTGTATCTGTTCTGTGCAGAAAACACGCATGCTCTTGATGCACATTCTATGTGTGCTGTAACCAGGCGAAAGGCTGGTGGCTGATATATGCAGAGAATGTGTTGTTGTTATTCATCTATAGCAAGTGATAAAAACCCTCTATTATGAGCAAGAATGTCATCACTCTATTAACACAATGATCACGGATGTGTTCACTCTAATCACACAATGATAACGGATGTGTTCACTCTAATCACACAATGATCACGGATGTGTTCACTCTAATCACACAATGATAACGGATGTGTTCACTCTAATCACACAATGATCACGGATGTGTTCACTCTAATCACACAATGATCAAGTATGTATTCACTATAATCACATAATGATCAAGAATGTATTCACTCTAATCACATTATGATCAAGAATTTATTCACTCTAATCACATAATGATCAAGAATGTATTCACTCTAATCACATAATGATCAAGAATTTATTCACTCTAATCACATAATGATCAAGAATGTATTCACTCTAATCACATAATGATCAAGAATGTATTCAGTGATGAAGACCACTCTAATCATACAATGATCAAGATTGTGTTCCATGATGAAGATCATTCTAATCACAGGGAGTCATCAGACCAAGCATCTTAAGAAGAAGAAGCAGCAATAGCAGGAAGAGAAGACGAAGCAGAAGATGATGATGATGATGATGATGATGATGAAGAAGAAGAAGAAGAAGAAGAAGAAGAAGAAGAAGAAGAAGAAGAAGAAGAAGAAGAAGAAGAAGAAGAAGAAGAAGGAGGAGGAGGAGGAGGAGAAGGGGGAGGAGGAGGAGGAGAAGGAGGAGGAGGAAGACGAATTCTTATATTCCCTCTACGGGAAGAAGAAGAATAGGATGAGGAGGAAGAGACAGAGGATGAAGAGGCAGAGGATGAAGAGGCAGCGGATGAAGAGCCAAAGGAGAAAGACGAATTCTTATATTCCCTCTACGAGAAGAAGAAGAAGAACAGAATGAGGAGGAAGAGTCAGAGTAGGAAGAAGAATTCTCATATTTCCTATTTCGTGGTGTTGGCTCTAATATTCCCATTTTCGTGATGATGAGTTATAATATTCCCCATTTCGCGCTGCGATGGTATAATACTCCTTCTTGCATGCTACTGGACTCTAATATTCCACCTTTCGTCCTCTCAAAGTCATGCATCTGGGAAAGGCTTCCTTCTTGTATAAA
Source organism: Cepaea hortensis (assembly GCA_963921405.1). Lineage (NCBI taxonomy): Eukaryota > Metazoa > Mollusca > Gastropoda > Stylommatophora > Helicidae > Cepaea > Cepaea hortensis. The sequence goes on from OY992883.1 coordinate 59,682,037, forward strand.
GAAAATCATCGGACTTAACCACATATAAAATGATACAAAGAAAAACGGAAACACAAGGACACAAAACAAAAAAAAAAAATTAAAAAAAAAATGGCAATCATTAGAACATAAAAAAAACACACACAACACAACAAACAAAATTAAAAAACAGCACATTCTTGTGATAGTGATTCTAAAACAATAATTTCCAAGCTTTCTTTATGGTAGTGCAGATTTCTGGCATAAAAATGCTGATGGAAAAGCGACATGGTTTTTAAGAATTACAGATGTAACTGGTATCTATATTTATGCATATTTTATGCAATGAAGACAAAGCCTTTAGTTTTGGTACATGCATTTTGGAAGATATTTAAAACTCTTTGACTGTCATTATCTCTGAATCTTTTCACCATATCTGAGCCTCCCTCACTCATCACTAATGGTCTGTGGTGGCAGCGATTGAGAATCACTGCTCACAAGTTTATTAAAAAAAAAGTGTTGCTGGAACCGGGAAACGAAATATTTCCACTAATCTTAACACGCGAGATTTCGACAGGAAAAAACACCATAAGACAGAAAAATGGTCATTATTATGACAGCTCATAATGCCATACATAAAAATTTAGAAGATATATGTTTTCCTGCAACTATATAGCACTCCAAATGTTTATTATTCTACCGCAAGAAGATCAAAAGAGAATACAGGCGCCAAAAATGTAATATGGCGCGATGACTCGGAGAGAGCGAGGTGAAAACTACACGTGATTAAATATATTTTACTTGTAAATATGTCAACATGGAGCCTGACTTGGAATAAACTCTACACCAGGGAATAACCGTGCACATAAAGTTACAGGTTGTAGCCGAGGAAGGATGCTGGTGGTGGTAAATGACTGAACAAACAGCCACGAACTAATTATATATAGAATGATTTGTTATAATAGTGGGTGTTATGATAATCGTTGTAATAGTAGCAATCAGCAGCAGCATTAGTAGTAGTAATAATAGTAGCAGCAGCAGCAACAGCAGCACATGTGGTAGTCGTAGGAGTGGCAGCAGTAGTGGTAGTTGCAGGAGGAATATCAACAGCAGTAATAGTAGTAGTACAATTAGCAGTAGTATTAGTAGTAGTAGCAGATGCAATAGTTTTTGCTGTTGTGACAGTAGTTGCAGACGAATGAGAAAATCTAGGAGTAGTAGAGCTACTGCAACAGTTGTTGTAACAGCTGATGTAGTAGTAACAGACACAAGCAGTAGTAATCATTGTTGCAATAGGAGTAGTAGTAGAAGCAGTACTAGTAGTAGTGTAAGTAGAAGTAGTATTACTAGTGGTTGTAAATAAAAGTCGAAGTCACTGCAGTAGACAGCAGCAGCTTTTAGTAGTGATAAACACTGTAGTAGTATTGGTAGCAGTAGTAATTGTGACAGTAGTAGTTTTAGTATTAGTAGCAGCAGCAATAGTAATAGCAGCAGCAGTAGTAGTAGTGCTATCTGCAGTTCTTGTTGTATTGGTGGTGTTTGTTGTAGTCGTAGTAGTAGTAATGTGGCGGCATTAGAAATAGTAGTAGTGGTGGTAATAGAAGCAAAGTATTAGTAGTAATCGTGTGCCACGCCGATATGCGTGGTCGGTCATGTTTAGCCACCTCACTCGATCACCAGAGTCGTAGACCAGCTCTGTGTTCTTGTCTCGATTATGTCGTGGCCAAACCATCCAGATATGTATCTCTCTGTCTTCATCGTTTTTCCCCCCGCAATCTTGTCACTAATTATAGTTATAGTTTATTTTATTTTACTAATTATGTTATAGTTTATTTCAAAACAATGTTTCCCCGTAGTGAATTTGAATAACGAAGACACAAACAATAGATTGCACGATTTATTGCCTGGCATATTTCGCTGCATCTCGTCAGGTACATACTGCAGAAATCACACAACATAAGGTAAATTAACTAGATAAATCCTTCAAGTTGAAATATACACATATTCGCACGGTAATGTCAATGATCTACCACGGTAATTTTAAGCTGTCGAACATGTCTTTCTGTTTGCACAATTTTGGCTTGCGTTGATTGATCATAATTGCTTCTGCAAACTTTAACAAGCGAGTATTATGTGTGTTAAACAACACGCGAAAGGCAGTGTCTCTGTCAACCACATGGCCGCTTTCGATAATGTGCCTACCAATTGAAGACGCCGGGAGTTTCCGGTGTGTCGGCCCCACTAGGCTAGCATCTCCTGTGTGTTGTATCTTGTTGACCCATTGAGGTATGTGTTCTGACACTCGTTTGTTAAGCTGTCTCTCTGTTCTACCAATGTAGAAGGTCTGACATCTACATGTGAATTGGTAGATACAATTGTTTGTGGCGTATAGAGGAACAGGCTCTTTGACTGCTGGTGTAGGAATCGGTGGGGTTTTATATCTAATGACTGGAGTTGCATAACAGAATGTTCGACCTACTGCTGTAGTAAGCCGGTCTTGTAGAAGTTGCATTACGTCATCCCCTCGAAAGGTTAGCTGGATGAATACCTTGAGTTTAGGGACTGTAGTTAGGTCTGGTTTTGGTTTGGGCTGTTGGCAGAAGCGCTTTATAAATCCTGTGGAGTACCCATTCAGGTTTAAGACATTCTTCAGAGTTTCAAATTCCTCTGTCAGTGTGTCCTGGGTGCATATCTTTCTAGCACCGTCAAACAGGGTCCGTACTAAGCCCCGTTTGTACTGGACAGGTGCGAAGCACTGCAAATTTATGTATTGGCCAGTCCATGTTCCTTTGCGATACACCGATCTTTGAATTGTGCCGTCAGCTCTACGTCTCATTAGAATATCTAGGAACGGCAACGCTTCGTTGTGTTCGTGTTCCATAGATAGAGAGATGTTTTTATGCGTCATGTTCATTGTGAACTGGAACGATGTTGCTTGTAGCTTGTCTGTGGTGATGATTAGTATATAGTCCACATAACGACGGTAAAAGGCCAAGTTGTTGATGTCTGAGGATCTCTTTTCTTCTAAATGTGCCATGAAAATGTCCGCTAGAATAGGACCAAGAGGACTCCCCATGGCCACTCCGTCAATTTGGCGGTATGACTTAGTTAGAAAATTGAATTGTATGTTGACGGTACTTAGTAGTAGTAGCCTCTCCAGAATAGGTGTTGGTATTCCTAATTTTAGTTGTTTGTCTTTAATTCGTTCGCTTGTTATTTTTACTGTCTCCTCTAATCAGACAGCCATTATTATCATGTTGTGTATATAGTGCAGGTCTCAGACAGTTATTATTATCATGTTGTGTATGTGGGGCAGGTCTCAGACAGCCATTATTATCATGATGTGTCCGTGGTGCAGGTCTCAGACAGCCATTATTATCATGTTGTGTATATGGTGCAGGTCTCAGACAGCCATTATTATCATGTTGTGTCCGTGGTGCAGGTCTCAGACAGCCATTATTATCATGTTGTGTATATGGTGCAGGTCTCAGATAGCCATTATTATCATGTTGTGTACGTGGTGCAGGTCTCAGACAGCCATTATTATCATGTTGTGTATATGGTGCAAGTCTCAGACAGCCATTATTATAATGTTGTGTATATGGTGCAGGTCTCAGACAGCCATTATTATCATGTTGTGTCCGTGGTGCAGGTCTCAGACAGCCATTATTATCATGTTGTGTCCGTGGTGCAGGTCTCAGACAGCCATTATTATCATGTTGTGTATATGGTGCAGGTCTCAGACAGCCATTATTATCATGTTGTGTACGTGATGCAGGTCTCAGACAGCCATTATTATCATGTTGTGTCCGTGGTGCAGGTCTCAGACAGCCATTATTATCATGTTGTGTACGTGGTGCAGGTCTCAGACAGCCATTATTATCATGTTGTGTACGTGGTGCAGGTCTCAGACAGCCATTATTATTATGTTGTGTCCGTGGTGCAGGTCTCAGACAGCCATTATTATCATGTTGTGTCCGTGGTGCAGGTCTCAGACAGCCATTATTATCATGTTGTGTCCGTGGTGCAGGTCTCAGACAGCCATTATTATCATGTTGTGTATATGGTGCAGGTCTCAGATAGCCATTATTATCATGTTGTGTACGTGGTGCAGGTCTCAGACAGCCATTATTATCATGTTGTGTATATGGTGCAAGTCTCAGACAGCCATTATTATCATGTTGTGTCCGTGGTGCAGGTCTCAGACAGCCATTATTATCATGTTGTGTCCGTGGTGCAGGTCTCAGACAGCCATTATTATCATGTTGTGTATATGGTGCAGGTCTCAGACAGCCATTATTATCATGTTGTGTATATGGTGCAGGTCTCAGACAGCCATTATTATCATGTTGTGTCCGTGGTGCAGGTCTCAGACAGCCATTATTATCATGTTGTGTCCGTGGTGCAGGTCTCAGACAGCCATTATTATCATGTTGTGTATATGGTGCAGGTCTCAGACAGCCATTATTATCATGTTGTGTATGTGGTGCAGGTCTCAGACAGCCATTATTATCATGTTGTGTCCGTGGTGCAGGTCTCAGACAGCCATTATTATCATGTTGTGTACGTGGTGCAGGTCTCAGACAGCCATTATTATCATGTTGTGTACGTTGTGCAGGTCTCAGACAGCCATTATTATCATGTTGTGTACGTGGTGCAGGTCTCAGACAGCCATTATTATCATGTTGTGTACGTGGTGCAGGTCTCATACAGCCATTATTATCATGTTGTGTCCGTGGTGCAGGTCTCAGACAGCCATTATTATCATGTTGTGTACGTGGTGCAGGTCTCAGACAGCCATTATTATCATGTTGTGTACGTGGTGCAGGTCTCATACAGCCATTATTATCATGTTGTGTACGTGGTGCAGGTCTCAGACAGCCATTATTATCATGTTGTGTACGTGGTGCAGGTCTCAAACAGCCATTATTATCATGTTGTGTACGTGGTGCAGGTCTCAGACAGCCATTATTATTATGTTGTGTCCGTGGTGCAGGTCTCAGACAGCCATTATTATCATGTTGTGTCCGTGGTGCAGGTCTCAGACAGCCATTATTATCATGTTGTGTACAAGGTGCAGGTCTCAGACAGCCATTATTATCATGTTATGTATATGGTGCAGGTCTCAGACAGCCATTATTATCATGTTGTGTACGTGGTGCAGGTCTCAGACAGCCATTATTATCATGTTATGTATATGGTGCAGGTCTCAGACAGCCATTACTATCATGTTGCGTCCGTGGTGCAGGTCTCAGACAGCCATTATTATCATGTTATGTATATGGTGCAGGTCTTAGACAGCCATTATTATCATGTTATGTCCGTGGTGCAGGTCTCAGACAGCCATTATTATCATGTTGTGTCCGTGGTGCAGGTCTCAGACAGCCATTATTATCATGTTGTGTACGTGATGCAGGTCTCAGACAGCCATTATTATTATGTTGTGTCCGTGGTGCAGGTCTCAGACAGCCATTATTATCATGTTGTGTACGTGGTGCAGGTCTCAGACAGCCATTATTATCATGTTGTGTACGTGGTGCAGGTCTCAGACAGCCATTATTATCATGTTGTGTACGTGATGCAGGTCTCAGACAGCCATTATTATCATGTTGTGTCCGTGATGCAGGTCTCAGACAGCCATTATTGTCATGTTATGTATATGGTGCAGGTCTCAGACAGCCATTATTATCATGTTGTGTATATGGTGCAGGTCTCAGACAGCCATTATTATCATGTTGTGTCCGTGGTGCAGGTCTCAGACAGCCATTATTATCATGTTATGTATATGGTGCAGGTCTCAGACAGCCATTATTATCGGTCAGCACTCGACGAGTGCCACTGTCTATATCACGCTCGCCGTTTATATTCCCCTGAAAGGTATTCATGTTAGGCTGGGCCGACCAGGTCAATGACAGAAACACAAATTCCTGCCTCGCTGCAGATTCAAACACATACCCGCCCGGCCAGCAGGCAAGCCTGTGCTTATTATTATTATTATTATTATAGAAACAAAACAAATGGAAGGCATTGTTTCTGAAAGAACCTGTAGGGATCGAGCAACACGAAGGTGAGGGATGAGAGCTGGTAGAAGCGCCGTGATTTGAGCCATGTTGTGCAAAGGACCTATTACATGATGATTTGGGTGTTCTCTACAGACCAGCACAACTGGAATTTTCAGTCAAACTCCTTAGTCAATTCTTACGACACGTTTGATAGTGTCTTTGTTTCCTTATACGCCTTGCTAACACGTGAGCGGGGAAAGAACAGCAGAGGTATCACAAGAGAGGTTGGCTAGGCGTAGTTATTGTAGACAAGGACCCACCCGCCATTGGGAGATAACAGACAGAAGCTTCAGCATGTCACCGAGGTCGTCGCAGCCTCACAACTGGGCACCTGATTTCTGGGAACATTACGACGACTGGCATAATGCTATCTACAATAACTCACACGTGTGTAACGGCCGTTTACTGGGAACACACAAGGTACTTCATGTGGCACATGATCACGTGTTGAATGAACTATTGCTTTCAAACGATCATTTGTGTTATGTGTTGTGTTTCCACCTTGTCGTGGTGGGGGAGCCTGAGTTTCTCAATGACCCTGAGAGCTATGCCAGCGGTAGCGTAGCTACCAGCAGGGCCTCCCAAGCCGGACAGCTCAGAGGGTAGAGAACAGACAAAGATAAACATCCTGGTCCTCCAGGTTGGGGGTTGAAGCGTGGGGTTAACATCCCCACCTTTGTAAAAACTATTTTGTTACAAATGTGCAACACATGGAAAAAATATTTTGTTGAATTACTAAATTGTGAAGCTCCAAGTAACACCTACCCACAGGAAGAGGTTCTAACGTGTGAACCACAAACTGAAGAACCTGCATTTGAAGAAATCCTATATGTAATCACACGACTTAAAAACAATAAGGCAACTGGGGCTGATGGAATTGCTGCTGAATTTATAAAGGCAGGTGGCCATGCATTACATCTAAAGCTGTACGAACTAATAATAAAAATCTGGAGGACAGAAGAATTACCCCATGAATGGAAAGAATAATTATTGATACGTATCTTTAAGAAAGGGGACAAGTTCCAATGTGAAAATTATAGAGGAATATCACTACTGTCCACAAGCTATAAGATACTACCCGCAGTATTACTAAATAGACTAAAACCATATTCAGAAGACATATTAGGTGACTAACAGGCGGGTTTTAGACAAAACAGATCAACAATAGATCAGATATTTATCTTACGACAAATAGCCGAGAAAAATTGGGAATATAAAAGAGATCCCCATAACATTTTTGTGTATTTTAAAAAGGCTTATGATTGTGTCCATAGGAATAGTCTATGGAATGCTATGCAGGAATTTGGAATACCAAGGAAGTTAATCAACATGACCAGACTATGCATGGAAGATACTTATAATATAGTAACATATAAAGGCAGGAAATCAGACCCTTTCCAAATAACATCTGGCTTGAAACAGGGTGATGCACTATCGCCGCTAATCTTCAATCTGGCTCTAGAGAAAGTTGTAAGGAAGGTAAAGGAGGAATGTGATATTGGAGGAACATCCAAGCTGCTTGATTATGCAGATGATTTAGATATTATAGGGAAAATGAACAAAAGACATTGGAAATATTAACTCACTTAAAGGAAAAAGCCCAACAGATGGGGCTGGTTATCAACCAAGATAAGACAGAATATATGGTAATTTCAAGAGACGGAATGGCTAAAAACTCTGGCCACATACAAATAGATAATATGACCATCAAAAGAACGGAAACATACAAATACCTGGGTACAATCATCAACTGCTCCAACATCATAAGGGAAGAAATACAAACTAGAATCAATTCTGGAAATAAGATATACTATGCACTACAACATCTACTAAAATCAAATGCGCTATTCGAAACACCAAAATCACAATATACAAAACACTGATCAGACCAGTTGTGCTGTATGGCTCTGAAACCTGGAGTATGACTAAAGGAGACGAAGCCTTGCTACAAACCTTTGAGAACAAAGTTTTAAGGCGCATCTTTTGGACCTATTAGGGATACACAAAGTGGAGAGTGGAAAAGAAGAAGTAACAAAGACATTTACGATCTGCTTAAGTCCCCGCTAATCACTGGTATCATGAAGGCTAATAGACTGCAATGGATGGGGCATATAGAAAGAATGGAAGATAATAGGGAAACAAAACTCGCTTACACTCAGGAAATAAATGACCGTAGACCCCGAGGTAGACCAAAAAGACGGTGGAGAGATAATATATATACAGACCTACAAGCACTTGGAATCAACGACTGGCAAGAGAAGGTCAACCAGAGAGACGAATGGAGACGGATTGTATCTGCAGCAAAGAACCTCAGTGGCTCGGAACGCTGAAGTAGAAGAAGAAAGTAAATGCACGGCAGAAATTACTAGTCGAGTCAATCATATTACATCATGTACGCTAGGTGGCGTTTTCATGAGATGAGCTTACTAGTTCCCTTCCTGTTGATCCTGTTCTGGTCAGAGAAATGACTGTTATCAATTGTAGCAGATTGTTCAATTTCAAGGTAGTTGGTCACTAGAATCGTCATTTGTTGGTCAGTAGAATTATAACTAGAATGATGAGTTATTCCATTCAGGTAGTCACACAACACACGTATTGACAGAACACTTGCGAGTTCTATAAGCAGTGAGTGCAAGACTTCGGCGCTGATTGCCTACCACCACATGGGAATTGCTGTTAATTTCTTGTCTCGAAATGCTAAAAGTCTGGAGTCCTCCCTCCTCTACATCACAGCATCACCCGTTTGTCAGGAAAGTGTCTGTCCTTGATGCCTCACATGGCATTGAAAAGATGTCATGGCAAGTATGAAACCTGACCCTGTCAGGCCAATGCCAAACATCCAGTTAAAATGCATGTTTTAAATTTAGGTAAATCCTTATTCAACTGGGAATTAAGCTTGGAACACCAGCACACTAACGCAACAATAAGAACCATGCCAGTTTAAATTACCCGTGCGCAGTGTGCAGTCTCGATGATTACTCCGCTTAGTTTTCACCGAAGAGATCAATTCACGCTAAAAAATAACGCAGATCTCTGTAGGGGCCGCTGATGAGCTGCTTGGAAACACAAATAATAATAAAAAATAAAAAATAAAACAAAGTAGAACGCATCGCTGTTAGAGTCATACGAGGATGATCAGAATTTCATGCTAATGACAGACGCTGTGACAGATGAAAGCAAAGCTAGCTTAATACGTAGAGATAAATTTATAGCTAGAAGTAAGGGGAGGGGATGGGAGAGAAGAGAAAAAGAAGCTGAGGAAGAAGAAGAAGAAGAAGAAGAAGAAGAAGAAGAAGAAGAAGAAGAAGAAAAGAAGAAGAAGAAGAAGAAGAAGAAGAAGAAGAAGAAGAAGAAGAAGAAGAAGAAGAAGAAGAAGAAGAAGGAGAAGAGATGAAAAATCTGCACCTTTTTGTTGGTAAAGACACTCACACATACACACACATAAATAAATACATACAAACATAAACAGGTCAAACAACACCTAGGGATAGTGACGTTGGAAGAGAGACTATTCAACAAACAGTCCAATTCTCTCCCACTCTGAGACGAAATCACATTTGGCTCCATCAAAACCAGATTTGACTTCTCAGCCGACTCCATGTTAGCGCGCCACGGTTGTCCCGGGGAGGCACCAGCGTGGCTTCCGCTGCACCACCACACTCCATCATTGCCGGGTTGACGTGATTAACTGGCGGATCAATATCATACACCGACAATGTGGGGGCTTGGGGTCGTCTGATCAACCAGGGATCGGAGACTAAACCGCGGCATTATGCCAGGGTTGTAGCACGGAGACCGCTGAGCCAACGAACAGAGACGTTCTTAGTAAAACAGTCACACATAAATCTACCCAGAGACTGTCACAGTAAAACAGACATTCATACATTTACTGGGAGACTGTCACCGTAAAACATACGTACCTACCTACCTACCTACCTACCTACCTACCTACATACATACATACACACACACACACACACACACACACACACACTTGGAGACTGTCACAGTAAAACAGACATATATACATTTACTGAGAGACTGCCACTATAACACATAAACAAATTAACTTACTGGGAGACTGAAACATAGTTAGTTATACACTTACTGCTTGTGATTGGTATAGTAAAGCAGACAATATGACTGATCATGTCTGGTGCTGTGAAAAAGAGCCATAAACTTACTGCACGTAACTGGTACAGTATAATGTGTTTTGCATATCCTTTACAGGACATCGCTGTCGACATCAGCATCTTTCAGCTGATTATATATACATATAAAACAGAATGTATGTATGTGGGTGGGTGGGGATGTATTTGATGCGTTCGATAACGGTCCATCCGATTGAGATGAAATTTTCTACATGTTTTCTTTTCATTCCCGTGCAGCCAACTGTCATAGTTTGGTACTGTACAATCAGCTATTTACTTACTAAAATTTAATTTTGTAATTACCTGACTTAACATAAGCAAATTTATATAAAGGGACATAACTTTTAGTAGCATTGCTATATCTTAGGTTAAGTCCCCTGACTATAGATAGATAGATAGATAGATAGATAGATAGATAGATAGATAGATAGATCTGACCCGATAGATAGAGAGGGTTGGAGAGACGGACGGACGGACAGGCAGGCAGGCAGACAAACAGACAGACTGACAGACAGACAGACAGATAGATAGACAGATAGATAGACAGACAGGCAGAGTCGTCAGACAGACAGACAGTCGGGAACGGGAACTTTTATGACTACTTATATGAATTAAATGAGATGCTCCCCATCAGGGACTGGGCGAAGCCGGGTCAGACAGACAGACAGACAGACAGACAGACAGATAGACAGACAGACTGATAGTCGGAAACGGGAGCTTATACGACTACTTATATGAATTAAATGAGATGCTCCCCACCAAGAGCTGGGCAAAGCCCAGATAGGTAGATAGATAGACAGACAGACAGACAAGCAGACAGACAGATAGATAGATCCCCGCTAGGACCTGGGAGAAGCCGGGCCGGGTCAGCTAGTATATATATAAACATACAAATACCTGGGTACAATCTTCAACTGCTCCAACATCATAAGGGAAGAAATACAAACTAGAATCAACTCTGGAAATAAGATATACTATGCACTACAACATCTACTAAAATCAAAGGCGCTATCTCGTAACACCAAAATCACAATATACAAAACACTGATCAGACCAGTTGTGCTGTATGGCTCTGAAACCTGGAGTACAACGAAAGGAGACGAAGCCTTGTTACAAACCTTTGAGAACAAAATTTTAAGACGCATCTTTGGACCCATTAGGGATACACAAAGTGGAGAGTGGAAAAGAAGAAGTAACAAAGACATTTATGATCTGTTTAAGTCCCCGCTAATCACTGGTATCATGAAGGTTAATAGACTACAATGGCTGGGGCATATAGAAAGAATGGAAGATAATAGGGAAACAAAACTCGCTTACACTCAGGAAATAAATGACCGTAGACCCCGAGGTAGACCAAGAAGGCGGTGGAGAGATAATACATGTACAGACCTACAAGCACTTGGAATCAACGACTGGCAAGAGAAGGTCCACCAGAGAGACGAATGGATACGGATTGTATTTGCAGCAAAGAACCTCAATGGCTCGGAACGCTGAAGAAGAAGAAGAAGAATATATATATAGTGGTTTCTGACGAAAATGCAAGAATATCCTGGATAAACAGAAAAACCATCGACCAAATCCTACAAGCAACAAATTAAAATTGTACACTGATGAGAGAAATTAGACATAGACAGTTAACATTGTTTTGTCATGCTATGAGAAGAAATAAATTGGAGATCTTGGTGAGAACTAGCAAGATCGAGGGGAAGAGAACAAGGGGAAGGCAGAAAAGTAAATACCTGGATGGCGTGGCCACGTGGTATGGTCGAGATAAGAAAATTGCGCTGATCCACGACTCTGGTGATCGCGTAAGATGGCGAATCATGACCTTAAGGCACGGGACATGATATATATATATATATATATATATATATATATATATATATATATATATATATATATATATATATATATATATATATATATATGTTGCATATCCCTTACAGGACGTTGCAGTCAAAATCAGCATTTTTCAGCTGCTGTTGATGTACTAGGCAAGATTACGCTCCGTAGTTTGCCATTGCTTTCTGAGCGACCTGCTCACATACCCCCGTAAGTTACCAGCGCGATGCGAACCGCTGCCGATTCTCGCGCAGTTGTGGTGCTCACGAGAATATACGGAATTACGGAGAAAGACGTTAACTACTAGGCCGGGGAGATCGGCATATATATATGGTGTGCGTGTGTGTGATGTTATATGTTTGTGTGTGTGTGGTGTTATATGTTTGTGTGTGTGTGTGTGATGTTATATGTGTGTGTGTGTGTGATGTTATATGTTTGTGTGATGTAATATATATATATATATATATATATATATATATATATATATATATATATATATATATGTGTGTGTGTGTGTGTGTGTGTGTGTGTGTGATGTTATATGTTTGTGTGATGTTATATATTTGTGTGTGTGTGTGATGTTATATGTTTGTGTGTGTGTGATGTTATATGTTTGTGTGATGTTATATGTTTGTGTGTGTGTGATGTTATATGTTTGTGTGTGTGATGTTATGTTTGTGTGTGTGTGTGTGTGTGATATTATATGTTTGTGTGTGTGTGATGTTATATGTTTGTGTGATGTTATATGTTTATGTGTGTGTGTGTGATGTTATATGTTTGTGTGATGTTATATGTTTGTGTGTGTGTGTGTGTGTGTGTGTGTGATGTTATATGTTTATGTGTGTGATGTTATATCTTTGTGTGTGTGATGTTATATATATATATATATATATGTGTGTGTGTGTGTGTGTGTGTGAGATGTCATATGTTTGTGTGTGTGTGATGTTATATATGTGTGTGTGTGTGATGTTATATGTTTGTGTGTGTGATGATATGTGTGTGATGCTATGTGTTTGTGTGTGTGTGTGTGATGTTATGTGTGTGTGTGTGTGTGTGATGTTATATGTGTGTGTGTGTGATGCTATGTGTTTGTGTGATGCTATATGTTTGTGTGATGTTATAACTTTGTATGATGTTATGTGTGTATGATGTCATATGTGTGTGATGTTATATGTTTGTGAGTTGTTATAAATGTGAGTATATTCACATGTGTGTGTGTGCTGTTGTGTGTGTGTGTGTGTGTGTGTGTGATGTTATATATGTGTGTGATGTTATATGTGTATGTGATGTTATATATGTGTGTGTGATGTTATATATGTGTGTGATGTTATATGTGTGTGTGATGTTATATGTGTGTGCGTGATGTTATATGTGTGTGTGTGTGTGTGTGTGTGTGATGTTATAGGTGTGTGTGATGTAATATGTGTGTGTGATGTAATATGTGTGTGTGATGTAATATGTGTGTGTGATGTTATATGTGTGTGTGTGTGTGTGATGTTATATGTGTGTGTGATGTTATATGTGTGTGTGTGTGATATTATGTGTGTGTGTGTGTGATGTTATATATATATATATATATATATATATATATATATATATATATATATATATATATATATATATATATGTGTGTGTGTGTGTGTGTGTGATGTTATACGTGTGTGTGTATGATGTTATATATGTGTGTGTGTGATGTTATATGTGTGTGTAAGAGATCTCAGGGTCGGCCTCTACTACGATACAAAGATGTGTGTAAGCGGGACATGATTGATACAGGCATTGATAATGCACATTGGGAGCAAGTCGCCGCTGAACGTGTTGCATGGAGGGCAAATATCAGAAATGGAATAAAGTCAAAGGAGAAAATTATTGCAGAAAAGTCACACACCAAGCGTTTGAGACGTAAGATGGTGCATGATGGTGGAAATGACCACGTGTTCACATGCACCCACTGTGAACGGACATTTACAGCGCAAATTGGCCTTATCAGTCACACTCGCTACCGCCATAGTTAAAAGTTATTATGCCTTTTTAAAGCACAAACTATCGTCTGTCAAGACGGCAAGGTGCCAATGATATGATGATATGTATGATGTTATATCTTTGTGTAATGCTATATGTGTGGGTGATTATATATATATATATATATATATATATATATATATATATATATATATATATATATATATATATATATATATGTGTGTGTGTGTGTGTGTGTTTGTGTTTGTTTGTGTGTGTGTTTGTGTTTGTTTGTGTGTGATGTTATATACGCGTGTGTGTGTGTGTGTGTGTGTGTGTGTGTTTGATGTTATATACATGTTTAGGTGTGGTGTAATATATGTGTGTGTGATGTGATATATGTGTGTGTGATGTTATATGTTTGTGTGGCCAAACCAACTGGATTTTCCATCCGCCTCTTACTTTCTCTATCGAATTTCCTGGAAACGCCGTGGCGTAGTAGTTAGTGTGCTTCTTGTCAAGATAGGGACCGGGTTCAATCCCCAGCAGTATCAGCTTTAACTGCGGCTTTGGGGACTACCCAGCCTCATATAAATAGGCCCCATCTTCATAATTGTCTGGGATTTGCCGGAGAAGGAAAGGCGACGAGGAGGAAAGGCGACGAGGAGGAAAGGCGACGAGGAGGAAAGGCGACGAGGAGGAAAGGCGACGAGGAGGAAAGGCGACGAGGAGGAAAGCTGACACCCCACCTAATGTGTCATAGCCCAGTATATGTGCAGGTCTAACACTTCAACGTCATTATATGCCATATGATTACCTTCACATTCTTTTGAATAATCTTGTTAAAATTCCCCACCCCCTCCTTATCCTTCAGTACTGTCTTGCTGCCTACCTATCGTCATCATCATTATGTGCCATGCCGATAAGCGTTGGCGGTTATGTTTCGCCATCTCACACGATCAAAAGCGTCGTAGATCAACTCTGTGTTCTCGATTCGACCATGCCACATGGCAGTCTTCCTGATATTTACTTCTTTGCCTTCCCTTTGTTCTTTTCCACTCATTGCTGCGTTATTACCAAGTTCTCCAATTTATTTCTTCTCATATCGTGCCCAACAATTGTGACTACGTCTAATTTAATCTAATTAGTTTACGGTTTTCATTTGTTTCTTGTATGACTTGGTCATTGGTTTTTCTGTATGCCCATGGTATGCTTTGTAGTTTCTCCAGAAACCACGTTTCCACTGCCATTAGATGTATTTCAGCTTCTCTGTTCATTGTCCACGCTTCACATACATACAAAAGTACAGGTTCTATGTAGCACTTTCCTCGTTCCTTTTCTCGTTGCAAATGACATCTTTATAATGGTCACTATGTTTTTCCCTTTGCAAAAGGCTACATTCGCCATGGCTTGTTCTAATCTGACTATGTATATAATTACCTACCCGATACAAACTGCCCACCCATCAAACTATCTGCCTACTGGCCTGTCTGTCACTGAGTGTTGTATTCTGTAAGCGATCCAATCTCCCGGAGGTCTGAGCAGGATTACAGTTAACGAGCCTAGTGTTTCGTGAGGTCGATCTGATTGGTTTGTTTAGACTGCATTAGTCTGCCCATGTGACTGCACGAGAAGTCACAGTCTGTAGACAAATATCAGTTGAGTACTATACTCTTAGCGGCCTGTCTGCTACCATCCCTCACCCTCTCTCTATCTGCGTACGTCCTTCTCACTCTTGGTTTTTGTGTTGTTGCATGTTTCTGCTGTCCTCTCAATTGGGACACGGTGTGGATACCTCTTAACTCATCCAACACAGAATTTGTGTTTCTAATTGCCACATGCTGAGGAGAGGGTCTGCGCAGTGTCATGATTTCACTCTACTGGTGACCATGTCATGATTTCACTCTACTGGTGACCATGTCATGATTTCAATCTATTGGTGACCGTGTCATGATTTCACTCTACTGGTGACCATGTCATGATTTCACTCTACTGGTGACCATGTCATGATTTCACTCTATTGGTGACCATGTCATGATTTCACTCTATTGGTGACCATGTCATGATTTCACTCTACTGGTGACCATGTCATGATTTCACTCTATTGGTGACCGTGTCATCATTTCACTCTACTGGTGACTGTGTCATGATTTCACTCTACTGGTGACCATGTCATGATTTCACTCTACTGGTGACCGTGTCATGATTTCACTCTATTGGTGACCGTGTCATGATTTCACTCTATTGGTGACCGTGTCATGATTTCACTCTACTGGTGACCATGTCATGATTTCACTCTACTGGTGACCATGTCATGATTTCACTCTACTGGTGACCGTGTCATGATTTAACTCTACTGGTGACCATGTCATGATTTCACTCTATTGGTGACCATGTCATGATTTCACTTTATTGGTGACCGTGTCATGATTTCACTCTATTGGTGACCATGTCATGATTTCACTCTACTGGTGACCATGTCATGATTTCACTCTACTGATGACCATGTCATGATTTCACTTTACTGGTGACCATGTCATGATGTCACTCTATTGGTGACCGTGTCATGATTTCACTATATTGGTGACCATGTCATGATTTCACTCTACTGGTGACCATGTCATGATTTCACTCTACCGGTGACCATGTCATGATTTCACTCTATTGGTGACCGTGTCATGATTTCACTCTATTGGTGACCATGTCATGATTTCACTCTACTGGTTGTAGCGAAACGCCAGTGGTCCATGTCCTTATGCATTCTTTTATTTTGGGTAAACAGGGGGAAACGGCTTTCGGAAGCTTTCAGTTCTCTTGTTCGCTCAAATCTCCATGAAAGATGGTTCTTTGGGTTATCTTCATACCACAATCTTTACATGGAGCGAGTATATATTTGTCTTTCCTTTCGGGTAGACCCGATGGAGCGCCTTGCGTCAAATGTGCACTGGTGCGGCTGCTGGTCAATTGATGGCCGTGCCAACACCTACCGTTTGATAGTTGCAGCATGTCAAGTGATTTAAAGATTACGACAGAGGTGCAACATACTACTGAGGTAGTGGAAAGGTAATACTTGAGTTGTGGGTGGTCCAGCCAGACCTGGACTTATAAATGTATTTTGTCTCGAGGGGGAAGATGAATTGGCGAAAAGCCAATCATAACAAATGAAGAGTTGGTTGACCGTTGGCAATCTAACTAGGTGTTTTGTTCTTGGCATAGCCGGGGAAGTGAATCTGAACAATATATCTCCACAGAGGATTTCATTTGTTCTTGGCGTCAGATGAGCTGTTGCTATCTTTCTTTCTACGGCTTGAATTGGGCATATTGTCATCTTTCTGTGGAATATCATCATTGGATAGCTATGGTAATCTATGATCTATCTTCTTGAGCCAGAAGAGGCTATACACAGGACTATCTCTTTCGTCTGTCACTCGATAGGATGATGTCGGGAGGATAATGGACTCCTCTATCTCACTGAGAGAACCTGAACTCATCTACACTATGGCGTGTGCAGGACAATGCCGGTACATTGGGGCGACAGCTCAGTCGAGAGCGGCGGCCGGGAGGGGTAGTATCTTCTTTCCTATTCTTGCTGGGAATGGGGAACTACACGGCGTGCCATATAACCCCACTACTATACTATATTTAGTTAACGGGGAGAAACACACAGATTACTAGGCGCACCACACCACAAGATCTTGGTTGTGAGAAAGGCATGGTTTGCAAGTGAGAAGAAAGCATGGAAATGAATGTGCCCAATAATAATAAAGGCTTGGTATGAGTGTGGAAAGTGTGTCTTGTAGACAAAACGTTCCTAGGGTGGACAACCTGACATCTACAAGCTGGAAGTCTACTCAAGCCCGGACGTAGCCAATCCAGCGGCTACCTGACAGGTCAGGCCCATTCAGTCGGGTATCGTATATAATGCATTGGGTAGAGATCCTATATGTCAAATATATTAACTGAGACCCTATTGGTCCTCAGGATTGTGTGATGCATGAGTCCGCCCAGTCGCTCAATATTGTTTGTCATCTCCAGGGTCCTCTTCTGTTGGACGTGACTAAATCGGACAGTATCCACACGGCTTCTATGATAGAGCCAAATACGTCTGATGAAGCCAGATCAATGTATAAGCCATCCCACACATGGTGTGCCTAACTCTGAGAGAGAGGCAAGGGCATATCTTGAGGAAATGACATAGGCCCGAGAGCAGTTGAATTCTGGGCTGAGTCTACGCATGATTATCCTGCATACCATGAGAAAATGACAATTTGCAGTAATGGTGCATCTCGGGTCCTTTCAGTGACATAGGCCCGAGAGCAGTTGATTTCTGGGCTGAGTCTACGCATGATTATCCGGCATACCCATTTTGTACCGGACATTGAAAGACACCTATCTATGTTAATTCCATGAACAATTCCCATTATGGGAAACCATAATTCAATGGAAGTCCTCAAAAACCAGTGGCTTTGATTCTACAGAAGCCGGTTGAACTTACACCCAAGTACCGGGAAGGAAGGAGCTTCTGGCACACGTGGTGAGATGTATGTGGACAGATCGGACAATATATGAAGCTGGGTCTGTGACTATGGCAACCTGAGGCTCTGTGCCTGAACTTTATCTGTGTTGTGTCTGTTTAGAACTTTCTGTGTTAACTACCTTGATGTTTTTCTGTGCTGTCCTGTATTGATTTAATAAATCAAGTTTTAGTTTATTCCAACGATCACTGTGTTATATATATGGATCAGCCAGAAGAACACGGCAGGAAATAGGTCCTTAGGTCGAAAGAAAGAGTGACAGTGAGTCCGGGGAAAACGGAGGAGGGTTGGCAGGTAAAGACCTATCCCAGCCAGGGCTATAAAGAGAATAATTTTGAAATATTGTGATAGGGCTATTTGGGACCCTCCACGTAGCTTGTTACAATTTCTGGGGGCACGTCGCGGGATATTTGAAATCCTGGTGGAGTTCTGGCTGATTTAGTGATAGGGGACAGATATCCTTGTCTACTATCAATAGGTTCTGCCTACCGTGCCTGGCTATTGTCTATACTCTTCCTGACACAGACTGACCGACATACGACGTGTTGTGGTCGTATAATGTAACTTGTTGTGTACTTGTGAGTGCAATTTAATAGACAATTACCTCTTCCCTTACCCTCTGAGTTTAGGATGGCATCAGCTGGGTTTAATGTCGCTGACGTACAGGCTACAGGGCGTGAGATGGGCTATGATGGAGCGGAGTTACAGAAATATGTGCAGGAAGTGGAAAGAGACTTCAGACAGGCTGTGCGCGAAGCCAAGAAAATGGAGGCCGAGCAGGCAGTCAGAGACCATGAGTTCCGTATGAGGGAGTTGGAGCTAAAAGCTCAAACTGCCAAGGAAACCGAGGGTGCAGTGGGAGGCGCTGTTCTCCCTGACTCAACATCTTCTAGTGGCGGTCCATACCAGGCAATGAAGTTCCCATTACTCCCGTTCGATGAACACAAAGATAAGATCGACCAGTATCTTCACAGATTTCAGTCGATGGCTTTGGCTATGGGATTGGAACGTGGGAAATGGAATTTGAAACTCTCACAGGGCCTGAGGGGGACAGCGTACGAGGTCTACTCAAGGTTGCCACCTGGTATGGAGAATAACTATGAGGCTCTGGAAAAAGCATTATTGAAAAGGTTCCAGATGACAGCCCATACATACCGACAGCAGTTCAGAAAGTCGAAGAGAGAGCCAGGAGAGATGTTCGCAGCCTACAGTGTCAGACTGAAGTCTTACCTTTTGAAGTGGATGTCATTAGCTGGATTTGCTAACGACTATGAAAGTTTGGAAGAATTAGTGGTCGTGGACCAAATGAAGAGGATGATGCCTAAGCCATTGCAAACCTTCTTGCTTGAAAATGGGGCAGAAAGGTTAGACATAGTCAACACATTGGCGGAAAGGTATGTGCTAGCTCATGGGGATAATGGGGAATTGTCACAACCCAATCCCCGACCACCAGACACATGGTCTGGAAAGAAGAAGAACCCTAAAACAGCTCACACCAAGAAGGAGGATCCTTTCGAGAAAGTTCCTATTAAGAAACCCTCTGGTAAGAGTCCACCTGGATCTCCTAAAAGAAAGTGGAGTGAAAAGTGGTGCGCCTATTGCAAATCTCCCACACACAATACGGTTGATTGCCGGCGTAAACAGAAAGACTCTCACTATGCTGCTTGTCTTGTAGAAACCGGGGAAAGGTATCACAAGGAAGTAGAAGGGAGGGATCTTGGGAACAATGATTCAGAAAAACCACCAGTAGTAGAAACGGTACTTGTGAACGGACAACCAGTTGAGTGTCTCTATGACACCGGTCTGCAGTTTGAGGCTGTAATTTCATCACACTTAGTGAGTCCGGAGCAGCTAACCGGGGAATCTATTGAGATTCAAACGGCGACAAAGAGTGCGGTAGCGATGTCTCTTCCAATTGCGAAGGTAGACATCAAATCAAAATATGTTACCGGTACTATACAGGCAGCCGTTCTGCTAGATCCTATCTTCCCAGTGATCTTGGGTTGTCGCTACGTCTTTCTAGGGATTCCAACCGAACCCATGTACGTAGGGGCGATGCAAACCAGATCTCAATCGGAGGATGAGCAGACGCCGGCCTTGATCGTGAATCCCTTGCCTGGGGAGTTACGAGCTGCTCAAAGCCAGGATGCTACGTTGCAACCTTGCTTCAACCAGTTGCAAAAAAAGTCTGACCCACCAAGACGGGGTCAGTATTATATGAAGAATCGGTTACTGTACCGGAGAGCCGGAGTGGAGGAACGCCAGCATGGACAGCTGGTAGTTCCTAAGGCCTATCGGGAACAGCTTCTTCATATGGGACACACCATTTCATTCAGTGGACATATGGGTGTCGGGGCAACTCTCCAGCGCATTTCCTGCCATTACTACTGGCCAGGGATGACTGGAGACGTGCGTAGGTACGTCAAGTCGTGCCCAGAGTGCCCGCGTGTGGCACCAAAAACACTGGACGGCTCCGGTAGTCCTGGGAGACATGCCCATTATGAACTCTCCTTTCGAGAGAGTTGCCATCGATCTTGTTGGTCCTCTTCCTCGGACTAGGAAGAGGAATAAGTACATTCTCACGATGGTGGATTGCTGTTCCATGTGGGGCGAGGCGATACCGTTGGCCACAATCGACTCTAAGCGAGTGGCTGATGCACTGATGGAGACCTTTACTCGGTTGGGATTTCCCAACCAGATCCTAACGGACAATGGGTCTCAGTTCTGTGGTAAGCTGATGGAAGAAGTCTTTCGTATCTTCCAGACTAACCACATTCACACAAGCCCGTACCACCCTCAGTCTAATGGGCAAGTAGAGAGGTTTAATGGTACCTTGATGACCATGCTTCGGAAGCTGGCTCAAGAGAAACCAGACAGATGGGATGAGTATATCTCAGCCGCCTTGTTCGCCTATCGGGAGGTTCCCCATGGGTCGACCGGGTTGCCACCAGCCACTCTACTATTCGGGAGGCCAATCAAGGGTCCCTTAGAAGCCTTATTGAGATGTTGGACAGAGGAAGAAACTTCCGAAGAAGTTGTATCCTCATATAAATACGTCGAAGAGTTAAAGAAGAAACTCCAGACGGGTTGGGCTTTGGCAGCTCAGAATCTGAGAGCGGCCAGAAAGAGACACGCGGCCTACTACAATAGAAGGACGAAAGATAGGTCTCTTAAGGTGGGGGATCGGGTTCTGTTGTTACTTCCAGTAGGTTCCAATAAACTCGAGATTGGGTGGCAGGGGCCTTTCCCGGTGGAAAGGGTTGTTTCCCGCACTAACTATGCCATCCGAATCAGGGGGAAGTCCAAAATCTTCCACATTAACCTCCTCAAGAAGTATGAAGAACGATCGGTCGGTACTTCTCTCCCACTCATGACTATGGCGGTCGCGATGGAAACTGAATCGGGCGAAGACGCGGATAGGGGGTATCCATTACACCCTGGGGAAACCTATAGGGATGTACATATAAATCCTGATCTGTCGGCTGAAGAAACAGACCTGGTCATCCGTTTGTTGGAGTCCCATCAGCAGATTCTTACCGATCGGCCAGGGCGGACAGGGTTAGTCGAGTTTGATATGACTCTGAATACCCAAGACCCCGTTCGCCAAAAAATATATCCAGTGCCCTTTTCGAAAGAGAAGGCCCTGGAAGCTGAAATTCAGAAGCTTCTGGACGATGACATCATCACTCCTTCGACTTCTCCGTATAATGCCGGGGTTGTCTTGTTGAGGAAGCCAAGCGGGGAGCACCGCTTATGTATTGATTACAGGCATTTAAACAGTTGTACGACATTCCAAGTTGAGCCGTTACCAAACACAAATCAACTATTTGCCAGATTAAATAGGGCAAAGTACTTCTCAAAAATCGATTTAAGCCGGGAATATTATCAGATCCCTGTGAAGCCTGAGGTTCGGTCCATGCTCGCTTTCAGTACTCCGAGCGGCCATTACGAATTTAAGGTGATGCCCTTTTGGGCTGAGCAATGCGCCCAGTGTGTTCACACGCATGATGAGAAAGTTATTAGACCCTTTAAGGGATCCCTCTGTCGTCTCGTTTATGGATGATATTCTCATCGCGTCTGACAATCTGAATGATCACCTGAAATCCTTGGAACAGATCTTCATAAGATTGAAAGAGGAGGGGTTAACCGCCCGTCCAGCCAAATGCATGATTGGATATCAATCCTTGGAATTTCTGGGACATACTATTACCCCAGGGCGACTGGTACCGGAAGAAAAGAATATTGAGAAGGTCCGTCTCGCACCCCGTCCTAAATCCAAAAAAGATGTTAGGTCTTTCTTGTCTCTGTGTGGGTTTTACCAGAAATTCATTCCGAAGTTCAACGAAATAGGGGCGCCGTTAACCGAAACCCTGAAGAAAGGATCGCCAGATCCTATAGTTTGGACCCCGAGCTGTGAAGAGGCTTATGGGAAGCTGAAACAGGCGTTGGTGGATAGGCCAGTCCTGCAACTCCCAGATTTGGAGAAAACGTTTGTTCTGAGAACCGACACGAGTAACATAGGGATTGGGGCAACTCTGTTGCGGGAAGGGCGAGATAATCCTTCAGTGCTGTGTCCGGTGGCATATGCCAGTCGAAAACTGTTACCCGCCGAACGGAATTACTCCACCGTCGAACGGGAATGTCTAGCTCTAGTGTGGGCGGTACAGAAATTTCAACCTTATCTGTATGGAGTCCAGTTCAAAGTGCAATCCGACCATCAACCTCTGACGTTCTTGGCAACTTCTAAGAAACTGAACGCGAGGTTAATGAGATGGTCATTGCTCCTACAACCGTATCAGTTCACGGTCGAATACATCCCCAGAAGGGAGAATGTGGGAGCAGATTTCCTATCACGGCATCCTATGGTTGAATGTGAGGGTGGGGTCATTCGAACAGAACCACTGACAGTAGAAAGTTCGTAGGGTTCGACTTTCTTAAGAGGGGGCCTATGTAGCGAAACGCCAGTGGTCCATGTCCTTATGCATTCTTTTATTTTGGGTAAACAGGGGGAAACGGCTTTCGGAAGCTTTCAGTTCTCTTGTTCGCTCAAATCTCCATGAAAGATGGTTCTTTGGGTTATCTTCATACCACAATCTTTACATGGAGCGAGTATATATTTGTCTTTCCTTTCGGGTAGACCCGATGGAGCGCCTTGCGTCAAATGTGCACTGGTGCGGCTGCTGGTCAATTGATGGCCGTGCCAACACCTACCGTTTGATAGTTGCAGCATGTCAAGTGATTTAAAGATTACGACAGAGGTGCAACATACTACTGAGGTAGTGGAAAGGTAATACTTGAGTTGTGGGTGGTCCAGCCAGACCTGGACTTATAAATGTATTTTGTCTCGAGGGGGAAGATGAATTGGCGAAAAGCCAATCATAACAAATGAAGAGTTGGTTGACCGTTGGCAATCTAACTAGGTGTTTTGTTCTTGGCATAGCCGGGGAAGTGAATCTGAACAATATATCTCCACAGAGGATTTCATTTGTTCTTGGCGTCAGATGAGCTGTTGCTATCTTTCTTTCTACGGCTTGAATTGGGCATATTGTTATCTTTCTGTGGAATATCATCATTGGATAGCTATGGTAATCTATGATCTATCTTCTTGAGCCAGAAGAGGCTATCCACAGGACTATCTCTTTCGTCTGTCACTCGATAGGATGATGTCGGGAGGATAATGGACTCCTCTATCTCACTGAGAGAACCTGAACTCATCTACACTATGGCGTGTGCAGGACAATGCCGGTACATTGGGGCGACAGCTCAGTCGAGAGCGGCGGCCGGGAGGGGTAGTATCTTCTTTCCTATTCTTGCTGGGAATGGGGAACTACACGGCGTGCCATATAACCCCACTACTATACTATATTTAGTTAACGGGGAGAAACACACAGATTACTAGGCGCACCACACCACAAGATCTTGGTTGTGAGAAAGGCATGGTTTGCAAGTGAGAAGAAAGCATGGAAATGAATGTGCCCAATAATAATAAAGGCTTGGTATGAGTGTGGAAAGTGTGTCTTGTAGACAAAACGTTCCTAGGGTGGACAACCTGACATCTACAAGCTGGAAGTCTACTCAAGCCCGGACGTAGCCAATCCAGGGGCTACCTGACAGGTCAGGCCCATTCAGTCGGGTATCGTATATAATGCATTGGGTAGAGATCCTATATGTCAAATATATTAACTGAGACCCTATTGGTCCTCAGGATTGTGTGATGCATGAGTCCGCCCAGTCGCTCAATATTGTTTGTCATCTCCAGGGTCCTCTTCTGTTGGACGTGACTAAATCGGACAGTATCCACACGGCTTCTATGATAGAGCCAAATACGTCTGATGAAGCCAGATCAATGTATAAGCCATCCCACACATGGTGTGCCTAACTCTGAGAGAGAGGCAAGGGCATATCTTGAGGAAATGACATAGGCCCGAGAGCAGTTGAATTCTGGGCTGAGTCTACGCATGATTATCCTGCATACCATGAGAAAATGACAATTTGCAGTAATGGTGCATCTCGGGTCCTTTCAGTGACATAGGCCCGAGAGCAGTTGATTTCTGGGCTGGGTCTACGCATGATTATCCGGCATACCCATTTTGTACCGGACATTGAAAGACACCTATCTATGTTAATTCCATGAACAATTCCCATTATGGGAAACCATAATTCAATGGAAGTCCTCAAAAACCAGTGGCTTTGATTCTACAGAAGCCGGTTGAACTTACACCCAAGTACCGGGAAGGAAGGAGCTTCTGGCACACGTGGTGAGATGTATGTGGACAGATCGGACAATATATGAAGCTGGGTCTGTGACTATGGCAACCTGAGGCTCTGTGCCTGAACTTTATCTGTGTTGTGTCTGTTTAGAACTTTCTGTGTTAACTACCTTGATGTTTTTCTGTGCTGTCCTGTATTGATTTAATAAATCAAGTTTTAGTTTATTCCAACGATCACTGTGTTATATATATGGATCAGCCAGAAGAACACGGCAGGAAATAGGTCCTTAGGTCGAAAGAAAGAGTGACAGTGAGTCCGGGGAAAACGGAGGAGGGTTGGCAGGTAAAGACCTATCCCAGCCAGGGCTATAAAGAGAATAATTTTGAAATATTGTGATAGGGCTATTTGGGACCCTCCACGTAGCTTGTTACACTGGTGACCATGTCATGATTTCACTCTACTGGTGACCATGTCATGATTTCAATCTACTGGTGACCGGTTCATTATTGCAACATAAAGTACTGGCTCCAGCACACCACAAAGTGTTACATCAACATGAAGTACTGGCTCCAGCACACCACAACGTGTTACATCAGTACTGCCTCCAGCACACCACATTGTGTTACATCAGTACTGGCTCCAGCACACCACATTGTGTTACATCAACATGAAGTACTGGTTCCAGCACACCACATTGTGTTACATCAACATGAAGTACTGGTTCCAGCACACCACAACGTGTTACACCAGTACTGCCTCCAGCACACCACATTGTGTTACATCAGTACTGGCTCCAGCACACCACAAAGTGCTACATCAACATGAAGTACTGGCTCCAGCACACCACAACGTGTTACATCAACATGAAGTACTGGCTCTAGCAGACCACAACGTGTTACATCAACATGAAGTACTGGCTTCAGCACACCACAACGTGTTACATCAACATGAAGTACTGGCTCCAGCACACCACATTGTGTTACATCAGTACTGGCTCCAGCACACCACAACATGTTACATCAGTACTGGCTCCAGCACACCACAACATGTTACATCAGTACTGGCTCCAGCACACCACAACATGTTACATCAGTACTGGCTCCAGCACACCACAACGTGTTACATCAACATGAAGTACTGGCTCCAGCACACCACAACGTGTTACATCAGTACTGGCTCCAGCACACCACATTGTGTTACAACAGTACTGGCTCCATCACACCACAACGTGTTTTATCAACATGAAGTACTGGCTCCAGTACACCACAACGTGTTACATCAACATGAAGTACTGGCTTAAGCACACCACAACGTGTTACATCAGTACTGACTCCAGCACACCACATTGGTGACCGTGTCATGATTTCACTCTACTGGTGACCATGTCATGATTTCACTCTATTGGTGACCATGTCATGATTTCACTTTATTGGTGACCGTGTCATGATTTCACTCTATTGGTGACCATGTCATGATTTCACTCTACTGGTGACCATGTCATGATTTCACTCTACTGATGACCATGTCATGATTTCACTTTACTGGTGACCATGTCATGATTTCACTCTATTGGTGACTGTGTCATGATTTCACTCTATTGGTGACCATGTCATGATTTCACTCTACTGGTGACCATGTCATGATTTCACTCTACCGGTGACCATGTCATGATTTCACTCTATTGGTGACCGTGTCATGATTTCACTCTATTGGTGACCATGTCATGATTTCACTCTACTGGTGACCATGTCATGATTTCACTCTACTGGTGACCATGTCATGATTTCAATCTACTGGTGACCGGTTCATTATTGCAACATAAAGTACTGGCTCCAGCACAGCACAACGTGTTACATCAACATGAAGTACTGGCTCCAGCACACCACAACGTGTTACATCAACATGAAGTACTGGCTCCAGCAGACCACAACGTGTTACACCAGTACTGCCTCCAGCACACCACAACGTGTTACATCAGTACTGGCTCCAGCACACCACAAAGTGTTACATCAACATGAAGTACTGGCTCCAGCACACCACAAAGTGTTACATCAGTACTGGCTCCAGCACACCACAAAATGTTACATCAACATGAAGTACTGGCTCCAGCACATCACAACGTTTTACATCAATACTGGCTCCAGCACACCACAACGTGTTACATCAACATGAAGTACTGGCTTCAGCACACCACAACGTGTTACATCAATACTGGCTCCAGCACACCACAAAGTGTTACATCAACATGAAGTACTGGCTCCAGCACACCACAACGTGTTACATCAGTACTGCCTCCAGCACACCACATTGTGTTACATCAGTACTGCCTCCAGCACACCACATTGTGTTACATCAGTACTGCCTCCAGCACACCACATTGTGTTACATCAACATGAAGTACTGGTTCCAGCACACCACAACGTGTTACACCAGTACTGCCTCCAGCACACCACATTGTGTTACATCAGTACTGGCTCCAGCACACCACAAAGTGCTACATCAACATGAAGTACTGGCTCCAGCACACCACAAAGTGTTACATCAATACTGGCTCCAGCACACCACAACGTGTTACATCAACATGAAGTACTGGCTCCAGCAGACCACAACGTGTTACATCAACATGAAGTACTGGCTTCAGCACACCACAACGTGTTACATCAACATGAAGTACTGGCTCCAGCACACCACATTGTGTTACATCAGTACTGGCTCCAGCACACCACAACATGTTACATCAGTACTGGCTCCAGGACACCACAACGTGTTACATCAGTAGTGGCTCCAGCACACCACAACATGTTACATCAGTACTGGCTCCAGCACACCACAAAATGTTACATCAACATGAAGTACTGGCTTCAGCACACCACAACGTGTTACATCAGTACTGGCTCCAGCACACCACAACGTGTTACATCAACATGAAGTACTGGCTCCAGCACACCACAACGTGTTACATCAGTACTGGCTCCAGCACACCACATTGTGTTACAACAGTACTGGCTCCATCACACCACAACGTGTTTTATCAACATGAAGTACTGGCTCCAGTACACCACAACGTGTTACATCAACATGAAGTACTGGCTTAAGCACACCACAACGTGTTACATCAGTACTGGCTCCAGCACACCACATTGTGTTACATCAGTACTGGCTCCATCACACCACAACGTGTTTTATCAACATGAAGTACTGGCTCCAGTACACCACAACGTGTTACATCAACATGAAGTACTGGCTCCAGCACACCACAACGTGTTTTATCAACATGAAGTACTGCCTCCAGCACACCACATTGTGTTACATCAACATGAAGTACTGGCTCCAGCACACCACAACGTGTTAGATCAGTACTGGCTCCAGCACACCACATTGTGTTACATCAGTACTGGCTCCATCACACCACAACGTGTTTTATCAACATGAAGTACTGGCTCCAGTACACCACAACGTGTTACATCAACATGAAGTACCGACTTCAGCACACCACAACGTGTTACATCAGTACTGGCTCCATCACACCACAATGTGTTTTATCAACATGAAGTACTGGCTCCAGCACACCACAACGTGTTACATCAACATGAAGTACTGGCTGCAGCACACCACAACGTGTTACATCAGTACTGGCTCCAGCACACCACAACGTGTTACATCAACATGAAGTACTGGCTCCAGCACACCACAACGTGTTACATCAGTACTGGCTCCAGCACACCACAACGTGTTACATCAGTACTGGCTCCAGTATATTCCAATTTGAATTATACACCGTTGAGTGGGAGTAGTTGTGTGAGGAGGTTGCTTGTTTAGCTGTGTGACTGTTCACTCTGTCTGTAGTTACTTGCCGTTCCCTCTTTCTATAAATACAGAATTCAACCCATCAGAATACATTCGACAGCTCAACTATTATTGTCTGGATCCCTGTCAGGTAGTTATCAACTGTCATGAGTCACTTATAGGCCGATTATAGAGTATCTAGAATGGTCTTTATCTGCTCCCACGGAGATAGACACAATCTCTATTTACATTTACCAATGGTCCCTAGATCCTGGGATTTGAACTTGCACCTACCGCCTGTGAAAAATGCGTGATTTGGCAGTCGGCAATCTGTCAGAGAATTTCCATCAATTTTCTGACAATCCAATCAAAGTTCGGGATGGATTTTCTCGTTGCGCAAGTCTCTAGTGTATTTTATTTTCTGATTTGTTATGACGCTGGTTGTCACATGAGCAGCCCGTTGATGGAAATATTGCAGTAAGCCAAAGGAAAATATGGACTGGAAAATGGTATCTCGTTGCTAAATCTGGAGTGATAGGCATACTGGAGTTATATACTCACAAATAGAGTTAATATAGCGACAGACTTATCTAAGGTTTTGGGCACACATGCTCATGGTTACAGATGGTTATAGCGATAGCCGGGTAGACGGTATACGGGTATATAGACTTAGATGAAGAGATGCATATAGCGATAGACGGGTAGACGGTTTAAGGCATATCGTCTTAGAGAAGGTGACGCATGTAGAAAACATACTAAAGCACGCATACGACTATGATAAAGAGATGAACATAGCAGATTAAGACACGACTTACGGGTATATAGACTCTCAGTACAAGATGAACACAAGAGACATAGATACGCGGATATCGCGTTGATAGACTATTAGTAAGAAATGACCACTAAACATTGACAATGATTACGGGTATGGCGTCCGTTTCTAATTCAAAAAGTACCCAGCTTGAATCCAATTGATGACACGCATCTCTTCCGCAGACAACATGCTCAGGCTTGATGTCCGAGTAGTGGGTCGGCCTGATGTCCGAGTGAGTAGTGAGTCGGCCTTTTGACCGAGTAGTGGGTCGGCCTGGTGTCCGAGTGAGTAGTGGGTCGGCCTGATGTCCGAGTGAGTAGTGGGTCGGCCTGATGACCGAGTGAGTAGTGGGTCGGCCTGATGTCCGAGTGAGTAGTGGGTCGGCTTGATGTCCGAGTGAGTAGTGGGTCGACTTGATGTCCGAGTGAGTAGTGGATCGGCCTGATGTCCGAGTGAGTAGTGGGTCGGCTTGATGTCCGAGTGAGTAGTGGGTCGGCCTGATGTCCGAGTAGTGAGTCGGCCTGGTGTCCGAGTGAGTAGTGGGTTGGCCTGATGTCCGAGTGAGTAGTGGGTCGGCCTGATGATCGAGTAGTGGGTCGGCCTGGTGTCCGTGTGAGTAGTGGGTCGGCCTGATGTCCGAGTGAGTAGTGGGTCGGATTGATGTCCGAGTGAGTAGTGGGTCGGCCTGGTGTCTGAGTGAGTAGTGGGTTTACTTGATGTCCGAGTGAGTAGTGGGTCGACCTGATGTCCGAATGAGAAGTGGGTCGGCCTGGTGTCCGAGTGAGTAGTGGGTCGGCCTGATGACCGAGTGAGTAGTGGGTCGGCCTGATGTCCGAGTGAGTAGTGGGTCGGCTTGATGTCCGAGTGAGTAGTGGGTCGACTTGATGTCTGAGTGAGTAGTGGGTTTACTTGATGTCCGAGTGAGTAGTGGGTCGGCCTGATGTCCGAGTGAGTAGTGGGTCGGCTTGATGCCCGAGTGAGTAGTGGGTCGACTTGATGTCTGAGTGAGTAGTGGGTTTACTTGATGTCCGAGTGAGTAGTGGGTCGGCTTGATGTCCGAGTGAGTAGTGGATCGGCCTGATGTCCGAGTGAGTAATGGGTTGGCTTGATGTTCTAGTAGTGGGTCGGCCTGATGTCCGAGTGAGTAGTGGGTTGGCTTGATGTCCGAGTGAGTAGTGGGTCGGCTTGATGTCCGAGTGAGTAGTGGGTCGGCCTGATGTCCGAGTAGTGGGTCGAATAAATAGCCTTCTGGGACATGGCTGCAGAAGAGAAATCCCGTGCAGTCAAACACCCCTTGGAAGGTAGTACCCGTAAAGGTAAGGCCGTGACCTGGCAACATGTCAAATGCAGGTAACTACCCCAGAACATCATATTTATGCTATGCATGGATTCTGGTACGCCCGCACGAAGTCCTACATTATGCTACGGAATTTGTGCACCAACTGTAACGTCGGAATCTAATTTGAAAGAAGAGATTACAGGACACACTGAAGTTTAATAGCGAGATTTTGTTTGTTTGTTCGCATATCCTTTACATGATTCTGTCAACATTAGCATCTTTCAGCTGATTGTTGATTTCTTGGCAAGATTACGCTCAGTAGTTTGCCATGGCTTTCTGAACGACCGGCTCACATACCCCGTAAGTTACAGACACGGAGAGAACCGCTACCAATTCTCTCGCACGTCGCATTACTCACGAGAGTATAAATAGCGAGGTTACACAAGTAAAACGTCTCGCCTCAGTTCTTAGTCTCGGGCAAAAAAAGGTTTAAACGTGAAGAGGCTCGACTTCATTGTACTGGGTGGATATATGTCTGTGCCATGGTGCATGACCAGTGTCTGATCTGTGTGGATATATGTCTGTGCCATGGTGCGTGACCAGTGTCTGATCTGTGTGGATATATGTCTGTGCCATGGTGCGTGACCAGTGTCCGATCTGTGTGGATATCTGTCTGTGCCATGGTGCATGACCAGTGTCCGATCTGTGTGGATATCTGTCTGTGCCATGGTGCATGACCAGTGTCTGATCTGTGTGGATATCTGTCTGTGCCATTGTGCGTGACCAGTGTCTGATCTATGTGGATATCTGTCTGTGCCATGGTGCATGACCAGTGTCTGATCTATGTGGATATCTGTCTGTGCCATGGTGCATGACCAGTGTCTGATCTATGTGGATATCTGTCTGTGCCATGGTGCATGACCAGTGTCTAATCTGTGTGGATATCTCTCTGTGCCATGGTGCATGACCAGTGTCTGATCTGTGTGGATATCTGTCTGTGCTATGGTGCATGACCAGTGTCTGATCTGTGTGGATATCTGTCAGTGCCATAGTGCATGACCAGTATCTGATCTATGTGGATATCTGTCTGTGCCATGGTGCATAACCAGTGTCTGATCTGTGTGGATATCTGTCTGTGCCATGGTGCATGACCAGTGTCTGATCTGTGTGGATATCTGTCTGTGCTATGGTGCATGACCAGTGTCTGATCTGTGTGGATATCTGTCTGTGCCATGGTGCATGACCAGTATCTGATCTATGTGGATATATGTCTGTGCCATGGTGCATGACCAGTGTCTGATCTGTGTCATCATCTGCAAGTGTGTCCACGAATCGCACTAGACGGTCCGAGCATTGCCAGCTTTCCTCTTGTCATAATGTGGGTCCAGAATAATGATTGTGTCCATCTGACCGATGTATGCGTTGGAATTGATTGTGTGCAATTAAAGTACTTACAAACGCACAGACAAACAATCAAGAAATACCACAGTAGGTGTGTCGGAAACTAGAGGCAAAAATAAAAGACTGACAAGAAAGAACAAAGGATATAGAAAGAATTTATAGATAAATATTAGTAAATATAAGGAATTTTAAAAAAAAAACTGAAATAAAAAAAAAAAAATTATAAAAACTACAGGGAGAAACGTTCTATACATAGCTACTAAAGTACAGTCAAAGAAAATTTAAAAAAAAATATAGGAAGAAATAAACAAGCATTACATGAGAGAGAGAGAGAGAGAGAGAGAGAGAGAGAGAGAGAGAGAGAGAGAGAGAGAGAGAGAGAGAGAGAGAGAGAGAAAGAGACAGAAAGGAAGAGAGAGCGAGATGGGGGACAGAGGAAGATAGAGAAGTGGAGAAGAAAATAGAGAGGGGGATAGAAAGAGAGAGGCAGAAAGGAAGAGGGAGAGAGGCAGAAAGGAAGAGAGAGAGAGAGAGAGAGAGAGAGAGAGAAAGAGACAGAAAGGAAGAGAGAGCGAGATGGGGGACAGAGGAAGATAGAGAAGTGGAGAGGAAAATAGAGAGGGGGAGAGAAAGAGAGAGGCAGAAAGGAAGAGAGAGAGAGAGAGAGAGAGAGAGAGAGAGAGAGAGAGAGAGAGAGAGAGAGAGAGAGAGAGAGAGAGAGAGAGAGAACGAACGAAAGATTCAGAGACTGAAGAAAACGCTGAGACGAAACTGAAGTCAGAAACATATTAAATACAATAAAAAAAATAGCAATAATATAAGATACAGTCTGCCGTTCTCACAGAACCAGGAACCAATCTCATAAAAAATCACCCATTTTCAAATCAACCGGGAGGAAAACCCGACCGTCCCCAGCCCTAACCCTGGGAAGAGATTGGAACCGGACCAGCCCGGCTTATCTGATAGGCGAGATCATTCAGTCGGAATTAACAATCGCGCTCAATCAAAGTTAGTGTTTGCTGGGGGAGCGGGACATTTCTCCGTCTTGGGGTCTGTCTGTTCGTCTGCCTCTCTGTCATCATATTCAAGGAAATGTAGTGTTCGATGGGACTTAATTCAAGCGATGTATCTATCTGTACTTCTGTCTCTCATTGTGCTCACAGCCACGGGTCCGTATCTCTCTCTTTCTCTCTCTCTCTCTCTCTCTCTCATTATACACAAAGGTAGTATAGATTCCTTGTAATGAGTCTGCGTGTCTATTTGTCTGTGTGTCTGTTTGTCTGCGTGTCATTGCATTCAGTGAATGTCAGAGGACACGTCGTTTTAACAATAAGTATTACAATCAAATTTCTATTGTCATAATTTTTTCATGTTGTTCTGAAATGAACGCCAGTCTACCCGTTTGCAGTGTATTATTTTGTATATGTTCAACTATGTATCACCGTCGTAAGCTGTGTATTATTTTGTTAGCTATGTTGACCTCGTTATCAGGTCGCTTTCTAGTCTATGTTATATATTTACCGCTTTCTATGGGTCTTTATGCCTACATGTCATACACTAGTATGTCGCTATATGTATCAATCTTCAAGTCTATATCCCCCTATGCCGTCCATCAACCTATAGCTATATTGATCCCTCTCTCTCTAAGTCTATATGCCCGTAAGTTGTATTGCCTGCTGAATAGCCGACGCTCATAATATTGTGAAAATCAATGAGAAGCGATCTGCACTTACATTTCCTGCGGCTGACCTCGAACAGGGTATGTCGATATTGTGAAGTTGCGATCACAACCCTTACGCCACAGAAAACTGCGTTGACCACAAAGAGGATAAGTAATAGTAATATTATTACCCGGTTGGCTCAACATGAGAAGAATATCAACAGATGTGAGCAGCCAGTGGAGCGACCTGACGCTCCGTGATACGACTACATCTGTCACAGTAAGTAAGACACGAGTGTACTAGAACTATCAGAGGCACTACTCCAGCCATTCAATTTATAGCGAGAAAACAAAAGAAGTCAACAAATAAAGGACATCTGGTGAGAATTATGCACAATTAGCTACCGTTTTGTGCCTACATCAGAATAACCTACGGCTCTAAAGCTACAGAAAGACAAAGAACTCAATGGAAAGATGAAGATCCTCCGACCATAAAGATGGAGGAAGACCAAGAACCCAATGGAAAGATGAACCTCCGACTATAAAGATAGAGACAGACAAAGAACTCGATAGAAAGATGAAGATATTACTATTACTTATCAATACAGATACAGAAAGATTAAGATCACAATGGACAGATGAAGCTCCAGCTATAAAGCTAAAGAAAGACAAAGAACTCGATGGATAGAGATGAAGATCCTCTGGCTACAAAGACAAAGAACACAATGGAAGGTTGTGTCAAGCAAGCCCCACACAAAGCAGTCCAGGCTCCACAGTTAAGGTCATCATGTGGAGGCGACAGATAACAGAATGGACATGCCACAACCTTGACATTTCAGAGTGGTCGAACGTTTCTTTTTGTTGTTTTTGCCTTGTAATGTCTGAGCAACTTCTCTAACCGTGATCACTGTCGTGTTCCGGACTTCCCTGTCTCAGCACAGACCCATGGATGTCCAGCACTTGCTCTTAAACTTCCAGTGCACCGATGGCGAGGTAGCGGGTTCCACTCCTACACCGGTCAATTGGACTAAAACGTTGACTTCTCGTTCTTCACTTAATGACTTAAATTACAAGTACCTCAGCAGTCGGAGTGGATTCGCCTGATGACGAGGGACGCTGGTAATAGGGCAAGTTAATCCACACGCAACAATCAGTCCAGTGTACTGCTCAGTTGTAGCAACAACTAGCTAACTAGTGGAAGTAGCACGTGTGTGCACTACGCAGGAGTTCAAGATGACGGAACGGCGTTGCGCTGGGTTTTAACGAATTGGTATGGGAGCCGGTCGTTCAGAAAACAACTGAACGTAAACTTGCCAAGACGTCAACAACAACAGCAAAATGCTGGTGTTGACAGCAATGTCCTGTAAAAAGGGTATGAAAAAACAGTTTGTCATTGCTTTCTGAACGAGAGTGGCACAACACATCAACAGGTCAATCGCTGTCATTATCTAAGCTACACGGTGACATGTGACAGAGAGAGAGAGAGAGAGAGAGAGAGAGAGAGAGAGAGAGAGAGAGAGAGAGAGAGAGAGAGAGAGAGAGAGAGATGTAACTACCTCAAATATTCCATAAACCCCTCATGGTTATCAGACGTATTGTAAAATGGTTTCTACATGAAACTAAAATCTGAAGAAAAATAAGGACATGAACAATCTTCTGTTAAAAGGATGATGCAGTACAATGGGCGGGGGTGAGAAGGAAAAGATGAATTCGATTGAGTTACCATAGCAACCAGAGTCACTGCTCTAGCCAAGGAATTCTCCAAGAGCTTTTAGCCCATTTCCCCTTGCAGCCATAACTGCCCAGCAAGCATCGCGCAACATCCGGCCGTTATTTGCCAGCCGCCGTTGCTAGGGTAAACGTGATGCAGGGCCAGATTATATCAACACAAAGCTTTTTGGCGGCAACCGCCAGTGTGTCTGTTACCATAAATGGACGTGCTTTGACACTGCCAGGCGTCATCACCATCTTTCGTTCATTTTGAGTTTCCTCTGTCTACTCTATCGTACTGAGGTACATTAGGCTTATTTAGCATGCCCTTGTCTATCATGGGAGTAGACGTCTTTCAGAGGTATTGATTGGCACTCGCGGAGCAGCGCATTTGTGAGTGTAGACACGTTATCCTGGTGGGAGGAGTTGACACCTAAAGACTAAATGTCATGACATGGCAGGGCAGGGCAGAGCAGGCCTTAAGCCTAGCCTTGTTCGGCAACTAGTGTAGGATCGAAGCTTTGACAGTTAGAGCATAGCTTTGCTGATCCGACAGTTTTTGCAGCTCGTCTTGTTCCAGACGTATTGGTGTTACCTTTCCTCTGGAATAAACTAGGCAGGCAGAGAGAGAGAGAGAGAGAGAGAGAGAGGGAGAGAGAGAGAGAGAGAGAGAGAGAGAGAGAGAGAGAAGGGGGGAAATCATGCTGAATGGACAACACATGGTCTCTCCAATTCAGCCCAGAATGTGTGCTATTTTTGAAGCACAAGTAACAAATTATCGTCTGAGAAGACGGCAAGATGCCAGAAAAGGACTGGCATTCGCGGAAGTAGAGACTGCAGACAATATAACAGTTGATATATCGTTTATTATATGCAGCGCCCAAACAGGGGTTCGAACCAGCGCTTCCAAATAACGACCGCGTCTCTAAAAGAACAAGTGTACTTCAATGCACGGACAACTTTTTCTGCACTTCATCCCCCACCGGAACATTAGCCACAGATGAACTGACGTCACGCCCTCTTATATGTCAACCTTCCGCTGTAGCTGCCTCCATGTCCTCTCCACAGTATGAATCTCTTTATCTAATTCTGTTCTGTGTGTATGTTTTTTTTTTATGTCTCTCCCTGTTTCTCTTGCCCCGTGGGTTCCACAGAAAGAACTGTCCAGTTATACAAGCAACAGGCTTGACCAATCTATGTCCTATCCAGCGCCAGTATATGGTCCGACATCTTGAATGGTCGGAATCTGTTTAATTCTCACACTGAGCTCGACATTAGTAATTCATCACACACCATTTGAGTCCTGTCCTGCGCAGTTAATAACTCTGTTTAGTATGTTATCTTAGTTGTTTCAGTTGTTGATGTCCTGGTGACGTGCATGATATCACGCCCACCGCCGTTATTTGGCAGAATATTCCTGCGATCCATGTTAGGCTGGGTCTATCTGGGAGCCCAGGTCAATTGGTAAAGATTCGAACACATGATCATCTCCAGTCCTACATTCAATGATTGTCCACCTGGATGGGATCAGGTCATGAGCAGTTCCACATTCGAATAACGAAGACACAAACAATAGATTGCACGATTTATTGCCTGGCATATTTCGCTGCATCTCGTCAGGTACATACTGCAGAAATCACACAACTTACGTGAATTAACTAGATATATTCTTCAAGTTGAAATATACACATATTCGCACAATAATGTCACTTATCTACCACAGTTCCACATTCAATGATTTTCGGGCTGGATGAAACAAGGCCATCTCTAGTCCAACATTCAATGATTCTCCAGCTGGACAGAGCCAGGTCATCATCAGTCCAACATTCTATGATTCTCCAGCTGGACAGAGCCAAATCTGTTTGGCGTCCCCCATTCTTTAAGATCCCACGATAATGAACAACTAGACTGCGGGCTTCAGAACACCAGGGGCAAACGTTTGTTAACCTCTGACTCGCCAGGACGAGCTGACATTTGAGTGGTTTTCACATTAAATGTTACTTGGGTGAGATGTTCGGTGTATCATTTAATTCCTCAGATATTCCCGGCAATAAAGAGGGTCTATTGGTTTTTAAACCACACTGTCGTATGTAAGAATGCTTGTAGTTAATAATTATTACATTTTAAGTGTGTTGCCGAGTAGACTGAGCCATCACTGTTCATCTGTAGTGCTACGATGATTATTCCAAAATCGTATTTAAGAATGCATGCGATGTCACCCTCCCAAGCTATGATACTGTTTACTGCTAGGTTGTAATGAAACAAGATTGTTCTAGAGAACGCTGCAACAGCGGCTGCCGTTTACCTGCCGCTGGTTTGTTTGCAGATAACACTTCATATTGAGTCATTACAAAGATAACGGTTTGTGAATGCATGCAGCACGTAACGTTGTTACAACCTTGCTTGTCACATTTATTTACTTTACACAAATACATATCTGGATGAAAGAGATGCACCACAGACTTCCAGAGATAGAAGACGTTAGCGCATCAACCAGAACTGATATGGAGACAGGGGGTCGGCTGCCGCCGTGCTGATAATGAAATCTGAATAACAACACACGAAGCTCGAGGGAAAGAGAAACTCATAGACACAGGCAAATGTTCTGACTGCGGTCTTTATCAACGACCGGGACGAACTATTAAAAATAACAAACATAAGAAAGAAAAGTACCTATCCCCGTGTCTGGAAAGTGATCTGATACACAAAAAACTATGCCTAGATTTTGTGTATGGGATTCTTTCCAGATGCCGTAATAAGTACTCTGTTGTTTTATCCGTTTAATGTTTTATTGCTTTGTTTTATTATTCGGTTATAAAATCTTAGGTTGAAACATTCGCCTGTCTCTTGTGTAAGTTTGGAAGTTGGACAAGTACAACACACTTGGACATGTACAACATACCTGGATCTCTTCTCTTGTGTGAGTGTGAAAGTTGGACATGTACAATACAACAAATATCTGGATCTCTTCTCTTGAGTGAGTGTGAAAGTTGGACATGTACAACATACCTGGATCTCTTCTCTTGTGTGTGTGATAAAGAATTGAACATTGACTAACTAACACACGGGTTACTGATATATAGACGTTCAGTATAAGATACAAAATATGGTAAAAATAGAAACTTGATTGTAATAAATATTGTTGGAAGGATGCGACCACTAACATTCACTGAATGCAATGATACACAGACAGACCGATAGACACACAAATAGATTCAACAATAAGAATCCTCTGCCTATACCAAGACGGCCAATACTATCCTTGAGTATTATGGGAGAGAGAGAGAGAGAGAGAGAGAGAGAGAGAGAGAGAGAGAGAGAGAGAGAGAGAGAGAGAGAGAGAGAGAGAGAGAGAGAGAGAGAGAGAGACAGACAGACAGAGACAGAGACAGAGAGAGACAGAGAGAGAGCAGACAGACAGATCCGTGGCTTTGAGCACAGAAGTGATAGTTGGGCATGTTCAAGACATCTGGATCTCTGTGGTGTCAATATGCTGGCATGAATGGACATGTAAGGCACAATACACATGTAATATGGCAGATACTTCGCTGGACTCCCATTCGGGAGACCCAAGTTCGATCCCTCGGTAAGGTGTGGGAAATTTTTCTGTCGGGGACAAAAAGAAAATTCTAACTTGCATAGTTCGCGGCGACTGCACTAGCCAGGCGGCCTTAATTACCCAGGCTCAAAGACCCCTCTGCCATACACCGCAAGTTACTATATTGGCAGTAGATGACAGTTATGACTGCCACTGAGATATCAAGTGGCAGGTTTGTTCTAGTCCGCCACACAGTGAGATGTTATGGCCAGTTCCTCGCTACCTGTATTTCCTTCATGGATAATTTCCGGAAAATAATCTGGTATCAATGTAAGCCTCTCTAGTCGGAATACAAGAATCCTTGCCCCGCTGGCCAAGTCGTGGGGCCATTATTCTGGTAATCCGATGGACATGGGTTCAAATCTGCATCGACGCAGACAAAACTCGGCACAGGTCACCAGGTCGACCCTGCCTATGATGGGTGGAACAGGTCACCAGGTCGACCCTGCCTATGATGGGTGGCACAGGTCAAAAGGTCGGCCCAGCCTATGATGGGTGGCACAGGTCACCAAGGTCGGCCCAGCCTATGAAGGGTG
Organism: Cepaea hortensis; assembly: GCA_963921405.1. NCBI lineage: Eukaryota > Metazoa > Mollusca > Gastropoda > Stylommatophora > Helicidae > Cepaea > Cepaea hortensis. The sequence goes on from OY992883.1 coordinate 59,722,042, forward strand.
GCGCTACATGTCATGGGATGTACAGGAGGCCGGCGTGACACTGCTAACATGACCCCTCTAGCGAAGATTGGTATGTAACAATATGGCAATATCATCATTTACCCTATTCGCCCATGGGCAGGTAAAAAGGTCCTTGACTTATTGTGGATCTAGGTCGATTTCTTGTCGACAAGTATCCTTTAGTGGACAGTTGCAGACAAACGGAGAAGTGGCAGACAATCGAATTCCTGGACTCGAACATGAGTCCACCAGCCGACATGTGCGTTGTGAGGAAGACAGGGAGCAGGGGATGACCTTCATTCGGGACACACGTTTCGTAGAACATGCAATGATGAAACAATGGAATAGAAGAAGAGAAAATAATCCAATGTCAGATACAGCACAAGAGCTAAAGTAATAGAACTTGACATAAACTAGGTCACGATATAATGAGTTAGGTGGAGAGATCAACACATATATTATATGCCTGCAATTCCCAAGTAAATCCCGAGTACTCACTTTACGAGAGATGTCGACCCACAATTTTATCGGTGTGCAATGTTCTATGCGGTGCGCTATTCTTACGGTGGCCAGAATCGAACAATGTCAGTAAGAATGGTGTTGAACACATCGAGACCAGCAGTGCATTTAGTCCGTCGACGCCACATGCATTCGCACATGTAGGACTCTAGTAGATGCCTGTGTGTGTTCCATTCTGCCTCTTGTTTCTCTCCTTGGTCGTTCTCCACATGCGCTCGATGCATTGAGTTGTGCACCGGTGGTAGGGTCCATCTGTCCTGACGCTCAGTCAGAGATAGCACCATGACATGATTATGAGAACAGTGTCTAGCAGAATGTAAGATGCCATGATGCTGCAGAAAAGCAACGCTACTCTGCTGGTCGTGGACAACTGCTGCCAGTTCCAGAAAACTCATGATGAGACAGGCAGACAACAGACAGACAGACAGACAGACAGACACACACACACACACACACACACACACACACACACACACACACACACACACACACACACACACACACACACACACACAGAAACGGTTGCCAAAGCCAAAGAAACATTCTGGGGCAATTGAAACGCACTGACACGCACTGTACCCGAACACAGGACCCTAAATAAAACTGGTGACGTTTGTTTGGGGTGAATTAAGGCAAAAGTACCCAATTTAGTGAATGCGTGAAGACCTCAGGTGCATCGTGTTGTTCACTGCACATATCGTAAAAGACATGCAAAACAGCCGATCGCAGAAGAACAAGAGTAAGGTAAAGAAACGAACCCATCCCCAACTGAAGACTGACTCCCAGATTGTTGTACTGGTAAGCAGTACACTATCCACTACCCCACCTCGGCTTGCTATCAAAGATTTCTAACTAAACCGTAGTGATGCAAATGTCCCCAGGCCACGCGAGAGACGTGATTTGGCGTGAACGCCAGACGTAAGTTAATGTGGGTTAAAATTGCTAGTCTGGGCAGACAGACAGGCACTTAATGCAGCATCTGATGTCATGTGACAGTTAATATTGGAACAGTTATTGCGTGGGATGACGCTCTGCACAGACTAGCGTAAAGAGTTTCTGGTTTGCTGTTGGAATCGCTTCACTGAAATATTCAGGAAAGTCAACCAAATTGATCTAGCCGACGGCATGAACGCCCTTACAAAGTTGGGCCGAAGTGAGGACTTTGACCTGAACGGACAGGAATCAATAGTTAAAATACAAACGTTCAGATTGTAGATGGGAGTAGCCAGAAAATGATAGACCCACGGGTAGGCTTGTGAATCAATTATAACTGGCAGTTAGTCGCCGGTGGATTTGTTACTGAGGAGGTCCGAGTGCATGTCTTGATTGTAATGATGACAATCCACTTTTATCTGAACTGAATTAATTTAATGGTCTTTTCATTATTCGATTCATTCATCAGTTGATTTATGTATTCGGTGAATCATTTCATCACTCGTAAGTCCTACTTCTTCTGGTTACATTCCACAACATGAGAAATGTTCTAAGAGTGAACGTACGACCGCGGAATTGGCCATAGCTTTATCTGTGCCAGGGGGAGGTACCACTATAGACAAAATAGCTAGGACAACTAGACCTGTATTGCAACTTCTCTTACAGAAAGTAAATGCAACCTGCAGTCAGTACTATGGAAAAGAAAGTCGTGACTATAAATGTAGTGAAGGTTACAGACAACAGCGCGAGTGGGGCTTGAGAGAACATCTCACTTGGTAAAGATAGGCACTGTCATGACAGACAGGTGAAACTAGACCAGTGCAAGCGGTTGCCAAAACATATGGAACATGAAACATCACAACAATGTTACAATACGGAAAATGAGAGAACATCAAAACGGAAACGAGGAGAATGAATCATTTATATTCTTGACATATCAGAACACGGCTGGATCGTTCTCATCGCGTAGATTTACCATGATCTGTTCACGAAGGGGTGATAGTTGAGGGCGTGGAGCTCAAATCCCCATGGCGGCGGGCTTTGTTTTCGAACTGATCTAGTATACCAAATTGACCTAGCCTGAAATTAGTGTCAGGAATTGTTATGGGAAGTACATGCGACCGGAGTGATACTGTCCATATCATCCATCGAATGCCGATTGGTCTATAACTATAGCGGTCTATCACTAAACGCCTTTAGGTCTGGAGATGTGACATTTACATAATTAATACTTCATTAAAAATACACGCGAGGAATACCTGGCCTGCTTAAGATAGTGTCACCATGATTGGACTGATTTAAGTATCAAACAAATCTGTGTCCCAACGGCAGAACCAGAACCAGAAGATTCGACAATGGGGACATTTTACACAGATCCAGCCAAACCTATGAAACAATTAAAATCTTGTGAAATAAAAGATCGTTAGAGAGTTTAGAGAGTGCTGCAAGAAACTCACTTCTGCTCCATTTGGATTGGGATAATTACGTAAATAAACGTATATATAAATTTGTTAACGAAATGACTTGACTACTATTTTGTCTCATTTGGCTAACAAATTTTCCTACCTTTTAAAAGTTTGGATGAGATATTTCTTTACTTGATAAATACTTTTCCCCATTTGGTTCGGAATCATTCAGTACATTTAACAGGATTATCTTCAGCGGATAAATAATAACGCCTTGGTAAGAGGAAATTTGTCATATTTGTCACCCCTTTAATTTAAATTGTTATTACTAAACCTCTCATTATTGTCATAATATTTGTAACCTATAATTATTAACACTGTCATGTTCCCTGTGCAATCTCCTTTAATTTGGTATATCATGCAATAAATCTGCTACAATTTTAACCATTTTCACAATATTAGTGTCACACCCCTACTTTCTATTTTCTGCAGGATTTTACGTGGTATGGTCGAGACAAGACCACTGAGCTGATCCACGACTCTGGCGATCGTGTGAGATGGCGAAACATGACCGCCCACGCTTATCGGCAAGGCACATGATGGATGAATACCGGTGTAGGGATTGAACTATCTATCTCACCTTCATCGCGCCAGAGTTTATGAGTGAGCGCTCTATTTATGAGCGAGCGCTCTGATTCTTTGACCAAGTAGGCGGGCGATCCCATGTTTAAGTTCTGCATATAAAAAATAGAGTCGCACAAATTGTTGCCATGACAACGCTTTCACAATAAAATACGTGTACAATAAGTGGATTCTTGTTTAAGTAATTATAATAAAGGAGACTTGTTCACACCTTTGGACGCATTGAGTATATGATTCTCTCCCATATTTGTATAGACCAATCAGAACTAGGTGGGTTATGAGACAGTAGGTAGGTAGGTGGGAAGGTAAGTAGGTAGGTAGGTAGGTTGGAAGGCAGGTAGATAGAAAGGTAATCAGGTAGATAGGAAGGTACGTAGGTAGGTAGGAAGGTAGGTAGGTAGGTAGGTAGATGGGATAGAAAGAAGAAAGGAATGAAGGTATGGAGATAAACATATCAATACGGATAAATCTCTTATGTGCGTTGCGCAAGAAAAACAAATATTCCTCAGTAATTAGAAATCACAAAAGCACAGACATACAGACAGACAGAGAGACGGACAAAGGAACAGACAGACATTGGGGGAATGACTGGTGCAATACTGTTTTCTAGCGGAAATGGAACAAAAGAATGCATTAAAATCTAATAAAAAATACCTAATTGAAAACAGTGTATGAGAAGGCAGTGTATCGATCTGCTTGTCTGTATGAATGCGGGTTGCTTCATTTGTGTCGATACTCTCAATGAGTTAAGTCGTTGCCTCTATGTGTGTGTCAACCTCGGACAGTGACATCTAACTTTCTGTTTCCAGCGGATTGTCTTCTAAATCCTTGCTTAAGTCGACTTAGTTTGTCTGCCGTACGACCTAACTGCACGGGGAAACTAAGACAAACAAACATAGCAATGTCCGGGAAACCACGAGGCTACAAAATAACATTTACAATAAATTCCCATGTAAAGATCGGCACTTCTAGAAGTAAAGAAAAGATGTAGAGATCAGAGCACACTAGATTTTATAACTGTTGACCCACCTAGTGCACATGGCAACGTCTCAATGAAGGAACAGGTGGCCTGCGATACAGCCAACACAACACCTGTAAACAAGTGGCATCACTTCCTGGGTCTGTTGTCCACGGTCATCAGCCGTGTAGCACAAATATCCAGTAGGTTTACCTGTCGGTACGGTTGTCACGTATTCGAATCCACTTCAAAGCGGAGCTTTTCTTTCAATAACTTGGGCTGCCAGGTCGACTCAGCTTGACATGAGTACCAGAAGACGTCTTGGGAAGTAAATTCCAGGCGATGTTTACCACAACAATCATTGCATTGAGCGTCGACAATATTGTGGGGTGGGGGGGGGGGGGGATACGCCACATACCCAACACGTCTCGTGCGTGGCATGAAAAGGGATCCATGACTATACAGGAATGCCCCGGTTAACGTCGGGTGTACGTTCTTGGAAAACGCGACTTTAAATGAAACGATGCATAGCGAAACACCATAGAATTAAATGCTTGCTTGCTTGTGTTCGTTGGCTTGAGCTCCAACGCGAAGTCCTGTATGTCGGATGAAGGCATCCTGTTGTCCAACATCAGTGTGATGTCATACAAGACCTGAGGTTTGCGTGAGTATCCGTTGTCCAATGTCTGGCTTACTGGTGTGCAGACTGGTGATTCCTCGCCGTACAGGCAGACACTCTGCGACTTTGGAGGAATCAGCGATCATACTGACTTTAGCTAGGACCCCGAAGGGATCTGTTGCCCAGGACGCTCGACGAGGACGCGTCAGTAGGTCTTGGCCAGTATATAACCCGGCTCTGGTGCCCTGGAAACACCTCTGCGTCCCATAGAATTAAATGAAATACAGTGTATTATGTAATGCTTATTTCGATGGTTGTTGATATTTATTGGCTTAATAAAGGTGGGTTGGAGGGCGTGTGATAGAATTATTGGGATCTAGAGGCATTAAAACCATGACTCGCTCCAAACCTATCATCAGCACTACTAGTACTGTTCTTACCCGCTTTCTTAGCTAGATCTTCATAGAGAGCCTTTGCTTTCTCTTGGATTGCCATCTTGCTCACATGCATATTCCGTTAGTTCTGGTTTTCAATCCAGACGGCCAATAGTGCTTCCATGTTCTCCAATAGAGTACTTCTGGTACGAGTGATCTTGGAAGCACTCAAAGGGGTTACGTTTTTATCATCCTCTTTGATTTTGTCAGCACCTGCACTAATTGTCCTTACCGTGGTTAGAGGTAAACCATGGACTTTACCGATATCAACAGCCCGATCGCCAGCCTTAGAATTACGTAAAACATCTAACCTCACCTCAAGAGTAACACTTTTCTTGGTTCTCTTACAACCAGACACACTATCAGCACTTACTGTGCGCTTTGAACTCATAGTTATGGGTGATTACACGATAAAATCCTGGAAAAACGCACTTCACAAAATGTAAAATGGCGACGTTAACGCAGCATAGCAACACAGGTGACGGCATTATAGCGGAACGAAGCGACGTAAAGTGAACTCATATCCCATTGTGACAACGACGTTATAGAGAAACGACGTAAACCGAAACGACTTGTAGCGGGGCCTTCCTGTATTACATTACGTCCAGCCGGTCGACTCACCTTCATAAAATGAGTGACTGGGAGAGTCACTATAGCTGTCAACCTCTCGGTCACAGGACATTTGGACTTAAACCGTAACCTCCACAACGGCTTGACTTACAAACCCTACCCCACAACGGCGGGAGTTCATTTATCTTCCCGACAACAGCTAGACCTAAATCTTGCCCCCTCTCCCCTCCCCCCCCCCACAACAGCTAGACCTAAATCTTGCCCCCTCCCCCCCCCCCCCCCCCCACAACAGCTAGACCTAAACCATATTCCCCAAAACAGCTAGACCTAAACCATTCCCCCACAACAGTTAGTCCTAAACCATATTCCCCACAACAGCTAAACCTAAACCATATTCCCCACAACAGCTAGACCTAAACCATTCCCTCACAACAGTTAGATCTAAACCATATTCCCCACAACAGCTTGACCTAAACCATTCTCTCACAACAGCTAGAACTAAACCATATTCCCCACAGCAGCTAGACCTAAACCATATCCCCCACAACAGCTAGACCTAAACCATTCCCTCACAACAGTTAGACCTAAATCTTGTCCCTCACAACAGCTAGACCTAAACCATTCCCTCACAACAGCTAGACCTAAATTTAGTCCCTCACAACAGCTAGACCTAAACCATTCCCTCACAACAGCTAGACCTAGATCTTGTCCCTCACAACAGCTAGAACTAAACTATTCCCCCACAACAGCTAGACCTAAACTATTCCCCCACAACAGCTAGACCTTGGGAGTCTCTGTGGTGAAGTGGTCAAGCCGTTTGACTCGTGCACCGAAGGTCGTGGGTTCGATTCCGGGCCGCGTCCTTCGGTTTACGAGGTAAATGTTTCGGAGACTCCTGTGGGTCGTTGCTAAAAGCTACGGAGTTCGTGCTTTGTGCGACGCTTTCCGTGCTGCGGAAAGAGACCGAGCCATATGAGATAAAACTCGGTGCAATGAAGTCGACCCTGTCGACTTTTAAGCGACTTTTTTTTTAACAGCTAGACCTAAACTATGTCCCTCACAACAGATAGACATAAACCAAATCCCCCACAACAGCTAGACATAAACTATGTCCCTCACAACAGCTAGACATAAACCAAATCCCCCACAACAGCTAGACATAAACCAAATCCCCCACAACAGCTAGACATAAACCAAATCCCCCACAACAGCTAGACCTAAACCTTGTCCCCCACAACATCTAGACCTAAACCATATTCCTCACAACAGCTAAACCTAAACATTTCCCTCACAACAGTTAGACCTAAACCATATCCCCCACAACAGCTAGACCTAAACCATATCCCCCACAACAGCTAGACCTAAACCATATTCTTCACAACAATTAGACCTAAACCTTTCCCTCACAACAGTTAGACCTAAACCATATCCCTCACAACAGCTAGACCTAACCTTGTCCCCCACAACAGCTAGACCTAAACCATATTCCTCACAATAGCTAGACCTAAACCTTTGCCTCACAACAGTTAGACTTAAACCTTGTCCCCCACAACAGCTAGACCCAAGCCATATCCCCCAAAACAGCTAGACATAAACCATATTCCCCACAACAGCTAGACATAAACCAAATCCCCCACAGCAGTTTGACATAAACCAAATCCCCCACAACAGCTAGCCATAAACCAAATCCCCCACAACAGCTAGCCATAAACCAAATCACCCTCAACAGCTAGACTTAAACCTTATCCTCACAACAGCTAGACCTAAACCATATTCCCCACAACATCTAGACCTAAATCTTGTCCCCCACAACAGCTAGACCTAAACCATGCCCCTCACAACATCTAGACCTAAATCTTGTCCCCCACAACAGCTAGACCTAAACCTTATTCTCACAACAGCTAGACCTAAACCATATTCCCCACAACATCTAGACCTAAATCTTGTCCCCCACAACAGCTAGACCTAAACCATATTCCCCACAACATCTAGACCTAAATCTTGTCCCCCACAACAGGTAGACCTAAACCGTATTCCCCCACAACAGTTGTATAAAACAATACGCCCCACAGTAGCTGCAGAATCTGCTGAACACAGTAAACATCAACAGTCAACAAATCGATCTAGAATCCAATATAAAAAAAGGCGGAAGTAATGATTTTTACTGCAAGGAAACAGTTCAACAGTTGACATTCATATAAAGAGTGAACAATCGGACCGGCTATCAAGCGAAATCTACAATGACAGAAGATGACATATGAGACAAGCAACTTACAAAAAGAACCGTAATGGCAAAGCGCTTATTCAACCACGTGAATGGTGTACTTCTGTCTACAAATATCGCAACAACTGAAGTTCAGCCTCATCAAATGCTGTGTGTCATGAACAATACAATCTGCAGTGCAAGCATGTGTCTAACTAATGGTTATAAAAAGTCAGCTGCATGTCCTTTACAGGATGTTGCAATTAACTCCAGCATTTACTGGCTGTTTGTGAGTTACGAGGTAGTTTTCTGTTCAGTAGTTTACCATTGCTTTCCGATCGATGTCTCATACCATGGTAGTCAACGCAAAGTGGTCTCCTTCCAAATCTCCCGCGGCTCTTTTCGAACTCTTGATGTGACGGGGAATTATGAAACTGCGTGTCTCACTCTCCCCTAAGCCACAGCGCCGGTGTGACTATAACATGACGCATGTCATGTAGACAGTTGAAATGGGGTCTTCAGAAGGCTGGCGCCAGCTTCTTGGACGATACAAAGCGACAAACAACTGAGGTTTTCCAGCTACTCGGTGTAAAGGGGGAGTTGTTGGGGGGAATAAACACCAGAAAGTCGAGATTATGTGGGTACATCAAACGACACAATCATCTACCGACAACCGTAATGGAGGTTAAGCTCACTCAGTACAGTTACAACCATCAACTAAATTCTGTCGATCTTTTTCATGTTTGCAAGCAGTACTGTGAGACAACCTATACAACTAAAACTTGTATACAGAATTGCTATCAGAAATGTATACAGAAGAAAGAGTAAAATTAAAGAAACGTCTAAAAAATATGCAGATGTATATCACAGAAGGCTTCTGTCAGCAATCTCCGTCTATTTGTCATTCTTGTGGAATACCGTGCACGGCCGGCCAGGTCTTTAATGTTCCCAGCAATCTATTCACATTAAGCCAGGCAAACATTGGGCTGATGATGAAGTCAGGCCTGGGGTTTGGTTTTCAAATGTCAGGTCGTGTGTACAAACACGGGTCTCGGGCGGTCCGTGCCATGCATAAGGTCGTCGTTATAACAGACAGATGTGAGGAAATAAGCCAAGACTGAATGTTTCATCTTTACTCCCGCGCGCGGGGAAGTCTTCAACACTTCATCATCATGTACTGTGTCTACAAGAGTTCATACATCTTCACAGATCTCCGTCCATGGTGTTCTAGATCCATTCCACAGATAATGTGAGGCGCGCAGATTAGACGTGCCTGGTGTTCTAGATCCATTCCACAGATAATGTGTGGCGTCATGATTAAACGTCCTTGGTGTTCTACATCCATTCCACAGATAATGTGAGGCGCGCTGATTAGACGTCCTTGGTGTTCTAAATGCATTCTACAGGTAATGTGAGGAGCGCTGATTAGACACGTCCCTGGTGTTCTACATCCATTCCACAGATAATGTGAGGCGCGCTGATTAGACGTCCTTGGTGTTCTAGATGCATTCTACAGGTAATGTGAGGAGCGCTGATTAGACACGTCCCTGGTGTTCTAGATCCATTCCAGAGATAATGTGTGGCGTGCTGATTAGACGTCATTGGTGTTCTAGATGCATTCTTCAGGTAATGTGAGGAGCGCTGATTAGACGCCTGCCTGCCAGCTCCGTGGCTGTTGATTCGAATTCGCTTGCGGTGGATTTTTTAAACTGACTTGCGCTCCCAGGTCGGCCCAGCCTCAAAGAGGTACTAGGAAGTCTCTTGTGAAGTAAAGGCGGCCGTCGAGATATTGACCAAGTGACCCCTGGCGTGGCCATGGCTCTCAACACAAATATAGAACTAGCACCATTTACCCAACACTTTAAATTGAGTACAAGAATCCTTCATATTTTTGTTGAACAAGCCACCATCTTACGGTTTCTGACTTCAGTTTGTGATTCCTTGGCAGGTTTACGTTCAGTAGTTTGCCATTGCTTTCTGAACGACCGGTACAAATACCATTATAGAAAGCAACGCAAGGCTGTCTGCTTCCAAATCGCTTGTAGCTGTGTTTCGAACCCGGTATGTGGTTTTACGACATGCTTTCGTAATCCATTCACCACAGTGCCGGCCCTCCAAAAGGTCTCCAGCATATTTGTCCTCCGTCTGCCCCTGTCTCTTCTACCTCTAATCTTCCCAGTTGTCACGTTCTCCAATACCTCTCTCCTCATGAAATGACCACAGAACATGAAGTCTTGCACACGGTTGCAAATAATGTTCTACTCTCATTAGCCTCTTCCGGGACTCGTTCTTAGTTACTGAATCGGACCCACGTTTGCCTGACATGACGTGAATAGATGGTTGGGAACATTCAATTGCAAGCCCTTCGACAACCACGACACATCCATGGAGATGATGGAGCATATGCTGACAGAGTGAAGGGGGCGCTTGTACTGTCGGTTTATTACTTGTTAGTTATTGGGACAGGTCTTTAACTCTTAGCGAGACTGCAAGTATGTCTCAGTTTAACTCTGTACATGAAACCTTCAACTCTTAGCATACTCCCACGTAAATCCACATGGATGGCTCTTGGACACAATACATTTCGCCACTTCAGGTGCTACACATACGGTTTTATTTTTAACCCCCCCCCCCCTCCCCACACACATCGACATCGTGTAATCAGAGCCCCAGTCTAACTTGAGTATATAGGAAGCGCTCTGATGGGGAATTCTTTCTTATACACCCAGTGGCTAGCCCTGGCAGAAAGTTGCACCACAGCAGTCGCATGACATGTCACTGTGTCGGTACAGCAGTCGTGTGACATGTCATTGTGTCACCACAACAGTCGTGTGACATGTCACTGTGTTACTACAGAAGTTGTGTGCCATGTCACTGTTTCACTAAAGCAGTCGTGTGACATGTCACTGTGTCACAACATAAGTCTGTGACATGTCACTGTGTCACCACAATAGTCGTGTGACATGTCACCGTGTCACAGCAGAAGTCATGTGGCATGTCACTGTGTCAGTACGTCAGTCGTGTGACATGTCACTGTATCAGTACGTCAGTCGTGTAACATGTTACTGTGTCGGTACAGCTGTCGCGTGACATGCCATTGTGTCAATACAGAAATCGCGTGACATGCTATTGTATCACTATGACAGTCCTGTGACATGTCAATATGTCAGTACAGCAGTCGTGTGGCATGTCACGGTGTCACCACGACAGTGGTAGGACATGTCACTGTATCATCACAGCAGTCGAGTGGCATGTCACTGTGTCACCACAGACGTCGTGTCGCATGTCACTGTGTCACCACAGCAGTCGTGTGACATATCACTGTGTCAACACAGCTTTTGTGTGACATGCCACAGTGTCATAAGCCAGATATCCTGCATCTGTTGCTGCCATGTGTCAATTAACTATTACATCTGGAATCAATCTGTGATCTTCCCCTTCTCCGCTTCCCCGGCACACCTCTCTCCCTAGAGGAGTAATATGTGTGTAGAACAACCAGGAGTTACTGGCATTAACCTCTGAAGGTGAATGACATCTGTTCTTTTTCTTCCTCTACTACTAACACTACCACCGCCACCTTTACCACAGATAAACAATGATATAAACAATCACGTAAAGGCATAACACTAAATGCTATATACAACTAAGTAGAAAACAGTGGCACGCCGCCATACAAGGTTTCTATCATGATCCTGTGCTGTGCGGAATGCGCAAGCAACCATGCTCATCCCCAGAAATCTGCCACCTTCTCTGTTCATAAATTCGACAGTTGATTGTGTTCCGTATCACCCTGCCGACCCACTCAGCATGTTCTACTTCTGTCAACACCCATTGAGTATGTTCACGCTGTCAATCCATTCACCATGTTCACTACATTCAGTATGTGCACATTGTCAACCCAATGAGTATGTTCACGCTGTCAATCCATTCACCATGTTCACTACATTCAGTATGTGCACATTGTCAACCCAATGAGTATGTTCACGCTGTCAATCCATTCACCATGTTCACTACATTCAGTATGTGCACATTGTCAACCCATTGAGTATGTTCACACTCGGCCGACCTTTGTTTCTGATAACCTCTATCTTTTCAGTTCTTTTAAATTTCTTAAGAAACTACCGGCACACAACTGTCAACTTTATCTAGACATTAACGTCTCACAACTTATTTCTAGACACACTATTGTCTTACAACTTATAATTTTCTCCAGACATTATCGTGTCACAACTTAAACCTGTGTCTAGACATTCACAACTTATTCCTACAGACACTTTTGTCTTACCACTTACAACTTTACCTAGATACTATTGTGTCATAACTTACAATTCCGTCTCGACAAGGTTATTTCACAACTTATTTCTACAGACCTATAACTTGCTCCATACACAACCGTATCATAAATATTTAAAAAATCTGCACTTTGTCAGCTTACTTTACTTGAATGTGTTATGTCATAGCTATGTGTCAACTGCAACCTGGTCTGATACAAAGGAACCGACAATCAAAACAACACTGACACGGAGATTTACCTCTCGCTGTCTCTAGTATACAACAATATTCACACAAGGACTTAGCTCTCGCTGTCTCTAGTGTACAACAACATTCACACAAGGACTTAGCTCTCGCTGTCTCTAGTGTACAACAACATTCACACAAGGAGCTACCTCTAGTATAAAACAACATTCACACAAGGACTTAGCTCTCGCTGTCTCTAGTGTACAACAACATTCACACAAGGACTTAGCTCTCGCTGTCTCTAGTGTACAACAACATTCACACCAGGAGCCACCTCTGATTAAAAAAAATAATCACACAAGGAGCTACCTCTAGTATAAAACAACATTCACACGAGGTCTTACCTCTAGCATAAAACAACATTCACACAAGGAGCCACCTCTAGTATAAAACAACATTCACACAAGGACTTATATCTCGCTGTCTCTAGTATACAACAACATTCACACAAGGACTAAGCTCTCGCTGTCTCTAGTATACAACAACATTCACACAAGGAGCTACCTCTAGTATAAAACAACATTCACACAAGGAGCCACCTCTAGTATAAAACAACATTCACACAAGGACTTATATCTCGCTGTCTCTAGTATACAACAACATTCACACAAGGACTTAGCTCTCGCTGTCTCTAGTATACAACAACATTCACACAAGGAGCTAACTCCAGTATAAAATAACATTCACACAAGGAGCTAACTCCAGTATAAAATAACATTCACACAAGGTCTTACCTCTAGTATAAAACAACATTCCCACAAGGAGCTATCTCTAGTATTAAACAACATTCACACAAGGAGCCACCTCTAGTATAAAACAACATTCACACAAGGAGCCACCTCTAGTATAAAATAATATTCACACAAGGTCTTACCTCTAGTATAAAACAACATTCCCACAAGGAGCTATCTCCAGTATAAAACAACATTCACACAAGGTCTTACCTGTAGTATAAAAGAACATTTACACAAGGAGCTACCTCCAGTATAAAACAACATTTACACAAGGAGCTACCTCCAATATAAAACAACATTCACACAAGGAGCCACCTCCAGTATAAAAGAACAATTACACAAGAAGCCACCTCCGGTATAAAACAACATTCACAGAAGGACTTACCTCTCGCTACCTCCAGCCTTATCCGTCTTTCTACATGCTGAAGAAGAGAAAAGAGGGTTTCACATTAGTGATGCTAATGCAGCTGTTTCCCCAAGGGAAAGATAATAATGACGAATGCAAGATGACGATGACTGTAGTTAAAGATACAGATGATGATTATTGTTATGATACAAGCCAACAAATGCACACACACAAAATAACAGTTACAAGCAGACATTAGGGCTCACAGCTGGTATATAAGTAAAGGCAACTTGACACACCATGGGGCGTACTCGGTGCATGGTACTGACCCCATACGTGGTGACTCATTGGCACTGAGTGGGTGCTGTGGTCTATGCTCCAGACTAGTTGCTGGCACCTGTGTTACTCTGGGTCGACAAGGGAGCCCAGGTCTGTGAGCATGTCATTGTCTGCGCCAGGATTCCAACACATGATCGTGATATGTAGCTCTTCTTTCTCTCGCAGACAGGCAGACATACATTGAGTGTGTGTGCGCATGTGTGTGCATGTATGCGAGAGAAAGAAGATGAAGAGGAACAAGAAAGATATACAATAATGAACACTCGTTGCTATCCACCTTCCCTCTCATGTCCAGCTCCACACGCCCATTGTTTATATTCAGTTTAGCTGAGTTAACAAGTCATTCAGCCCCATCTCAATTAGAAGTTCACGGGCATTTCTGATCTCGCCATTCCTCGTTCAAACACCCGCAGCACTATCGACACGAGAGGCGCTATTAGCTGTGTGTTCAACAGATTAAGATGGTTAATGAGGGGTCGCCAGCCCCTGGGAGTTCCTGTCCATGGACGGAATTGCTGGTGATCGATGCCGCGTTAAGTCGTCAACTCTTCTGGCTGAGATTCCCCACGGCGCCCGGAGACACATCCTAAGGGTCTGGGCTATGGAATTGTTAAGTTGCTGGTTCGGGTAACGAGGGCGAAAGATGAGAGGTTGGCAGGTTTAGAAGATTAGTGCAATAGATGGGGGGTGGTGAATACAGGAGGTGATGGTGTGGAGGGAGAGACACATACAGCAACACATACACACACGCACATACATACATCCATACGGACATTGGATTGCTAAGACATAGACACGCATACAAACTAGACAGTCAAGTACACACAGACACAAGCAGAAACATGTATATATATATGTATATATATATATATATATATATATATATATATATATATATATATATATATATATATGCCGGATCCATGGCCGAGGGGTTAGCAGCTTTCTCCGCTAACCCCGAATACTCTCGTCACGTGACGCGACGAGAATTAGCAGTGGTTCGAATCGCAAAAGTGACTTATGAGAGTATGGAGCCGGTCGCTCAGAAAGTCGTGGCGTGCTGATGAGCGTAATCTAGCCTAGGAATCAACATACAGCTGAAAGATGCTGGTGTTGACCGCAATATCCTGAAACAGGATGGAAACGCGAAAAAAAAAAATAAAAAAAAAAATATATATATATATATATATATATATATATATATATATATATATATATATATATATACTGACAAATACAACGAGGACAAACAGATACACAGACAAGACCGAGTGTTTTAATTTGATTTCACAATAACAGCTATCTCGTTCAACTTTAAGGAACAGTTATAGTTAGGGTCAATCACCGACTCAGATTGATATAGACCTATGATTGAGTCAGCCGCAAAAGCAGCTGCCCACGGTTTTACCCTCACAGGCGTATTAATCCGAATGCGATTATTGTCCATATGGGGTAATGGGCTGATAGTATTAAAACCGAGTGTGAATATGTGTTGTCAGTAAAGCAGTGTTTCCCAACCTTTTGTTGTGCTATGCCCCACCTAAGCTTTTCTAGAATTCTTATTCCCCCACTCCCATCCACCCCCCCCCCCATCCCCAACATATACATTATTTTTCATATTTAAAAATTGAAATGTTCACTAAAGAAACTTGAATGATACGTTTTAGGAAGAAATCACTAGGAAATTAGTGAGGAAACACAGTAAGTAAATTTTCAAAACATATAATGGAGAACTGAAATTCAAGTACAAAGTCATGTTAATGAATGATTTTTCTATATTATTTTAATTATTAGTAATTATTTATTATTTAAATTTAGTGAGATCCTTGCGCTTGATGTTTGCTGCAAAGAGATCTTATATCAGGTTCCAATTTAGTTAACTTCAGTCTCAAGTCTCCCCGTATTATTATATCCAGCCGATTTCTTCGATTTTCGAATTGCCCACCTCAACAATCGAATTGCCCCCCTATGGGGCGTGGGCCCCACGTTGGGAAACACTGCAGTAGGGTGTAGAGAGAGTGACTGCAGACCGAGCTAGTTCGCCCCACCTCTTGTCAGATTTGTTTTTATATAGCGCCGCTCTATTTCTTCACCACCACCTTGTGCAGGAAAACACGTGTTACAGGATGATTTGTTCACAAAGACGCTGGCATTCAACTGTAAACCTTAGACTTGTCCCCCTTGAACATTCTTTGTCCTTTAATCTTGTTCCCTGTCCTCGCCTCACTGGTAAGCCCAACCGTTGCCTAGATTATTCTGTTCCCCCCCCCCCCCCCCCGCATATCCTATTTACAGGACATCGCTGTCAACACCAGCATTTTACCGCTGTTGTTGATGTCTTTCATACCGTATATAGACAACATATGTAAAGAAACCAGCCAAACAGAGGCCACAAGAACACCGCATGAGGAGAACACAGAAGAAGAACCATCTGCAAATCTAACCATTAGAGAACTCCTGTTTGCGGACGACCAAGCACTAATAGTAAAATCAGAAGCTGAATTACAAGAACACATGAATAGTCTGAACGAAATGTGTAGGGAACATAACATGAAAATTAGCACAAGTAAAACAGAGGTAATGACGGTAACTAAAGGGAAAGCAACAACGAATCACCCAAACTAACATCCCTTGAAACAAGAGTTTCAAGTGCCTAAGAAGTATAATATCATCAAATGGTAAATCAGCAGACGAGATCGAAAATAGATGCAATAAGGCAAACCAACTCATTGGACAAATGGCACCAATACTAAAGAACAAACATGTAAGAATAACTACTAAGAAAGCACTTTACAACACAATCTTCCTACCAACTCTAAGTTACCAATGCCAAACCTAGACAATGACAGAAAAAGAGAAAAGACAAATCACAACAACAGAAATGTGATTCCTGAGAAGAATACTCAATGTATCAAGAAAAGATCAGATCAGAAATGAAGAAATCAGGACTAAAGTGGGGGTTATAGCTCCATTAGATTTTATTAGAAGACAGCAAGTCAAATGGTTTGGCCATGCAAGTAGGTTACCAACTAAAAGTATACAACAAGCAATTATGTACAGACCAGAGTGAAGCTGAGGAAGAGACCGGCCATGTAAACCAGTGGCTCGCAACCTTTTTTTGGCCCATGCTCCCTTTACCATATGTTTAGAACGTCATTCCCCCCCCCCCCTTTCGAATTTCCTCCCTATAATCCCCCCACCCTTACACAGTATACATAAAAATGGAAGCTAAATTTAATAACACATACTAGAACAAGTCTAGACATCTACATAAAATGTGATTTGCGGGTCTACTTACGTTATGAAACAAATTTCATTAGGGCGAGAAGTACAGAACCGTAAAAGTTAGAGGGAAAAACAATATCAAGTAACCGGTTCTTGCATTAATGCGATCTTGAAATAAAGTTAATTTCCCCCCTGGAAACCCTAAAATTCTCCACCAGTTGAGAACCACTGATGTAAACGTTGGACGGAGGGGATAACAGAGTCCATGGGAATATCGATACAAGAAGTCCAAAAGCGGGCACTCTGTCGCTGTTTATACTTCACCTCGATACCTCAAGGTACAAGAGGAACATGATGAGATGAGATGATGTCTTGGCAAGATTAAGCTCAGTAGTTTGCCATTGCTTTCTGAGCGACGGCTCACAGTCCCCCCCGTAAGTAACCAACGCGACGCGATTCGCTACCGAATATCGCGCAGCTGCGTTACCCTACGTGGATATACCAGATTATTCTATCGTTTACTTCCCGTTTATTCTTATGGACACAGCCACACACGTGTGTGTTAGTGTTAACTACATAAATGAGGCTGATTGCTTTAGACAGAACTGCGTAGTTGTGTATTGTCATTAGGCGCGAAAGACATATGGCGAGGAAGACAGTCATGTGAAGAACCGTCTGAGGGCGAATAAGCTCATGTTAGTTGTGTGACTTGCGTTTATTCTACTCAAGTTGAAATGTTTAGACAGTGGTGGATGCCGTCCTGTCTGCTTTGTCTTGCGTACAGAGATAACTTACGTGTGTTGCTGGATCTTCAAAACCTGCCTGATTTCGTGTCAAAGCCGACTGGCTTCACTCTGTGGTTCATATACTTCTATTAATTATTGATAACAACTGCCAAGAGTATTGATATAAGTACTGCCCAGTATCTCATCGCGAGAGACTAGTCAAGAATAGCACTCACGCTACTAGACAGACAACGATTACATCATAGGCTCTCTGGCAAACCTAGCATAAAATAAATTTAGTTGTAGCTCCCGAGCTCTACCGGAGGCACATTGATGACTAATGGTGTTTCTGATATGCCCATATCTGAACTCCAAAACTTCCTTGCCTTTTCTCAAATTTTCATTACATTATCAAACTTATCTCCACCATGTCCTTGTCATGGTCAACTGCTTTTGTTTTTATCTGCATGCTCCTATGGCTTCATAGGTTTGTGTTCTTTGGTTTACTACAGACAGACTCCATGTCGTTGTCATTACAACTACCTTTCTCCTTCCTGCAAGACTTCTATTACTTTCTCTCGGCTGCTGCGTCTCCAACATCGACTATGCCAGGATAATAACAACTTCTGCCATCATGCTCATGACATGGAATTTGTCCGTCTTCCTGGTCATCCGGTTTGATCTGGGCGGCAGCTTTTCGAGGTGGACAGACACATTCACATTACAGGCAGACAGACACGGACTAAACGTGGACAGACACAATCACATTACAGGCAGACACGGGCTGAAGGTAGGCAGACACAATCACATTACAGGCAGACACGGGCTGAAGGTAGACAGACACAATCACAATACAAGCAGACACGGGCTGAAGGTAGGCAAACACAATCACATTACAAGCAGACACGACTGAAGGTAGGCAAACACAATCACATTACAAGCAGACACGGACTGAAGGTAGGCAGACACATCACATTTGTCACAAAATAAAACCGTGTGTTTAACCGGTTGATTATTATAGAGGATTTTCTGATTAAACGGACTATCTGCCAGCGACAACTATTTTACTAACAGTAAAAACAAATCGGATGTCAAAATCCCAGGACAATATTTGTAGTTGCACGTGTACATCTCTAACGGATTGGGAACATTCGGTGGTGATGAAGACAGGTCCCGGCATCGCTTGGCAGTTTGTCAACAGTCAGAGACAAACCGGAATTGGCAGCGAGAGACAGGAAACAGTACATCTGTCAAGTCTTGTTTCCGGAACATCGAGAAGATTGACAGCGTGTTGGGAAAAACTCTTTGTTGGAACTGTACAGTAACTCTCTAGATTGTTTTGGATGTCAAAACCAGTGATGACAAATCTAACATTAATGGAGCCAGGGAGGATGGATCCCTGACAGGGGATGATCTGCCACTGTGCCACCTGTGTGGGGGCATAAAGGATAACGTCACGTGGCCAACTTTGGTAGGTTGCCATATAAACCCGAGTTGGGGCCAACTAGGGGGACTTGAAAATGTGGCTCTAGTCGGAGTGAAATGTCACTGCAGTGCTTAGTGGAAATAATATCTACCGTGTGTTAATTAGTGACTTAATTTTACACGTGTCTATCATGGCAGATGTAGATATGATTGATAGGACTGCAGTAATGCCATTTAAGGTATAACCTATTCTTATATTAGTTCTACTTAATATAGACTGTGGCCTTGTTAAACTATAGTGTGATGATTAGCACTGTTAGTGGAAACTAGTTAGAGTAAGAATAGTGATATTAACTCTGCTAGTTAAGAATAGATTAGTGAAGTGTTGGTAAGCTTTACTAGTTGAGAATTGAGTAATGAGGGATAATTGGGATCTTCCCGTAGGTGTCCCTGGTGGGCGGGGTTCCGCATTCTGTTTGCTGATTTTTTCTTTGTCATAGCCTGATTCGGCTCTAGGTGGGTAGCTAATCTGCTCTATGACTAAGTCTAGTTAGCTAAAGATCATTAAGCAAGGTGATAGGCTTACACTCAGCCGAAAGGATCAGTGACTAGTACTATCACCAGATGTGTTGTTTCTATCCTAGGTTCCCTACCAGATCCAAGGAAACTCAACAAGTTTTTGGGAAAGAATCCAATCCCATTCGGAAGAACACCAGTTCAACAATCAATAAAGTTGCATACAGAACGTAACTAAAGCTAGAAGGAAGTTGATTCACCAAAGAGAGTGATGCGTACTGATGCACCACACAGCATCAGACAGTAGTAACGAACGGAAAACATTAAGTCTAATAATTACATAGTGTGATATAATCTCGTGTAATAGAACACAAGACTTGATACTTGAGGCTAGATAGACACGAGGGAGGATCCAGTACAGTAACAATTAACATTAGTAACTGTGTACACACTACAAAGGACTTGTGCATTTTTTTAAGGAACGATAGGAACGGACATTGTGTAGGGTGCAACCGGTCCATGATTAACTGTTAATACCACCGGTGTCTATTTCTGATGTTCATGAAATGGGATTACCAGAGGTCTACAGAGGCAGATCAGTATCCAGCAGGATGGTTTCGGCACTGGGTGAGAAGTACATGTTCTGACGTAACGTGCTGTGGTCTATCCTTGCTGGGATCAGCTGACTGGGTTGTTGTCTGAGAGTCCGATTCTACACACTTTATAGAACACGTCACACATTTTCTTCACATACACGTCTCATATACGTTACACTTTTCTTTTAATAAATTAATCTTTATTAATTTTTAGAAGCAAGAGTTGTTGAGTATGTTGCGTTGGGGAAGTATGAGAAGGGGGCATAGTACGACAGTGAGAGAGTGATAGGAAAAGGTGTCCATAGGCTGATGGAGTGTGTTGGACGGAAGCTGGTGGATTCTCCAGAATATTAAGAGAAAAAACAAATATTATAATGTGGGTGTCGAATCTCCTCACTCCAGGGACGACACTTTAAAGGAGGACACGACAACATTACAAGCAGACACGGGCTGAAGGTAGGCAGACACAATCACATTACAAGCAGACACGGACTGAAGGTAGGCAGACACAATCACCTTACAAGCAGACACGGGCTGAAGGCAGACAGACACAATCACAATACAAGCAGACACGGGCTGAAGGTAGGCAGACACAATCACATTACAAGCAGACACAGGCTGAAGGTAGGCAGACACAATCACATTACAAGCAGACACGGGCTGAAGGTAGGCAGACACAATCACATTACAAGCAGACACGGACTGAAGGTAGACAGACACAATCACATTACAAGCAGACACGGGCTGAAGGCAGACAGACACAATCACAATACAAGCAGACACGGGCTGAAGGTAGGCAGACACAATCACATTACAAGCAGACACAGGCTGAAGGTAGGCAGACACAATCACATTACAAGCAGACACGGGCTGAAGGTAGGCAGACACATCACATTACAAACAGACACGGGCTGAAGGTAGGCAGACACATCACATTACAAGCAGACACAGACTGAAGGTAGGCACACACAATCACATTACAAGCAGACACGGGATGAAGGTAGGCAGACACATCACATTACAAGCAGACACGGTCTGAAGGTAGGCAGACACATCACCTTACAAGCAGACACGGGCTGAAGGTAGGCAGACACAATCACCTTACAAGCAGACACGGGCTGAAGGTAGGCAGACATATCACATTACAAGCAGACACGGGCTGAAGTAGGCTGACACAATCACATTACAAGCAGACACGGGCTGAAGGTAGGCAGACACAATCACATTACAAGCAGACACGGGCTGAAGGTAGGCAAACACAATCACATTACAAGCAGACAGCTACATGAGCGTCCCAGGATAGATGGATACCTGGTGGTAGCCCCATACGTGTAGACCGCTCCCTGCTCGATGCTATATCTGGCTAATGTCACGTCTGCCGCCTTCAATTCTCGTGAGATTCCTCGGTATCCACTCAAGACTGGGTGGACATGCGAGCAGAGACCAGTGAAACATCCCCGCCTGGAGACTAGAACACATGACTACTGGGCCGGCGGGCAAGTATGCTAGCCACTGCGCCACCGTCACTCATATACACATACACAACAAAACCAGTGCGGATGTACACATACACAGACATATGCTCATTCACATATATACAGATACACACAGAAGCACGATGAAGGGGAGGAGGAGGAGAATGATGAGCTGGCGAAGGTAGAAGAAGGAAGGGGAGGAGAATAAGAGGAAGGAGGAAGCTAGAACAAGGAGAAGAAGGAGAAGCAGAATATGCTGTTTGCTAAACATGTATGCCTACTATAACGACCGGCGGTGAGATATAACGCACATTACAACACATACATATGGATTAAATATAATGGTTTTTAAAATCAAAAACAAACAAAAACAAACAAAAAAAAAAAGAAAAAAAAAAAAGGCATGTACAAAAGATGTAACGCGTGAGCAGTTGGAAGTACATAAACACTCGAAACTCATGTGCATGGTAAAAACTACTACAAACTAACGAGTAGCAATAGGGAGAAAGCAATGACTAATTAACATTGGCACAACATTAGAACAAAGAATCGGAAAGATAGACAATGAGGCATTTATGTGCAGCAAGGAGGAATAGGCTCCAGTAATGTGTATTTTATTATTATAAATTATTACAACATGGGAACACAAGAAGGAAAATGTGGACGTTGGAGAATATTGAATGATGAAACTATCCAAAGTTTATTGTTGTATTTGTTGTGTTGTCAGAAGCCTGTAGTTTAGAATTGTTTACTCTCGTACAACTGGAGCAGCTGTAGTCTTGTGGTGACTTACGTTCATTCCACTTAGGCTAGCAGGACTCTCATTCCCAACATGCATGTGAGCTCTGCATCTAGTGTATGCAAGATGTGGGTGTTGAATGTCTAACATCATCGTGGAGCAATGTCTGTGATTGTCTTGTGATATCGTAAATGTGGACAGCTGGTAGTTCTGGACAGGCTTCATGACAGCGAAGTCCTAGGCTCATCTCTGACGCATGCCCGTTTACCAGATGCCCCACTAGGAGGAGGAGATGGGTCCGCGTCTGACCTGACACTTAGACGCCTATCTCTGCTTCCCCTGGGTCGGTACAACAAATCCATGGGAGAAACGCAATATGGGCTTTGACGGTTAAGGTAATTACACATAAAACATGACAAGGTAGTTAGCTGAGGTAACCAGTTATATTTATCTCGTCGTTCCCACCCAGCATATTACCTAACTCTCCGGTATCCATGTAGGAAGCTGAGTCGACCACAGATCTAGAAACAATCAATCCTGTCCGCGTTGACGACAGTCAAGTAAGCTAACGCCTACCCTACCACGGCTCCTAGATAACATTGAACAGAGAGAGAGAGAGAGAGAGAGAGAGAGAGAGAGAGAGAGAGAGAGAGAGAGAGAGAGAGAGAGAGAGAGATAGAGAGAGAGAGAGAGAGATTTAAAACAGAAAAGAACGGAGAAATTACCTGGGATTCTTAAACGAAAACATTGACAACACACACAACTCTGCACCCAGTGAGACCCACGCTAGCGCAGTGGCCCTCACATTGGCCTGACGGGCCGGTCATCACGTGTTCCAGTTTCCCCTCACGGCGAAGACTTGGGTTCCCGAGTCGACCCGGCCTATGATGTCTACCAGGAAATGTTACTGGAGGTCAAAGCGGTCATTGTGACGGTGCTGACGTGGGAGAGTGTTAGTGCAACTGTATACCAATATATGAGAGGTACGTCTGACAATGTGTATTTGTGTTGGAGAAAAAAAGAAACAACCTTTTGTTCACAATACCGAATCGAAGAACCGAACAGTAATAGGTCATTCTGAGACAGCTCTCCAGCCAGACACATATTACATTATACAGTGTATGATGAGGCTCTGTCGATACGTAATCTTTCAACCGTACCAGACAATCTCCCAAGATTTATTCTTGCTTATTCTAGCATATTGTCTGAAGCCATTCTTAATAATCATGATTCTCCGGAATCTGCAATAATTGGAGTATTAACAAAACTCCACTTTTCTCCTGATAATCATGGCCTTCACATTGTAGACGGTTGAGTAATTATGCGTACGCATTCAAACATCTTGATTCACCTGCATTCCTATACAGAGTCACTTGGATACGTTTCAAATACACATAAATACAGACTGGTTGTTCCTGACACAGCTGTGTGTTCGTCTGCCGAAGCAAGCAAGCATTTATTTATTACACCCGATTCAAATAGGTTTCCTCTCCCCCGTCCGTCCGACACTTTGTCTTCCTTCTTCCGTGTGTCTGCGTCTGTTGTCGCGGCATTCGACCACATCCCCATAGACGTCCAAGAACTGCTCACATTCTCCACGCCAGCAGTATCAAGTCACGTCTTTGAGACGCATGAAAAATGCTGTCTGGGGCAAATTGACAGGAATCAAACTGACGACATCGTACCTCGAGTGGACATGCATAATAAGAATTAAAATGTCCCGCCAAAAGTCTACACCAAAAATTATATAACAAGAACATGCCATTTGTGTTTTTAGGCAGCGGGTTCATTTTGTTGATGTTGAAGCTCTTGGTGTAATCCCGTGGATTGGGACACAGAGTGTTTCCAAGGCACCAGGGCCAGGTTTTACACTGACCAAGACCTACTGACACGTCCTAGTCGTGCGTCCTGGGCAACAGGTTCCTTCGGAGTCCTGCTAATGTAGTAGGATCGCTGATTATTTGAAAATCGGAGAGTATCTGCCCGCGCGGCGAGGAACCACCAGTCTGCACACCAATAAGCCAGACATGGGACAACGGATACTCATGCACGCCTCAGTCCGGTATGACATCACACTGATGTTGGACAACAGGATGTCTTCATCCGACATACAGGACTTCACGCTGGAGTTCACAGCCAGCGAACGCAAGCAAGCAAGCAGCATAGCGTGGATTCTAGTTATGCAACCGTGCGCAACTCAAAGAATGCAGTACCGACTTTCCTATATCCAGGTTGGCCAGCAACAAATGTACGAATATGCTGGTGAAATTAGGGTTGCCAGATTCTGTGTGTAACTAAATAGCCGGAATATCTATCTTTAGAATAAAATGTTTTGCATATCCTTTACAGGACATCGCTGTCAACATCAGCATCTTTCCGCTGCTTGTTGATTTCTTGGCAAGATTACGCTCAGTAGTTTGCCATTGCTTACCTTTAGAATAAAAAGAATAAAATATGTTACAAAAAATAATGCTGTCACTTGGTTCGTCCATCACTTACCCAAAAAAAAGTGGTTAAAGGCAAAAAGGTTGCCTTCATTGCACGGGGTTTTATAATGGTCTCTTTGCACAGCTCGACCTGTGCTCACAGTTTAGCCTCAAACTAATTCTGTACACGTCAGAACAGACGGAAATCGACTAAACGCACTGACCACATATTCATAGCAAAACTACTGTGTTTGCGCCCGCAGACATTTAATCCCATTTAAGCAGTTCTACCAAATGAAAATCCAGAAAGATTATGATTTAATTAAATCTTTCATTTGACAGGAAACGAAAACCGCAACAAACAGGCGTCCAGAAGGCATTTTTGGACTGCATTAATTCATAAAAGCGGGAATGTCCCTGAAAACCAGGACGTCTGGCAACCCTAGGTGAGATCAAAATAACAGTGGTGACTGATTACCATCTTCGTGGGGACAATGCTTCCACTACAGCCTTCATGGCTAGAAGGCCTCACAGTCTTCATCCAATGGCCAATCCGTATATGGTTATCCCAGACTTGTGGATGACCAGGATCCCTCGCGAGGATTCACTGAGAGTTCTTTATCAGTATGAAGCCCCACCTCGGGGCATATGTGTCTCTGCATTCCATCTATTGTATATTTTCTGTAAATTTACGCCAACTAACAGGACTACTAATGGGGCATCAGCATCTCTGCATTTCATCTGCTATTGTATGTTTTCCATAAATGTCTGACAACTAATAGGACTACTAATGGGGCATCTGAGGCGCCAGCACCCCATCAGCTATTAAATTCTAAGAATGTCTCACAACTAAAGTGACCACACCGAGAGTCTAAAGTCAACAAACAAGACTGTCCAACACAAAGAGTTCAGCAAACACTGCGCTTTCACTCGGGCTCTATAAATAGACGTCTAGAAGAAATCTCTTCAAATGAATTACCTTTACGAGGGGAATAATTGCCACCTTCGTCTGAGGGCTGACAAACGTCATTAAAATAACGTCCAGTTGTCTGTTGTTTACACAGTTTAGATTTGGCGGCTAACTTGTTGGTTTTGGTTCCTCCCTACAACTGATGATATACTTGGGGGTTGGGGTGGAAAGACAGAGGGGGCATTGGGGATGAAAGGGGGGGGGGTGCAAACCTGGGTTTCATTGCATTGCCATTCGTGCCCCACTGTAGTCATCGGCAGGTAAATGAATGGTTTACCAATAATATACTTGCCGCGTTCCACTTATTAAACTTAAATGTAACTAGGGGCTGAAATAAATCCTACCTATTTACGTGTTTACTCACTGACCTGTAGAAAGTCACTCACATGATTAGTCACTCCCTTTCTAAGTCACACGCCTCTTCTGCCCTTCATCTCCCACTGAACCACAAACCCTCAAAGGAACTGAGGCCAAGCTGTCTCTTGCAGCTCCCTCTGTGATCTTCCCATATTATTCATCTCTGTTGTTGTGGCGAAGTAGATTAGGAATAGGGAGAAAGATATCCCTATCCGATAGGACCGACTATAACAGAAAACCTGAAATGGCTTATAAGACTCCTTAGGGGTGGAGACAGGCTATATAATTAGGTTATTATAGATAAGAGAAAGGTTATCCAGTAGAAGGTCAGGAGAGCCAGGAAAGTCACCACATTCGAGAGAGGAGGAAGCCCACTCTGAATAACTTCACGCGTGTTGTCTCCCTGCCACAATTTGCTATCCTCTAGAGTTGATGTTAAATTGTGTAACAATATCACATTTAACACCACAAAATCTCACATCGATCAACACAAAGAAAGAGAACACTCTTTGTTATACATTGTACCAATATAATGGGAAAACAAAGGGGAACGGGGTTTGTATGCTTGTGTGACATTTTAAAAGATACACAATCCAAAAGTAACACACAAATAAACAGACATAAAAAAGGTCTCTAATTATCACTAAAATTTCCAGTGTCCTCATAGGTGAGCATTTTATTAACCCCGTGTATTCATCAATGGGTGTTAAAGTGTATCCTCTATCACTGTAAATGGTATTTACAAGTTAATAAGTCCTCGGGAAAACACAAGATTAACAAAGTCGTTTGAGGCACTACTTAGTTTATTATAAATGTCCATGGAGGCATTTTAAGCACACGACTATAATGTCCCTTTTTGTCACCATGAACTCTAGTGAAAATTCCCTGAGATCATCTCAAAATACTTCGAGAATGAACATAGGATTAGGATTCTAACAATGTTGGTAATAATATTGTAAATACTAACTTGGTTGGCCATGCCATCGATAAAAGGATATTAAGAATGTACTTAGCTGATTTTAATATGCTGGGGGTGCTATGATATCGGAGGTGTCAATGATGTTCAATGGAAATTCGTACTTTCAGCAGTATCAAAGCGAATTCCTTCATTTTTCATAGATGACTTTGACCCTCCTGATGAGGAGATGCCGGTCTCCCTGGTCTAGCGGTTACACGACTTTCTCCGTAATCTCGTATACTCTCGTAAGTAACGTGGGGGTAATTTTGTAGTGGCCCGCCCGAGGCCTGTGCAGGCGTTCGTTCTCAACAGTATGGGCGAATTATATTTTTAGCCGTTGCCAATCTCTAAACGTCGCAATTATGTTATAATTAAAAAACGCAGGAGTGGCCTGCTTGAACAGTTGAAGCGATTTTCTCTTGTTATCTGAAATGTTGTTGATAGGCGTAGAAATTAAAATGCCACAGTTGTAATGATCTTCTCCGTGATTTTCAGGTCATTTCATACATGTGTTTAATAATTAATTGAATGCGGTTATTTCATGCATAATTTATGTCATTTTGTCTGAGAGAGTGAATGCTGAAGCCATATTATTTGATTACCTAAGCACTTAATTGCCGTCTCCCTGGCGAAGGTGTTAAGAACGCAGTTCGTAATCCCGCATACCTACGTACGAAACACAGCTGCAAGAGATTCGGCAGCGGATTGCGTAGTGTTAGTTTCTTACGGAAATGTATGTGAGCCCGTCATTCAGAAAGTAATGGCAAACTACTAAGCGTAAAACTTGCCAAGACAACAGCTGCTGACAAATGCTGGCGTTCTCTGCAATGTCCTGTAAATAGGATATGCAAAAAAGGGACTTAATTGTTTACTTGCTTTGTAATGTACTAATTTAAGTATGTTTCCTTTCACTCAATTATTTACTTTATTATCTACTGGCATAATTAATCATTCAATGGCTTGTTTAAAGGCCAGAGACCCGACATTATGTTCCCCAGGCAGCCTAACCAGGGTCTTTCTTTGTGGTCAGGACATAACCACTGCCACATAGAGCGAGACCGCACCCACCTGTGCCAGACAATTGCGTATCTTACGCAATCTAGGGATCTCTGGTTTTCAATGGTTGGTCGACTGGTAGTCTGGATGCCTTAACTGATGAATTGAATGATCGAACGTCAGAATCACCAACGCAAATACAGACTGACAAACAGACCGACAGACAAACAGAACGAACGAAATTTACGAACAAACTTTATTTTCAAAGGGTTAAGAATTGGGCATACAGGCCCGTCTGACATTCTGCCCTTCTTCTCTATTTCCTCCCATAAGTTATTTCATTCAACATCACTTATGAAGCTAATCTTAGACAACAAAGGAACAATAAGCTGCTTGCTTGCTTGCTTGTGTTCGTTGGCTTGAGCTCCAACACGAAGTCTTGTTTGTCGGATGAAGGCATCCTGTTGTCCAACATCAGCGTGATGTCATACAGGACCTGAGGTTTGCGTGAGTATCCGTTGTCCCATGTCTGGCTTATTGGTGTGCAAACTGGTGGTTCCTCGCCGTACAGGCAGACACTCTCCGACTTCGGAGGAATCGGCGATCCTACTGACGTTAGCCAGGACCCCGAAGGGACCTGTTGTCCAGTACGCTCAACGAGGACGCGTCAACAGGACTTGGCCAGTATATAACCCGGCCCTGGTGCCTTGGAAATACCTCTGCGTCCTGAACAATAAGCATTACAACGCATGAAAAATAATCAATAATACATGACTCACCGAGGCAATGTTTAACATGGGCATTATAAATACCCAAGGAAGGTGTAACGTACTATACATATATACATATGGGAATGTTTATTGGTTAGTTGTCGTTTGAGATAATTTTCCATTATTATTGTTTTTTAAGGGGAGGGGGGGGGGGGCATGCAGTCTGTACTGAAATAATGTTCAAACAGGTTGCGACTGTATGTATAATGACTGATGATATCTTTGATTTCTTGTGGAAGATTGTTCCACAACTGAGCGGCAGAGTATGCTAAGCTTGTTTTATATAAGTCTATCCTGTCGTTTGTCCATCAAGAATGATGGTGACCATTCATTTCATTCAGTGGGGTTGAAAGTATGGAGCCGTGAGTTCTAAGATGGTTGATAAGGCCTATTTTGGCTCGAAATGTTCTTTGACAATGTGGACAAAGAATGCTTAACGTTACAAAAGGATCTCCTGCAGTAGTTTTTCTGTCCAACCTTTTCTTCACAGCTCTTGCAGTCCTGGTTGCCTCACACGTGACTGCACCCTTCTATCCTAGGTTTGTGGACATGAAGTATGTTTAGTTGTTCCTTCCCGCTATTCTCACTTGGCTGGTCAGAAGTTCTCACACATCTTTAGCCCTCCCCTTCCCGCTATTCTCACTGGTTTGGTCAGAAGTTCTCACACGTCTTTAGCCCTCCCCTTCCCGCTATTCTCACTGGGATGATCAGAAGGTCTCACACGTCTTTGGCCCTCTCCTTCCCGCCGTTCTCACTGGGCTGGTCAGAAGGTCTGGCACGTCTTTAGCCCTTTCCTCCCACCGTTCTCGCTAGGCTGATCAGAAGGTCTCACAAGTCTTTAGTCCTTTCCTTCCCGCCATTCTTTCTGGACTGGTCAGAAGGTCTCGCACGTCTTTATCCCTCTCCTCCAGCCGCTCTTGCTGGGCTTGTTCAGAAGGTCTCGCACGTCGTTGCCCCCCCCCCCCCAGCCGTTCTTGCTGAGCTGGTCAGAAGATTTCACACGTCTTTAACCGTCTCCCTCCCGCCGTTCACGCTTGGCTGGTAAGAAGGTCTCACACGTCTTTAACCCTCTTCTCCCTTCCCCCTGCTGTTCTTGCTGGTTTGGTCAGAAGGCCTCACACATCTTTAGCCTTCTCCTTCCCGCCGTTCTCGCTGGGGTGGTCAGAAGGTCTCACACGTCTTTAGCCATTTCCTTCCCGCCGTTCCATCTGGGCTGGTCAGAAGGTCTCACGCGTCTTTAGCCCCCCCCCCCCCCCACCCTTCCGATATTCTTTCTGGACTGGTCAGAAGATCTCACAAGTCTTTAGTCCTTTCCTTCCCGCCATTATTGCTGGGCTGGTCAGAAGGTCTCGTACGTCTTTAACCCTCTCTCCAGCCGTTCTTGATGAGCTGATCAAAAGGTCTCACATGTCTTTAACCGTCTCCCTCCCGCCGTTCTTGCTGGGCTGGTCAGAAGGTCTCACACGTCTTTAACCCTCTCCCCCCCCCCCCCAGCTGTTCTCGCTGGGCTGGTCAGAAGGTCTCACACGTCTTTAGCCCTCTCCTTCCCGCAGTTCTTGCTGGGCTGGTGGGAAGGTCTCCGCGGCCAAGTGATTACACTGCCTGCCTCGTGCTCCGGAGGGTGCGGGATCGTTTCCGGAGTCCACTGTTCTGTTGACGAGTGCAATTTCAAGGTGACTCCCGGAGGTCGTCCTTGAAGATACGAAGCTCGTGCTCTGTGCAACCTTCTGCGGGAAGGCGTCGATCCATGCAGGATAAAACCCGATGCCATGAATTAGGGCCTCTTACCTTTAAACCACTATTCATAAATCACACTGTTATTTGCTGCCTACAACCAAATGTTACACAGATATAGAGTCAACACACACAGAGATATCACACTGTTATTTGCTGCCTACAACCGAATGTTACACAGATCTAGAGTCAACACACACATAGATATCACACTGTTATTTGCTGCCTACAACCAAATGTTACACAGATCTAGAGTCAACACACACAGAGATATCACACTGTTATTTGCTGCCTACAACCGAATGTTACACAGATATAGAGTCAACACGCACAGAGAAATCGAAGCCATTTTACACGTTTGAAATTTAAAAGAATACTAATTGTGTCTAATGTCGTTTGTTCATAAGATTTCTTGACATTTGCTGCAGAATAGCTATTTCCGATAAAAGATGGTAAAGTCTGGTTTATATCACTGACATAGTTCTAAATTACCTCAATTACAACCATACAGATGTTGAAAATTGCTCATAAAGTAGTTTGAACTTTGTATTCATTCAGTTATTATCTTTTTTGTTTGTTTTTATAATCGTTTTGTTTCAGTGAAGACCGAAAGAAGTTGAGAAATGTCGTATGAAAGTGACTGGATGAAAGACGCCGGTAAGAGACCGACAGAGTCACTAGATGACAGAGTCAGACGTAGTGGCACTAAAAGAGAGGGGTCGAATCATCAGATAATAAATACAATTGAGGTGATCACTAAAATAGTAAGCTGCATGTACAGTGTTAGTACAATAGTTAGTACTTTATATCGCAATCAACCCCAGGATTATGTGTCTGTCTGTGATTTACTAAACAATTTGACTTTAACTGCGTAGAAAACCGCTGGACACCATTTCAGAAGAAATGCGGAGACACCTAGCCAAATGGGGTATCACCCGATGCAAGAAGTCGACCCGCTCTTGTCTCCATGTCAAAGAAGTCGACCCCCTCTTGTCTTGATGTAGAAAAAGTCGACCCCTTTTTGTCCCAATGTCAAAACGTCAATCTTTTTTGTCCCGATGTCAAAGACATCGACTCATCTTGTCCCGATGTCAAAGAAGTTGATCCCTTTTGTCCCGATGTCAAGGAAGCCGTCGTCTCTTGTCCCACTACACCATGTGGCCAAGTTATCCATGTATTTATCTCTGCTCTGTTTCCATTAATGTTGCCAGCTGTCACTAAATATTCTACTTTATTTCACCTTAATACGTGTCAAACATATTCACTGTCTATGCCTAATTCCTCTAATCTGTTTACGGTTTTCATGTAGTCTAAAATAAATGCCAGCAAATTTCCTGCTAAGGAAGTCTATAAATGTATAGGCATGACACCATGTATTCATTCACATCTGTGGAGCTTGATTAAGAACAAGTGACCTAATTTGTCAAGGTACCAGATACGGAGGAGAAGAATGGCACTGTCCAAAACACGCGATGTTCCAGAAGGGAAGCCAAGAAGCCTTTACCGACACCAAGGACGACAAGACGGCGGAGGAAGAGAACCTATCTAGCTGTACAAAGCACCAATACTGCAACCGAAAGAAGGAAAATTACTAGAAACCATAACTGAAGCGACAACAAGCAAAATAAGACGAAGCCGCACCCCAAACAAGATCCAAGACTATCAAGAAGAAGACTGCGGAGACCACAGTTCGAAAAAACCGACATACGGCAGATGGTCAGATGGGTGATCAAACGCACCTAAGTGGAGCTAACAGGGGACCAAATACAGAAGTAACTGCAGTAGGAGAATCCGCTAATCCAAGTCATACAGGCGGGGTGGGGCGGCTGTTGACACACACCAATATCACACCACTCGCAGTAGTGACAACGAAGAAGGGCGAGATGCCCGATGCAGTTATGATGGACAAGAGAACACAACAGCCGGAACGCTTCATACACAGAGTTACACAATGATCTCGGCGCCAGAGGGCCGGACACAGTAGAACAACGTGCAGGTCAACATGGCCGATTGGATAAGAACGAATGTTCTTAAACATCCGGTGTGCTGATGCCGACGTAAGGGGTTCAACCCCTACACTGGACAGTAAGACTAAAATGTTGACCTATAGTCCTTGACTTGGGGACGTTAATTACATGTACCTCTGAAGTCGGAGTGGGTTCGCCTGATGGCGAGGGATACTCTTAACATGTAAAGCTAACCACGCGCAAAATTCAGTCCAGCACTACTAGAAGTAGTGTATATGCACTACACTTGAGTTCAAAACCAGCAAACGCCAAAAAAAAAAAAACCAGTAGAAGAGCGTGAGGCAGCAAGACAGAAATCTCCAGTATAGAATGAGAACGTGGAAATACTGTATGCAATATAAACAGAAAGAGAACAGCTACAAACGATAGGGAGTTAACCGAAAACCAGCCAGCAACAGCCACGCGACAGACCACCGATAAAACTCAAGCTGAAGCCAGAAGTCTACTCGCATATAACGACAAGCACAAACATCTCACCATAAAAAAGAGGAAGTCCAAAACATGGCTACCCTGTTGCAAAAATGTCAGGCACAGAGGAAAGACACATAAGGAAACAAAGAAACTAAACCAAGGGATGAGTTCTTCTAAGGACTACATCCACTCAAAACAGACGAGCAAATGAGCCTTCAATGACTGACGGAAAATCAAGAAGAGACAAACGCAAAGGAAACCTCATTGGCCAAACCCCCTAAAAGGCGTCACAGGCATGAAATCTACCCCAACAAAAGTCAACAAATTGACCCAAAAAAAAAAAAAAAAAAGAAGAAACTAAGACCGCTCTATGACCCACCACAATGGTAACCAAGGCTGAAAAGCAGGTTGAACGAGGTGAAGACATTTGCATTGTTTTGTCTTCATATCGGATCATGACGAAATCATATACTCAATGCCTCTCAAAGCGTGGAAACAGGGTGCTTCAAACTTTTACTGTTTTTATAATCATCGGGGACTGTTCAAAAGAGGTCAGGCGGAGATAGACCATGGCAGTGCAGAGATTAAAACAGTATGAAGAAATGGTGGCATACACCAGCAAACACTGTAATGTAACATTGTTGAAGACATGCACCTGTCCCGTGTCAACTTACGGACGGGATTCAACTTGTCTTCAACTCTACAGAATAACACTGAGTGTTTGTAAAACTTAAATGTCACAAGAGCATTCCCAGAAGAAGAAATGCGACACCCTAGAAGATATGAACACGCAGAAGCCAGGCTCATACACAGCACCATGTTTCCAAAAGTGAAATACTTTGGCCATATTAAATGATGTTTAAAAAAAAAAACGGTGATGGATGACGTCTGGAAGCAGGAGTTGGGGGAGGCTAGTGAACTCTGTTGGCACTGAGAGCGACGTTCTGCAAAGGTCCTGCTACATGTTTGTAAGTGTCGGAGACAGAGAGAGAGAGAGAGAGAGAGAGAGAGAGAGAGAGAGAGAGAGAGAGAGAAGAGAGAGAGACAGAGAGAGACAGAGAGAGAGGTGGGGGGGGGGAAGGAAGAAGACACCATTGGTTAGCGATATCAGTAGGGGCGATGCGACATTACTTAGCGAGGTCACAAAGGTTGATGCCACCGCCCTGGGTGGCACCAAGCTTGTTGGAGCTGGTGTTCTTAGAGGACCACGTGAATCAACTATGAGTAATGGGGACATTATAGTATGTCCCGAAAAGAATGCCTTCATTCACGATCAATTATTTTGAAAACTGTCTGTTGCATCGTTATGAAATTTTTCCAGCTGTCTTATATTTACCCCCACCCAAGGAATATGTCTTTGATAGGTTCAAAAACACCTTAAATCATCGAAAGCGGCGACTTTTCTTTGATGCTCTGCTGAAAAGCTAGTGATTTCTCGCTAACAAATTTATGTTTATAGTAATGAAAGCCCCGCCAATTCAGATGACAAACAAGGTGTATCCGGATTCGTATATGAGTGGGTGCAATGAGAGAAGTAGCTTAAAATCGACAGGGACGGCTGCATTGCACCGGTTTTTATCCCATATGGCTCAGTTTCTTTCCACAGCGCGGAAAGCGTCGCACAAAGAGCGAACTCCGTACCTCCAGTGACGACCCTCGGGAATCTCGAAAACAATGCACTCGTGAAATGAAGGACGCGGCCCGGAATCGAACATACAACCTTCGGAGCCCGAGTCAGACAGCTTGACCACTTCACCACAGAGAATCCCGAGAGGGGTGCAATTTGTAATGTTAGTTAAGACAGAGAATTTACAGAGGCATGGGGTAAATAATTTGTAAATTGACAGGAAAGTAGAAGGAATATATTTCTTACCTTATTTTTCATTTCCTTCTTGTTTCTTCAGCTGCTGGTTAATAATGTGTACACAAGTATTCGTGTTAGCTTTTTATACTGAGTTCGTGAAAGCTTTCAAATAGCTGTGCGTTAATGTGCGTATGGAGTGATAAGAAATGATAACGCAATTTAGTCATCATGTTTCAATTTTTAAGGATCTGTTCAGCTGTCTGTGTAGTTTGTTCACACGTACACATGGGTGACAGACCCGCTTTGAGTCTTCGTGAAAGATTGTCTACTCTGCTGTTTACCGTTCAGAGACGGAACATGATTACCTGTTTTGCACTATGAAAATAGTTGTCAGTGTCTATGTAGTGGGCTTTCTTCTTAACGACCAAGATGTTGGTCCTCTTTTCATTGAAGTTTATAGATTGATTCGTATGCACGCGTGTTTTCCCCTAATTTGACAACGTGTTTGCTCTCACGTTTCTTGTTATGCCACAATATGTCAGTTTCCATCGCAATATAACTCTTCTGTTGGTATTCACTGCGTTTAGTGTGTGTGTGTGTGTGTGTGTGTGTGTGTGTGTGTGTGTGTGTGTGTGTGTGTTCTATAGGGTTAAAATGAGAATGGTACGGCGGAAGTCTCAAGCACCCATGACGATGCTCTTCTATCAACTTGTCGATTTGATATTTCTAGCTTTTAGCGTCTGTTTTACAAGGGACAACAATTCTAGCTAGAAATACGTTTCTGGAAATGGTATGTTTTCCATTCAGAGTCATATCTTTATTGCTCCCTTTGTGCTCGATGCTGTACGTATTTTGTCTTCTTGGGCAACAACATTGATATCATGCATTGTCCATAATTGGACACGACGGTCTATCTAGGGATGGAAGCACAGCATTCTCGAGCCAATCTCTAAATACATTACCATTCATCTTATTATGATAATCCCTATTGTCTGTATGCTTTGATACGAACACGAGCCCAGCATTCTGTTGTAAGCCATTATGTGTATTACCAGCGAGTTAAATTTTTCGGAGACTTCTGTGGGTCGTCGCTAGAGCTGCGGATTTCGTGCTTTGTGCGATGCTTTCCGCGCTGCGGAAAGAGACCGAGCCATATGGGATAGAACCCGGTGCAATGGAGTCGACCCTGTCGTATATCAAGCGACTTTAAAAAGCATTTTTATAATAGCTCGCCTTATGACATCTTTGTCAAAGCTGTCGACGAAATTACCGTTTACTCAAACCCAATGCATACATTGTTCTTTTCTCGAATTTGTAATAGTATAAAACAGTTTCCTGCGATAAGCTCCTTGACAAAAATATGTGTACAACTTCATAGCGATTCTTTGAAGTGTATAATTTCGCATTCAATACCATTGAAAAATATTCACACATTTCAATGTTAGCGATAAGTGGTAAGATTTATTAAAAAAAAAAAAAAAAAAACATTAATCAGGTTTCATGAAATAACCCACATTTTGAGACACCTCTGAATGAACAGTCCTAGTTTAAACAAGGCTGGTAGTTGGCATAAGGCCAATCTCGTGAAAAAACGAACAATATTCAACACTGAGCGCTGACTGTCTGGCTACGCTGTAATACATTTAAAATTATGAATTTTATCTCAGACCCGTAAATTATATACCGCATATAAACAAACTTTAAAATCTGCTGTAAAATATCCAGAACAAAAATTGTTTTGTTGGGTGGACATAATGATAAGATTATATACTAAAATCTCATAATTTTCCCTCAGTTGGTTACTGAGATATGGATGT
Organism: Cepaea hortensis; assembly: GCA_963921405.1. Classification (NCBI taxonomy): domain Eukaryota; kingdom Metazoa; phylum Mollusca; class Gastropoda; order Stylommatophora; family Helicidae; genus Cepaea; species Cepaea hortensis. The sequence continues at coordinate 59,759,234 of OY992883.1, forward strand.
TTATATTGGGGCCCAAAAAAAAAAAAAAGAAAGTACTATAGACAGTCGGTCTCAGTTCAATGGTTTAAAGCTAGCCAGCCCTGACAAACGCACTTCTATTGCTGATGATACGGCAGGAATGGTGTATCGGCGAGGTACACGTTTTCCGCTTGTACGGTAAATATCTGCATCTGGCAACATCTGGTAGGTAGGAAGAAGAGAAGAAATAGCATGGGCTGAAAAGCAAGAAGAAGAAGCAGCAGCAGCAGCAGAAGAAGAAGAAGAAGAAGAAGAAGAAGAAGAAGAAGAAGAAGAAGAAGAAGAAGAAGAAGAAGAAGAAGAAGAAGAAGAAGAAGAAGAAGAAGAAGAAGAAGAAGGGAGAGGATGAGGAGGAAGAGGAGAAGGAGGAGGAGGAGAAGGAGGAGGAGAAGGAGGAGGAGGAGGAGGAGGAGGAGGAGGAGGAGGAGGAGGAGGAGGAGGAGAAAAAGAACTCGAAGAAGACGTTAGCAAGATGATTCCAACATATACTATGCATGTGAAACAACCGCTCTATAATAAACAAACAAACAACTTTACAACATCAAGCCTTATCACCGAAAATAAAACAATGAAATATCTCGCATTGGAACTCTCAAAACAGTACTAATCATATCGACCCATGATAATTTTCCTCCCACGGGACAGCAAAGTCCAAATTGCGTATACCTGGATAGTTTCGAATATGCAAAACTCAAATAAGCCATCTGTTACGGGTCTATCTGTAGTTACCAGAGCCATGTGTAATCGATTATTTTCAGATGCTATGTGAAATATTAGATGTCGGTATTGGAAAGCAGGTATTTTGCTCTACATTGAAAATATTTTGTATTGAAATAACCCACATAGTGTGTGTTTCACAATACAGGCGTGGCTACAGTTGTGTCTATGGTATGACTGCCATAGTGCTTGCAAGTAAGTGCACTACGTATCTGCATTACTATAATTAAACATGCAGAACTACTGATTAACAGTTGGAAGTCACTTGATACAACCGGTTTGTACAAACATGTATATTTATTATGTCGAGACGAAGACCGATGTGAGGCAACACCTTCAAGGAATAATCAATAACCATGCACAGATGTATACTCTCTGTAGACGCGGATTGAGATGACACTGCATTATACTTGTTTGACTGGTCCCGAGGATTCACAAGTTACGCCGGACCCTCAATTAGTCTGATGATAATTAAACGTTGACTATTCGTTCTTCTTCGACACGACCAAGTCGCCACTGGAGTTCTGAATCCTTAAATTCTGAATCTTTTGCAAAGTTGTCATTCGATCTGCCCAAGATCTCTCTCTACTTTGGATCTCTCTCTCTCTCTCTCTCTCTCTCTCTCTCTCTCTCTCTCTCTCTCTCTTGTTATGTTTCTGAAGATGATCGCTGAGGCTAAGGATCGTGCTTTGTACGATGCTCTCTGCAGGCGGCTGGTCGTTCTGCTGGCGGAGACCTAGCCAGATGGGGTCAAATCCGTGGCAAAGAAGTCGATGCTTTCGCTTGTAACCCTTGTTAAATAAAAACTGACATCAATAATAACGTAAGGAAATCGAACCCATTACCTGCAAAAATAACACAGCGTAACTGCCCGCTACATACCACACAACCTCTATTGTCTTATCTTCATCTATCTAGACGCATTTTGTTCTGATTTCTTCTGACAGCCGAAAATACATTCGTGTGATTTCCATGTCCTTACGCTTCCATATGATTTCCATGTCCTCACGCTTTTATGTGACTTCCATGTCCTTACGCTTCCATGTCATTTCTAAGTCCTTAAGCTTTCATGTGATTTTCATGTCCTTTCGCTTATATGTGATTTCCATGTCCTTACGTAAAGTAAAGCTCCTGTGTTAGTTTCCCTGTGTTGCAGAGCGGTAAATCATGTGATCTGTGTGCTGCTGGATGTGGAACACAAAAGATGTTGAATGAGTTGCCACGGACCCCAACCCCAGGTTGATTTACTAGGCAATGTTACGTTCAGTAGTTTGCCATTCTTTTATGAGGGAGAAATCAACGATTATGTCCAACTCACCGTATGGATGAGAGAAAAGGAGAGAGAGAGAGAGAGAGAGAGAGAGAGAGAGAGAGAGAGAGAGAGAGAGAGAGAGAGAGAGAGAGAGAGAGAGAGAGAGATTGATTCGGCGGTTTGCTGCAGTTAGTCTCAATTGTGGAGATGACACTTGACTGATTGAGGTTATGTGTTGCTAAAGGGCAGCACATAATATCAGAACAATAAGATACCGGCGGTGGAGCACAAAGGGTCCACGAGACACCTCTTGGAGAAACCCGCTTTAGTGCTCCGGCTTTGTGAGAGTCGGTTTCAATATAAGAAGGCTACGTTTGTTCCATTGTGTGAGACGGGAGGGGAGGTGTAAACAAGAAAAAAGAGAAGAGAATGCAGCAGCAGCAGCAGCAGCAGCAGCAGAAGAAGAAGAAGAAGAAGAAGAAGAAGAAGAAGAAGAAGAAGAAGAAGAAGAAGAAGAAGAAGAAGAAGAAGAAATCAAATCAAATCAAATCAAATCAAATCAACTTTATTAGGGTTACAAATTGGGCGCGCAGGCCCGTCTTACATTCGGCCCTTCCAATCACTCGTCTTTCATTCATCAAGAGCATTATACATTTACATAGGAAGAAAAATAAACATTGTGAAATGAATGTTGTAAACATAAACAAGGCAAATTACCATGTTATGAGGCCCATCTCCCACCTACCCATACATCACCCCACCCACACACACCCCCACCAACCCACACACACGCACACCAAGAGACACATACATACCCCACCAACCGACCCATCCCCCTTCCGCACATCCTCCACCCACACACTCTCCCCTCACCTGTTCCCCCAACCAAAACACACTCGCCACCCACAAACAATCCTCCACCAACCCACACATCCCACGCCCACCTACATACACATCCTAACCCACACATCCTCTCCCCATCCACACCTAAAACCACCCATCCCCCAGCCACATCTCCATTGACCACATATTCACCACCCACGCACACAATTCCCCACCAACCCACACATCGCACATCCACTCACACATCCCCAAACCATACACACACATCCCCACCAACTGACATCTCCCTACCCCCTCCCCCCCCACACACACACATCTCCCTAACCACCCATACATCCCCAATCCACTCACACACACACCCCACCACCCACACATACATCCTCCACCCACCCATACATGCCTTAACCCTATCCCCCACTACACAATCCCCCACCCGCACATCACATACATCCCCTACCACGCAATATTCCCAATCCACGCACCACACACACACATATCCCTCACCAACACATCCCACACCCACATACCACCTACACACCACACACATATCCCCCACCCACATACCGCACAATATTCCCACCCACACCCACACAGATACCCTTACCCATCCAGATACCCTTACCCATGCGCAGAGACAAATAACAGATAATATAAGCAATAAAGAAATGATAAAACAGTAAGAAAGAAAGAAAAAAAGAAAGAAAGAAAGAAAGAAAAAGAAAGTTAGATAGAAAGAAAAAGAAAGAAAGAAAGAAAGAAAGAAAGAAAGAACGAAAGAACGAAAGAAAGAAAGAAAGAACTGGAAAAAGTAATGACAAAATAAAGCAATGACATAAAGAACTAAATCAACAAAATAAGCTAGTATAAAATTTATAAAAAGCAAAAACCTATCAGAAAAATACCAGATATAACTATCAAGCACAACATAAGAAGACAAGCAAGAACAAATATTAAGGTAACAAAGATACAAGTAAAACAGTGAGAATTATTAGTTTATAAGACACGCACAAAAGCGTCATCAGCATTATTCACAACATGAAACTGGTATGCTCAACAAGGTAAACTCAGGATGCCACATTGCCCAGACTCGAGCATCGTCATAATCAGTTTGTGGGACTGGCTTAAGTGAGAATCCTACTGTTTGTAAATGTCATTAATTCATTCTCTCTAGAGCAGTGGTTCTCAACCAGTAGGGAATTGCCCCCTAGGGGGGAATTTTAGGGTTTCCGGGGGGGGGGGGGGGAATTAAGATTATTTCAAGATCGCGTAATACAAGTACCGATTATTTGATATTGTTTTTCCTTCCATTCTTTACGGTTCTGTACTTCTTCTACGCCTTTTCTAGTAAGTGTTATTAAATTTAGCTTCAATTTTTAGGTATACTGTGTAGGGGAGGGGGAAATTTATAGGTAGGAAATACGAAAGGGGGAATGACATTCTGAACGTGCGGTGAAGGGGTGTATGGGCCAAAAAAGGTTGGGAACCACTACTCCAGAGTTTGGCCTTCTAGATGTGTCTCTTTTGATTTGAGGCGGTTCTGTTGGTAGTGTATTTATCTTACCAGATGGAGCAATTAGAGTTGTGACGTAAGGACGGCTCTTGGGAGATGGAGCATGGGATCTAAGCAGAAAATTCGTTGTTGTATCCTTGTTGGGTGAGAGCTTGTGTGTTTTCCTTAGAATTACAATTGGGTTATTGCTTAGACACCAGGGAAAAAAGAGACACAATTGGAAGAGGAGAAGAAGAGAAATACAAAGAGGAGGAGAGAGAAAAAAAAAGAAGAGTAAGACGGAATGAAGAGGAGAGAAAGAAGAGGAATATGGAGAACGTAGACTGGGAAAAACAATGACGAAAGTGAAGAAGAAGAAGAAGAAGAAGAAGAAGAAGAAGAAGAAGAAGAAGAAGAAGAAGAAGAAGAAGAAGAAGAAGAAGAAGAAGAAGAAGAAGAAGAAGAAAAAGAAGGAGGAGGAGGAGAAGAAGAAGAAGAAGAAGAAGAAGAAGAAGAAGAAGAAGAAGAAGAAGAAGAAGGTGACTTCCGGAGAGTATTAACTATCCAAGTCTTCAAGGAGATTGAACGATCTGCTAATGGGAAGGTGGGTTCCTATGAAAGGCTACAGAAACGGACAAATGATAGCTCGCCCAAAAAGACACCCACACATAGACAGAAACACACACACAAATACACAAACACAGTAACTGAAATATTCTCGACGTGGCGAAATTAGTCAACTAGACGCTGGATCGATACATCTTTGAAGTTCAGACTTGCCGGGCCACAGAACTAGATAGATAAGAGGTTGAGAGCCAAGGGGCGGGAGTGAGCGGAATATGTGGAGCGACAGTCGCTAAAGACTTCATATCAAATATTATGAACTGCCGGGTCTGGATGCAGTCAGGCATAATCATGATTCTCGCTGAGGAAATGTTATCTTAAAACGTTTTGAAATGTTACATTTGATTTCTACCTGGTATCATATTTTTTGTCTATGCTCTTTATTGTCTGTTCGGGCTGTGGACGGGGGAGGGGTTGGACAGAATGTGTATATGTTTGCGTGGTTTTATGTGTGAATGACTGAAAGATATGAGAGAGAGAGAGAGAGAGAGAGAGAGAGAGAGAGAGAGAGAGAGAGAGAGAGAGAAGAGAGAGAGAGAGAGAGAGAGAGCCTGGTCTATATGTCGGGTGATTAGTATGCAAACTTTAAGTATTTTAGCACCTATTCTTCTTGTACCGTACAAATACCCCTCTGCTGTGTGTCCACCGTGAAGAGGTAGAGGGGCTTGAGTATTCCAATGACCCCAAGAACTATGCCGACGGTAGCACAGCTACTGGTAGGGTCACCCATGTCGGACAGGTCAAGGGAGAGGAACCGGACTAAGAAACACACATATCCTCAGCCTGCTGCCTTGTAGGTAGACTGGGGACAGTCAAAGGCTAGGGAAAGCACCCCAAAAAATGCTTGTCGAAATCGGATGTGCTGAGCCACAGGCTTGACAAAGCAGTGCAACGTAACTTAATTCATAATGTCACAAATTAAAATTAATCGTTATGGTGCTAATCCCGCGAAGTCCCATCAGGTGGTGATAGTACCGGGCCCCCTGCCTCGAGGGGGTCCACCCATGCCTACTGGTGGTCACCTTCCTCTGTGCTGTGCAGTCAAGGCACAGAGGAGTAGATTAAGAGCTATTGACCAAACACCCCGGACACTCAACATACAACAGTGGAATGCTGAAGGAGTTTATAACAAGAAAGTCTCCCTAACACAACGTCTTCATAAAGATAGAATAGATGTGGCATGCATTCAAGAGACACACCTCAACGCCAATCGCAAATTCTCATTCAGAAGATATCAGGCCACACGTTTCAACCGCGAAGGACACAAAGGAGGAGTTGTAATACTAACATGAAATACAATACCTTGCAGCGAAGTATCTGTGACCTCTGACAACCAAACAGAAATTATAGGTGTTGATATAATGATAAAGGATGTGAAAATAAGAATTTACAATCTGTATAGCCCAGCAGATAAGAACCTTACACTCTCAAACATGAAAATAACTGACACAAACTGCATTATTATCGGAGACTTCAATAGCCGTTCAGAAAGATGGGGATAAACAGACACTGACAAAAGAGGAGTTGAAGTGGAGGACTGGGAAATAGACTCACATATCCATTTACTCAACAAAGCGGATGACACACCGAGCTTCTACTCCAGAAGATGGTTTACCACTTCTACTCCAGATTTAGCTTTCTGCACAGGAGACATCCTTCATAAAATCGATCGCCATGTGCTTGGCCATTTAGCAGGTAGTAACCACAGACCAATCAAGCTTGTAATGAATATGGAGTATGTTCCACAGGAGCAAAAGCCTTTGCCCCGCTGGAATTACAAACGAGCAGATTGAGACAGATTTGCCATACTAACAGACAAATGTTGTGAAAACATAAATACACGATATGGAAACATGAAGCAAATGAAGGAAAGTATAAACAGAGCAATAATACAGGCGGCCACTGAGTCTATTCCAAGGGGAGCGAGGAAAAATTACAAACCATACTGTACTGAAGAACTACAAATTTTGGAGGATAAAGTTGAAGATGCCAGGAAGACAGCAGAGAGAGAGAGAACAAGCAACTGAAGCGAACATCTCTCTCAACGCCATCTCAGCAAAATATAAAAGAACAGTAAATAAAACAACAAGAGATTGTTGGAGGGAAAAAACAGAAAACCTGAATTTTGACAGGGATGGAAACAAATTATGGAAACTAGTGAAAGCCATGAACAATGAAGGACCTAGAAACAAACAAATAACAATTAAACAAGGAAATGCCTTGCTTACAGGGGAAAAGGCTGCAAATGCACTAGTTGAATTGAATTGTGTTGAGTTGAGTCAAAAACCGATATCACTGCACTCAGGTCATTCCCATACGTGCTCAGTCCCCTCGTTCAACAGCTGCAAATGAACTAATGGAACATTATGCCAGTGCAAACCACATTGATATTAAAACCGAACAGAAGAAAGCAATCAAAGAAAAACAGATACATCACAGTAATACAGAGACAGCAGCAGAATATATGATGGCAAATCTAACAATGGAAGAAATGGAACAGGCAATGAATACCCTAAAAAAGAAGAAATCACCAGGAAAAGATGGAATCACAAATGAAATGCTAATAGGACTAGGCACTAAGGCAAAAAAAAAGAAACTACTATCAGTCCTTAATTACAGCTGGAAGAGAGGAATAGTCCCACAGGCATGGAAGGAAGCTATACTAATACCAGTCCCAAAGAAAGGAAAAGACCTGGAAGAACCAAATGGCTATCGACTTATCAGTCTACTTAGCTGTGTAGGAAAATTAATGGAACGCATTATTAATGGCAGGCTAACATGGCATCTGGAAAAAAAAACCAACTCTTAACACCATACCAAGCAGGATTCAGAAAGTACAGATCCACTGAAGATCAAATAACCTATATAGCTCAGAAATAGAGGATGCCTTCCAAGAGAAAAAGCACACGCTAGCGGTCTGGATAGATTTAGAAAAAGCATTTGATAAAGTATGGAAGGAAGGACTGAAAGTAAAACTGCAAAGAATGCATGTTTGTGGAAAAATGTATAAATGGATCAGCCACTACCTTAAGAACAGAACTGCCAGGAGAAAAGTACAAGGACAAACCAGCAAAATGACGCTGTTGGAGCAAGGTGTCCCCCAAGGAGGAGTTCTTTCACCAACATTATTCCTAGCATATATAAATGACCATATAGATGGAAAACATTCTGACCAATAAAAAGATGTCAATTGAAACGAGAAAAAGAGTGTTGAGGGGATACATAGAGCCTGTTCTTTTGTATGGATGTGAATCTTGGACAATGTGCAGTCAAGCTGAAAAACATTTGATGGCTACAGAAATGTGGTTTCTTAGGAAAATGCAAAGAGTACCATGGACAGATAGAAAAACCAATGCTCAAGTACTTCAGGAGGCAAATGAAAATCGTAGACTAATTAGAGAAATTAGACGAAGACAGCCAAAAATTTTTGGACATGTTATGAGAAGAAATGGATTGGAGAACTTACTGACAACTGGCAAGATCGAGGGGAACAGCCCAAGAGGAAGACCGAGAGGAAAATACCTGGATGGCTTAGCCACGTGGCATGGACGAGACAGGAACATTGAAATGATCTACGACTCTGGTGATCGAGTGAAATGGCGAGTCATGACCGCCCACGCTTTCCGGCATGGCACATGATTGATTGATTGATTGATATAAATGACATCACGGAAAATTTTCCAGCCAGAGTACACATATCCTCCTTTGCAGATGACCTAGCCATATGGACATCTGAAGAATATATTAGTACAGCTAACAGCAGAACACAGCAAGCCTTATTAGCGCTAGAGGACTGGTAAAAATCATGGCTAGTGAAGATAAGTGAGGAGAAAACAACATGCACAGTGTTCTCCCTCTCAAATAAAACTCAGCAACCTAAGCTGGTATTTAATGGAAAAAATATTGCGCCATGAAGATGATCCAAACTATCTAGGAGTCACCTTTGGTCGTCTCCTGACATGGAAGACACAGGTTGAGAAAAATCGAACAAGAGCAAGGCAAAGAATGGCAATCATGAAAAAGCTTGCTGGTACAATGTGGGGAGCATATGAGAAAGTTCTCAAGAAGTTATATACTGGACGGGTGAGGCCAGTACTTGAATATGGCATTGCAGCTTGGGCAACAGCAGCTAAGGCAAACTTTAACAAAATAAGTAATCCAAAATCAAGGAATGCGAATCAAAACTGGAAGCCTGAAGATAACGCCTATTAATGAACTAGAAAAGATCACTTGTTTACAACCAATGCTGGACAGAAGAGATAGCAGAGCCCAGCAACAAGCAGAAAAACTCAGAAGATTGACAGACCACCCTATGTATAACAGGTTTAATGGCTTTGGAAAGGGAAGACTGAAGCGTGGCAACTTTGTAGAAACTGCAAAACGAAAGATTAGGGCAGATGCCATACTTAACATATCAACAGTCAAACCCATTTACAATGCACACAAGTTCCCAGCTTGGAGACAGCAGTAACTGCCTGAGATGATAGAAACATTCCTGGCATTGAGAAAAAAGAACCGAAAGAAGAAAAATAACCCTAAATTACATAAACGAGCATTACCCAAGCAGCAATTGGACCCATGCATATACAGATGGATCAGCCAAAAATTCAATAGAAAATGGAGGAGGAGGAGTTCTCCTAAATTTAAAATATGGAGTGGAAAAAAAAACACAGTCAGTGACAACTGGAAAATTTTCAAGTAACTTCAAAGCGGAGGAGGAGGCTTTGAAAACTCCAGCAGAAATGCTCTTGGTGGAGGAAAATAAAGCGAAGCAAATAGCTATCTTCACAGATGCAAAGTCAGCTGTCTCAATACTGAAGAGCAAAAACTGCACAGAACTAGCTGACTAAGAGCAGCACTCTATGGTCTATGCCAGAAATCCAAAAAAAGTTGTAATACAGTGGATTCCATCACATTACAGTATCCCTGGAAATGACAGAAAATGGAAATGAAATCTGGCTGACAGACTAGCAAAAGAGGGTGGACGACTACCACAGCCTGACATAGACATAATCCATAATGAAGTAAAGAGGTTTATAAAAAGCACTTATAGAACTAAATGGGAATCAGAGCATCCAGGCCACCAAAAGGATGATGCATATTACAAACTCAACCGAAGAGAACAAGTAGCAATCTTCAGACTCCGCACAGGACATAACAGGCTGAAATACCACTTGTTCAATAAACCAAAAATAGGAGATACTGATGAATGTAATTGTGGAACTGGTAAAATGACAGCTAAACATTTGCTGCAGGAGTGCCCAATATATGCAGAACAGAGAAAGATATTTTGGCCCACACCTGCTTCATTTGAGGACAAGCTCTATGGAGATATCAACAAGCTCAAGTTGACTGCAGGTTACTTTAACTACATTTAGGTTGACATTTAAAGGTGCATGAAGAAGTATTTAGACTGCCGCACTTCATACCACAGGTATGTCGGTTACAAAAGCGTCCCATAGGCATGAAATAGGATATTGCTAGGCTAGCAAATCCATTACGTGGAAAGTCCGAATCAAAAGCTCACTGTGTGGGCTTCATAAAAGGTGGAAAAAGTGTCCTAGTGGCACGAAATGGAATATTGCTTGGATTGTAAATTCATTACGTGGAAAGTCCGAATCGAAAGCTCACTGTGTGGGCTTCATAAAAGGTGGAAAAAATGTCCTAGCGGCACAAAGTGGAATATTGCTTGGATAGCAAATCCATTACGTGGAAAGTCCGAATCGAAAGCTCACTGTGTGGATGTCATCTGCAGACTGCATTCTTCTGGTTTCCAGAAGAACAGCCTATGGTGAACGGAAGGCCCAATATACGGAGTGAGGCTAAGCAGCCATGTGCAGGACGTGACGATTCCTTGGGTGAGCCCAGTGGTAGAGCGCTGTGTGTCGGCTCTGCAATTATGGAAGCCTCCTTGGATGGCGGAGAATGCCCATGGATTCTTTTGAGGGCTGACCAGGATGTCTTTGGCTGTTCTATATGGGCTAGCTAGGATGGGGGATGACACCACAACAATGAGAGTCAAACGTCCTAAGAAACCCCCGGGTAGGTTAACCCGGTCAACAAATGCCCGCAGAAGTCGGATGTGTCGGCCTAACGGCGCAAGAACGCAGCTCTGCTGTAAACAGGCACAACGCAGTCACGTCCGAAAAACAAAACTCCGGATGAACGAAGAAGAAGAAGAAGAAGAAGAAGAAGAAGAAGAAGAAGAAGAAGAAGAAGAAGAAGAAGAAGAAGAAGAAGAAGAAGAAGAAGAAGAAGAAGAAGAAGTACTGTAAAAATATAGTTATAGAGCAATACAGTATTATGTACTGTACAAATATAGTTATAGAGAGATACAGTATTATGTACTTTACACATGTAGTTATAGAGAGATACGGTATTATGTACTGTACACATATAGTTATAGAGAGATACGGTATTATGTACTTTACACATATAGTTATAGAGAGATACGGTATTATGTACTGTACACATATAGTTACAGAGAGATACGGTATTATGTACTCTACAACATATAGTTATAGAGAGATACGGTAGTATGTACTGTATGCAACACAATGTTTCAGCATTCTCATATGCCTGTGTCAACTTTGGGCTCAATATCAACTTGGAGAAGACTGTAGTTATGTACTAGCCAGCTCCAGGGAATAATCACACCGTGCCGAATATCAAGGTGAATGGTCATAGACTAAGTTTTGTGGAAAAATTCACCTATCATGGCAGCACTGTGTCACAAGCTGCCACAATTGATGACGAAGTGAATGCAAGAATCTCCAAGGCCAGCGCGGCCTTTGGCAGACTGTACAAGAATGTATGGGACGTTAATGGAATAAGCCTGCAAACAAAGCTGAAAGTCTATAAAGCAGTTGTATTATTCACACTGCTATATGCTTGTGAAACATGGACTGTTTATCAGCGACATGCTAGGCAATTAAACCACTTCCACACAGTCTGCCTTAGGAAGCTATTTAAGATTAAATGGCAAGACAAGACCCCAGACACTGAAGTTCTAGAAACAGCGTCCATGCCCAGTATCCACACTTACTAATGAAAAATCAGATTCGCTGTGCTGGTCACTTAACTCGTATGCCAGATCACAGGCTCCCTAAACAAATTCTTTTACTGCGAGCTGCGTTGTGGTAAACGCTCCCAAGGTGGCCAGAGGAAACGCTTTAAAGACACTCTGAAAATCTCACTTAAACCTTTTGGAATTCATCTTGACACCTGGGAGATTGCTGCTAAAGACCGTAATTCGTGGCGTACATCATCACATAAGGGAGCAGTCACTTGTGAAGCAACCAGGACTGCAACAGCTGTCAAGAAAAGGCTGGACAGAAAAACCTCTGCAGGAGATCCTCCTCCTGGAACGTCAAGCATTCCTTGCCCACATTGTCAAAGAACATTTCGAGCCAAAATAGGCCTTATCAGCCATTTTAGAACTCACAGTTCCAAACTTTCAACGACACTGGATGAAATGAATTGTCATCATAATTCTTGACAGACAAACAACATCATGTACTGTACAAATATAGTTATAGAGCAATACAGTATTATGTACTGTACAAATATAGTTATAGAGAGATACAGTATTATGTACCGTAAAAATATAGAGAGATACGGTATTATGTACCCTATAAATATAGTTTAGAGAGATACAGTGTTATGTTAGTTAGTAAGTTGCATATCCTTTAAAGGACGTTGCAGTTAAACCAGCATTGTTTGCTGTTGTCATTTCTTGACAAGTTTACGTTCAGTAGTTTGCCATTGCTTTCTGAACGACCGGCACCCACACCATTTCGTTTCGGAGGTGGGTATGCGGGATCATAAACTGTGTCCGTAACCTCATCGCCACGGAGCAGGCACCGTATTATGTACTGTAGTAATATAGTTATAGAGCGCTACATTATGTGAACTGTTCATTCATCGTGTGCCTTGCCGATAAGCGTGGGCGGCCATGATTCGCCATCTCACTCGATCACCAGAGTCGTGGATCAGCTGAGTGTTCTTGTCTCGACCATACTACGTGCCTTCCCCGTGTTCTCTTCCAATTGAGCTTGCCAGTTGACAGCAAGTTCTCCATTTTATTTCTTCACATAATGTGACCGACATATTTTGGCTGTCTACGTCTAATTTCTGTAATTAGTGTACGATTTGCATCTGTTTCTTGTAGGACTTGTAATTGTTTTGCATTTTCCTCAGAAACCACATTTTCACAGCCATCAGATGTTTTTCAGCTTGTCTGCTCATTGTTCACGCCTCATGGCCATACAAAAGTACAGGTTGTATGTAACACGTCAACACTCTTTATCTCGTTGCAATTGACATCTTTTTCTTGATCAGTATGCCTTTTATCTTGCAAAAAGCTACCTTCGCCATGGCGATTCTATGTAAACTGTAGAAAAGGTTTTATAACGATACAGTCTATGTACTGATGTGTTCGGGGTAGTACAGTGGTGTCTTATCAAGTCGGTTGTCAGGGCTCAAGTCAAGTAGTAGGCGGATGCTGTTTATGGTCAGCACTGTGAGGTCGACCCAGCCTCAAAAGATTACCGAATAATTTTCCGAAGTTACTGGAAACCGTATGAGATGGAATCCGGGCGAGAAAGGAACTGGCAACTCATCTCCTTAATCGTATCCTAGAATATATGAAGCCGTAAGGAAAACTCAAAGAATTGAGTCGATGTATAGTATAACAAATAAGGCAGTCCTCTTAGATGAAATGAAAACAGCAACTTGGCGAGACAAAATTGACAGTTGGGACAGTTTGGGCATGTTATGAGGTCGGATAAGTTGACAGTTGGGACAATTTGGGCACGTTATGAGGTCGGATATGTTGCGTTGAGTCAACTGATTCAATGTCAATATATCACTAAATATGGATCCTTATTTTGACAAGTGGCGATATATGGCCATACTAGGGTAATCTTGTTATTTGTAATGTTTCGTGGTATCTTTCACAATTTCAGTGGTCAGTGAAAGGCAAAACTTGCTCATTTTATTGCGTACCATGTCTGGTGCAAATTTCCGTTTTGTTTTTCACTGAATTAGTTAAGTTAAATTGAGTTGAGTTGACTAAAGACATTCCCATGCGCGTTCAACCCTCATCTTCTTGCAGATGTCTTGAGGGCCTTTGTGGGATCATGTGTATAGTGTCGATCATGAGTTAAAATAAATACTTAAAGACAAACTTGGTGGGAAAAGGCCGCTAAAGGCAATGGGATATATATGGCTTGATTAAACTACATAATCAGGACGAGAATCCGGATCTAATTCGCGGCACCGACGATCGCATCAGATAGCAAACCATCGTGTAAGCTTTTCGGTGTAGCACATGCTGATATTTAAATAGCACACCTGGCCTCCGCCTATCTTTCTCTCCCTCTCTCTGTCTATCTCTCCTTCTCTCTTCCGTCTATAGCTTCCTCCCCCCTCTCTCCCTCCCTCTCTCCCCACTGCCTTAAACAAAGCGGCATTATATTTTACTTCCTGGCTTTAATTAAGGACGACCCCATTAAAACGTAACCGACCGGCAGATAGGGCAACGGTTAATAGCCATAAACAAATTGTCCCTCATAAATTTCCGCCTCTCATTTGCTCGTAAATTGCCATAAAACCGTTAGGATAATCAAATGGCTGGAACCCTTAAATGAACAGCGCCAGGGAAAATGAGCACACTGCTATAAATTAGCATGGCATTAGTGTCTGAGTTAGCGAACCTGGCTCGAGTTATAGCACTTGAATAAGCTGGCAATTATAGTAGGCAATAGTGTTTATGTACTGTGGTAAACTGGGACCCTCAGGGCATTTCCGAGGCCTTCAAGGTAATAAGAATAAAGAACCCTTTTCCATTCCTGGAGGAGTACTGGGTATATAGTCCACAAACGTGTTGCCGGGTCAGCAAAGAATAGTGACCCTGTCAGCTGCCATGCATGTCGTAAGATACGGCTAAGGAGAATCCGCCTGTCTTTTAAGGAGACCCTAAGGTGAAGCAAGGAATATCAGTACTGCAACCTACTATCCATGACTCTAAGAGAAAGAGAAACAGATAGTAATATCTTGTATTAGATTACTAACGCGACGGAGAAAACACATATCAGCACAGGTGTGCTCCCTGAAGGCAGAGTGTAATGTGTGCTTCTGTGTGGATGCGGATTTTGAACAGTACGCAATGAAATGATGTACAAATGTAAGTGATCGAAAATGTTATTTCGAGGCATTCCGAAGTGACGGCGTCAACACGAGACATTCTGCAGCAATAATAGCGTCATATCGAGGCATTCTGAAATAACGGCGTCATAAAGATGTATTCTGAAGTGAATGAGTCATATCGAGCAACGTTGAAGTGACGACGTAATATCGAGAAATTCTAAAGTGACGGCGTCATATCCAGGTTAAAGAGAACATGTATCTGGGCAGTGTGTTCACAGGGCATGTAAGACTGGATATAGAAATAGAAACGAAAATACAGAAAGCAAAAAAACATCAAATACCAAACATCAACTATTCTAAAACGTTCAAATATCAACATGCATATAAATAAGAAGCCATAGACGCTTTTTTCATCCCAGCGCTGTAATACAAATGCCAAAGATGGACAGTCCTAGAAATATACTGGCGTAAAATATCATGTGAAGTGTGATACGAAGGAAACCCAGCTGGAAAAACTAGAAGTGATAGAGACACGTGAGAAACTAAGAACAAGTGTAGGGATAACACAGAGTAGTGACTTTATAGAATACATTCATCATATGCCATGCCGATAAGTGTGTGCGCTCATGTTTCCCCGATCACCAGAGTCGTGGATCAGCTCAGTGTTCTTGTCTCGACCATGCCACGTGGCCAAATCATCCAGGTATTTTCTTCTCTGAATTCCCCTTGTTTTCTTCCTCTTAATCTTGCCAGTCACCAAGTACTCCAATGTATTTCTCTCATAACGTGGCCAAAATTCTGTGACTAATTTCTCAAATCAGTTTACGGTTTTCATTTATTTCTTGTGGGACTTAGTCATTGGATTTTCTGTCTGTCCATGGTATTATTTGCATTTTCCTCCGAAACCACATTTGCACAGCCATCATATGTATTTCAGTGTGTCTGTTCGTAGTCCAGGCTTCCCATCCATACACAAGTACAGGTTCTATGTAGCCCCTCGGCACTCTTTTTCTGGTTGCAAATTACATCTTTTTATTGGTAGGTATGCTTTCCATCTTAAAAAAGGTTACTTTCGCCATGGTGATTCTTGCTCTAATCTCTTCAAGGCATCTCCCATCAGATGTTATGACTGTTCCAAAACAATTGTACCGATTCACTTCCTTAAGAATATTCCCATGTACTTGTATACTACATTGTAGTATTTCCTTTTTCCCAATGACGACCATAATCTGTGTCTTCTTACAAATTAATTCTAACCCCAGTTGTTCACGGTATCCAACAACCGTATCTACTCAATGTTGCTGATCCTGCTCATAGTCTGCAATCAATATTGTATCATCAGTATATCTAATCTTACTGATGTTACGTCCCCCAAAGATGATTTCTTCCATATCTTCTAAATTTCTTAAAATATTGTCACTGTACAGGGAAAAAAAGATCTCTCCTTATAGGCTGATATTGACTTACTTGACTATCAATTTTTATGGCAGCTTGTTGTTTCCAATATATGCTTTTTACAAGTCTAAGGTCTTTCCCATTAATTTGCAGATCTGCAAGCATCTTCATCATGTTGACATGTCTTACTTTAACGAAAGCCTTTGAGTAGTCAATAAAGCAAAGATGTAGGTCTTTGTTTACTTCTATAGAACGTGTAATTAATTAATTTGCCTTCTACAAACCCACAGTGTTCTCCTATTTCGGGTTGTATTTTCTTCCTAACTCTTTGCATGATAATTCTTAGCAAAGTCTTCGTGATATGGCTCATTATACTAATAGTTCGATGTTGATCACATTCCAAAGCTCCTGATTTCTTCGGGATTGCACTAAATATAGAATTTCATAATTCAGCAGGCATATCTCTAGTATCATATATTGCGTTCAGCAGTCTGTTGACTTGGTCTATTCCATATTCTTCTACGTTCAGCAGTCTGTTGACTTGGTCTATTCCATATTCTTCTAAGGCATTGATAATTTCTGTTGTGATGTTGTCTGGACCCGGGGTCTTGACAGTTTTCATATGGTTAAGATAATTCTGAACTTCCATCTTCAACACTGATGTTCCTTCATTATTATTCCGAATATAATACTGTTCTTCTCTTGTTATATCATCATAACGATTTTTCACATAATCTGATCATTCATACAAAATCTGATCTTTTCCTATTATGATTGTGTCATCTTTTGTGGTGAGGCAGCCTGTCAATGTAGGTGTTCTTTATAGAATACCAACAATTTATATAGTTCGGATATTTAGTTAAGATTGGAACCAGATCAACCAGCGGCTAGAGCAGTTGTTCTCAACCTTTTTTGGCCCATGCCCCCCTTCACCATATTTTCAGAACGTCATTCCCCCTCTTTCATATTTCCTACCTAAAAATCCCCCAACCCCTACACAGTATACGTAAAAATGGAAGGTAAATATGTTAAAACAGGTCTAGACATCCACAGAAAACGTGATTTGTGGGTCTACTTACTTTAAAAAATGAATTTTAGAAGGATGAGACATACAGAACCGTAAAGTATGAAGGGAAAAGCAATATCAAGTAATCGGTTCTTGTATTAACGCGATCTTGAAATGATCTCCATACACCCCCCCCCCTTGGAAGCCCTAAAATTCCCCCCTGGGGGGGGGGGGGGAATTCCCCACCGGTTGAGAACCACTGGGCTAGAGCGTTCTAGGCAAGAAGATCGGAATACAAGGCGAGCGGACAGCTCAGAAAAGAGTCGGCTAGATGGAGTAAAATAGACATTGAAGATATCAAACATGACGTTTGTACAAGCAACAAGACCAACGAAATACAATAGATTACACCCGACTCCTCTCTACTTCACAGCAAAAATAGTAAAACAAAGGAAGAAAAAGAAAACTGGGTAAAGCTGGGGCAACCATCCCCAACACAGCGGGTCCTCAGTTGGCGGATCGTGGAATGGCCAGTAGTAGGGACGTTGTAACTAAGTCGCTTTTGGGGGGCCATCCCGGGGGGGGGGGAGGGGGGGGACGTCGTATTTCCTTATATGAATGTTATACCGCCTCCTACTGGCCCCCCTGAAAAACGGCCCTCAAGTTAAAGAAATTGGCGGGTATATTCTTGGGTCTGGGTGACTACTACCGGTTGTCAGTTCCGGTTGACCCCCGGTTCATGGCTACCCCATACCAGGTCCCCTACCCAGGTCCCCCACCCCGTACCCGACCGGTCGCGCCGGTCCGGCCCACACCGCGCCGACGTCCGGTCCGGATTGCGTCGACGTCCGGTCCGGATCGCGTCGAGGTCCGGTCCGCCCCGGATCGCGCGCCGGGGTCCGCCTCACACCGCGCCGGGGTCCGCCCCACGTCCCAGCGCTCGTGGATATGGAACCCGTCGCTGAGGAGACCGAAGTCCATATGACAGAGTGGAAAAATGATTTATTCCATCACTCGATTTACCCCGAGTAGGTCAAGTAATGACCTCGTCAATAAACCTTTTTTCACGGCTCAGCATGATAGCTAATTCGTCAGGTTTCCGTATTACCCATGTATCAACATTAAGCGCTTGGTGAAAATCTGGTTTAAAAATATACTAGACAGGCATACACTATTATTAAAAATTAAGCCTGAAAACATAATAAACGGTTAAATTTCTTGTATGTATACAGGAGAATATTGATGTGAATAAAACAAAAACTACTATTCTCAATTAATTTAAGCCATAACTTGCTAAGATAATAATAAAAATATGTAATGAAATTAAACAAATAACGTCCACTTTTTACAAACATAAATAAAATAAATTAACCAGGGGAGACTAATCGCGCTCTTGGCTCAACCAGAATTGTCACCCCTTGTGCTTACTAAGCTCCCCTGAATGGAAGCTTACATGCGCGAACAAGCAAATTATAATTCTCCACCGAGCACGACCCTGGAGAAAGATAATAGCCAAGGGCCAACGGGTACTAATAAGCGATAGATAAAACATGACGATTATTACCTTTGACACGGTAGGCGAGTTGTGGTCAGTTGTGGTCACTAAATGCTGGCATATACAGTTTTAAATGAGTGGTAGAAAAAATACTGACTATATGAGTACATGTATGTGTGTGTGCATGTGCGTGAGTGTGTGTGTGTGTGTGAGCGCGCATGTAGGCGTGTTTGCGAGCATGTAGGCGTGTGTGCGTGCGTGGGTGTACTGCCGAGTGTATGTGTGTGTGTTGGCGCGCGCGTGTGTGCTATCAATTACAGGACGTTGCAGTCAGCCCCAACATTGTTTGGTTGGTCGTTTGCCATCATGATGTGCTGTCATATCACGACCAAATGTATGCCTCATACTATAGTTATGTATCTATCTTTTACATATCGCAGTCAAGCTGTAATGCATTTGATTTACAGGACGTCGCAGTCAGCCCCGCCATTATTTTGTTGTTCGTGTGCCATCATGATTTGTCGTGTCACTTCACGACACAATGTATGCCTTGTATTTTAGCTGTGTGTATCTATTACATACTGCAGTCAAGCTGTAATGCATTGCATTTACAGGACGTCGCAGTCATCCCCAGCATTCATGCTTCCTGGACAAGGTTGTCGGTGTCTTTCTGAACTACCGGCAACCATGATCTTCTGTAGTGTCTGTCATCAGTATTACCATCAGCATAATCACCCAGCACCACCAACAAAAATCATCGCCATCATCATCATCATCATCGTCAGCTCATCATCAGCAGTATCATCAGCTGAGGGTGACCGACTGGGTGACTCATCACGGGGCTATGTCGGTGGGGTGAACGTACGTGAACGTGTTCAGACAAGTCTTTGGGGGAAAACTGGAGGATGACTCAGAGTGTTCTGTCAGCATAACGATACAGCCGAGACACTTGGGTAATGGGCACACCCTATCAAATATGGCGATGCTTCCGGGTGCATGTGTAATGGCGACAACCAGACCACATGCTCGATGACTAAAACCGTTCAAAGATGGCGCTGCATCCGATCACCCATGGGTAATGGTCACATCCGATGAAATATGGCGCTGCTTCCGGTGGCCTGTGTAATGACTACAACCAGACCACATACTCACTGGTTACAAGTGATCAACGATGGCTACGCATCCGATCACATGTGGTAATGGAGAAACCAGACTAAGTGGTTAAAAACGATCAAAGATGGCACTGTATCCGGTCACGTGTCTTATGGGATACAACAGAAACACGTGCCTAATTACTCAACCGGTCTAAGATGGAGTCGCACCCAGTCACATGACCAAACAGTGCATAATATTCGGCTGAGTCATTCTACGTCAGCAAATAGCATGTATAAGACGGCCAGTATTCGTTGAATAGAAGTACCGGTCTCTGTGAGCAGCAACCAGAGCACCATGTGCCAAGTCTATAATGGTAAGTTGGCTTTTTTAATACATCTTTCACATTTTCGTTGTGTTTCTCCAAGTAGGCATACAGTTAACCTAACAATACTAGTATAATAAAGAGATATATGGTGCTAATCGCATATAACTGGAGTATGTGCTCTGCCGGCTACGACACCAATCAACACATGCACATGGCTGATTCATTAAGCCTGAATGTTTGTATACATGAAACCTATTCGGAGATGCAGAATAAGGACTTGTCCTAATTTGTCCATAACACGGTAGTCACCTTGAGCAAGTACTGTGGCTTTCTGGCTGACTTCGTCATTCATTTCTGTTGGTGGTATGTAACGGGTGGATCAAACTTATCTTACTGCACTCCTTCCGTAGCCAATCGAGCAGCGCTGGCGTGTCTGTGTACTCCACAGTGGGATGACAACCCTTGTATGGTGACCTTATGCCTACTGCTAAGTTCAGAAAGTAGTGTCCTTAGTACCGACAATGTCCCACAACAATCGCCTCGAGCACTGATTTTTGCATTTGCCAATAGCAACTAATGATACAACCGAGACACAAGTGTAATGACCCAGTAGGTCAAAAACGGCGGTAATGGAAGAAACCAACGTGGAAACTAACCCACAAAATAGCCCAGAGGGAGAAAGAAATTCGTTCTGGTGCATGTGTGGTCGGCGAGTGCCACGACTAGAGATTGTCTTCTTCTGTCAACTGGTCGTTATATACACAGTCATTGGCGTATCACTATTTAATCTGTCTCGAGACAACGTCGACGCGGTCGAGGGCGAGTTGTGGATCGCTCTTCTGAGCAGCTGTCTGGGCTACATGCTACCAAACCCTAAAATATGAGCTTCTACGTGACTTTACCGAGTAATGCTTCGCCGAACATTTTTCCCAAGAACACGCCAGGTCACTATTTCGTCAAGTTGCCGCAGACTATTGAGGTGAGTCGACATTTCGAAGTGGATCTGGCCGAAATTCAATTCCCTAACTAATACTGCAATGTGTTAGAGAATGAAGTATGGCTAAGATACATCCCACCAAACGGTAGAGTGATAAGAAAGTCGTGTCCCCCGGGCCTGTACAGTTCACCAAATGCGTTTATAGCTGCACTGAATCGACTAATGAAAGACCGGAAGGTGGACGCTCAGCTCTGTGTTCTATTCCATTTCGACAATGCATCAAAGAAAGTCATCGTGAAAATACCCGGGGAACCCGGGGCCACTATTACATTTAGTGAGAAGTTGCAAGAGATACTAGATACAAATGCAGGTGAAGGGGCGATAGACCTGAATAACGACCTGCAAAATGTCTTCGTATACTGCGATCTCATTGCGGCGAGACCAGTCGGAGATGTCATGGTCCCACTACTAAGGACGGTTCCTATCATGAATCAGCGCTCGACCTCAGTGTTTCGCGTCTACGACAAACCTCACTACATACTGCTGAGTCGTTACTCCTTCGACACGGTGGAAATACTTCTAACCACTGATACGGGCACTAAGGTCACATTCACTACCGGGACTTCAGTGCTGACGTTACATTTTCGAGTTCGGAAGAGATCAGACCTAGAATAATGGTGAACTACGTGGCGTTACATCGAAAACCCAGACTGGCCGAAGACATGATATGCCCGACACTCAGATGATTGAAGCCTCGGTTATATACAAGACTCAGATATCAGCCCAACCAAGCAGGAGACCAGTTTTACGGCTACATGCAAGTGACATGTACATACCAGGCTACCAACCGAAAAAAAAATCAACCTAATCAGGCAATGGTGTGAAGAAATCCAGAAACAACATACAATGTGCATAGCTCTGTATGTAAAAATAAAATGTTGTGATGATACTGTGTATAACACCTCATATCACATCATCCATTTCGTATAATGACATTATGCATTTTTATTTTTGAAAAATGAACTGAAATACTGTAAAACGTACTTAAATACTGTAAAATAAACATTTATATATAAACATATATATTATAATTACGTCTTGGTTTTTAGTGTTTACGGTGTATATAGTTGTCATGTGATGAGAGAATGAAGGGCAAACATCTTGGTCAAGTAATAAAATTTTTAGCCAAAGGGGAAAAATTGTGGCTACATTTCAAACAGACTTATAAAAAAGCTCACCCAAACTTATGAAAAGTGGGGACATTTGTTAATCAAAGTGAAAAATTTTGGTCACATTTCAACAAAACTTATAAACATCTCAGTCAAACTCATGAAAAGTAGGAACATTTGTTAACCAAATGTGAAAAGGTTAGCCGAATTTCAAACCAAACTTATAAACATCTCAGTCAAACATATAAAAAGTAGGAAAATTTGTTAACCAATCGTGAAAAGTTTGGCCAACTTTCACCCAAACTTATGAAAAATTGGGAAATTTTGTTGTTCAGATATGAAAAGTGTGACCACATTTCACCCAAACTTATGAAAAGTAGGAAACTTTGTTAACCAAATGGCAAAAATCTTGGTCAAGTAAGAAAATGTGTTAACCAAATGTGAAATGGTTAGCCAAATTTCAAACAAAACTTATAAAAAGCTCAGTCAAACATATGATAAGTAGGAAACGTATGTAGCGAGGTTTGTCGTAGGCGCGAAACACTGAGGTCGAGCGCTGATTCATGATAGGAACCGTCCTTGGTAGTGGGACCATGACATCTCCGACTGGTCTCGCCGCAATGAGATTGCAGTATACGTAGACATTTTGCAGGTCGTTATTCAGGTCTATCGCCCTTTCACCTTCAATTGTATCTAGTATCTCTTGCAACTTCTCACTAAATGTAATAGTGGCCCCGGGTTCGAGTATTTTCACGATGACTTTCTTTGATGCATTGTCGAAATGGAATAGAATACAGAGCTGATCGTCCACCTTCCGATCTTTCATTAGTCGATTCAGTGCAGATATAAACGCATCTGGTGAACTGTACAGGCAAGGGGGACACGCCTTTCTTATCACTCTACCATTTGGTGGGATGTATCTTAGCCATACTTCATTCTCTAACACATTGCAGTGGTAGTTGCGGAATTGAATTTCGACCAGACCCACTTCGAAATGTTGTCTTACCTCAATAGTCTGCGGCAACTTGACGAAATAGTGACCTGGTGTGTTCTTGGGAAACATGTTCGGCGAAGCATTACTCGGTAATGTCACGTAGAAGCTCATATTTTAGGGATTGGTAGCATGTCCCCCAGACAGCTGCTCAGAAGAGCGATCCACAACTCGCCCTCGACCGCGTCGACGTTGTCTCGAGACAGATTAAATAGTGATACGCCAATGACTGTGTATATATCGACCAGTTGACAAAAGAAGACAATCTCTAGTCGCGGCAATCGCCGATCACACATGCACCAGAACAAATTTATTTCTCCCTCTGGGCTATTTTGTGGGTTAGTTTCCACGTTGGTTTCTTCCA
Organism: Cepaea hortensis; assembly: GCA_963921405.1. Classification (NCBI taxonomy): domain Eukaryota; kingdom Metazoa; phylum Mollusca; class Gastropoda; order Stylommatophora; family Helicidae; genus Cepaea; species Cepaea hortensis. Next base: position 59,783,103 of record OY992883.1, read on the forward strand.
TTACCGCCGTTTTTTACCTACTGGGTCATTACACTCGTGTCTCGGTTGTATCATTAGTTGCTATTGGCAAATGCAAAAATCAGTGCTCGTGTCGATCGCTGTGGGACATTGTCGGTACTAAGGACACTACTTTCTGAACTTAGCAGTAGGCATAAGGTCAGCATACAAGGGTTATCATCCCACTGTGGAGTACCCAGACACGCCAGCGCTGCTCGATTGGCTACGGAAGGAGTGCAGTAAGATAAGTTTGATCCACCCGTTACATACCACCAACAGAAATGAATGACGAAGTCAGCCAGAAAGCCACAGTACTTGCTCAAGGTGACTACCGTGTTATGGACAGATCAGGACAAATCATTTTTCTGCATCTAAGAATAGGCCTCATGTATACAAACATTCAGGCTTAATGAATCAGCCATGTGCATGTGTTGATTGGTGTCGCAGCCGGCAGAGCACATACTCCAGTTATATGCGATTAGCACCATATATCTCTTTATTATACTAGTATTGTTAGGTTAACTGTATGCCTACTTGGAGAAACACAACGAAAATGTGAAAGATGTATCAAAAAAGCCAACTTACCATTAGAGACTTGGCACATGGTGCTCTGGTAGCTGCTCACTGAGATCGGTACATCTATTCGACGTATGCTGGCCGTCTTATACACGCTATTTGCTGACGTAGAATGATATTTCACCGGATGTGACCATTACCCATGGGTGATAGGATGCAGCGCCATCTTTGAACGGTTTTAGTAAGCGAGCATGTGGTCTAGTTTTGTCATTGCCACATGTGACCGGATGTGGTGTCATCTTTGACAGACTATAACTATTGCCCACGTGGTCTGGTTGTCGCCATTACACAGGCACTCGGAAGCATCGCCGTATTTGATAGGGTGTGACAATTACCCAAGTGTCTCGGCTGTATCGTTATGCTGTCAGTACACTCTGAGTCATTCTACAGTTTTCCCCAAAGACATGTCTGAACACGTTCACCCCGCGGACATAGCCCCGTGATGAGTCACCCAGTCGTTCATCCTCAGCTGATGATGCTGCTGATGATGAGCTGACGATGATGATGATAATGTTTATTGGTGGTGCTGCGTGATGATGCTGATGGTAATCCTGATGACAGACACTACAGAAGATCATGGTTGCCGGTCATTCAGAAAGACACAGACAACCTTGTCCAGGAAGCAGGAATGCTGGGGCTGACTGTGACGTCCTGTAAATGCAATGCATTACAGCCTGACTGCAGTATGTAATAGATAGACACATAGTTATAGTACGAGGCATACCTTTGGTCGTGACCTGACCCGGCAATTCATGATGGCACATGAACAACCAAACAATGTTGGGGCTGACTGCGACGTCCTGTAAATGCATTGCATTAAAGATTGAGTGCACTATGTAATAGATTGACACATAGCTATAATACAAGGCATACATTGTGTTGTGAGATGACACGACACATCATGATGACACACGAACAACCAAACAATGTTGGGGCTGATTGCGACGTCCTGTAACTCAAATGCATTACAGCTTGACTGCGAAATGTAAAAGATAGATACATAACTATAGTATGAAGCATACATTTGGTCGTGAAATGGCACAGCAAATCATGATGGCACACGAACAGCCAAACAATGTTGGGGTTGGCTGCAACGTCCTGTAATGCAATTCATTACAGCTTGACTGGAATATGTAATAGATAGCCACATAGCTATAGTATGACGGATACATGTGGTCGTGAATTAACACGGCACATCATGATGGCACACGACCAACCAAACAATGTTGAGGCTGACTGCAACGTCCTGTAATTGATAGCACACGCGCGCCCGCACGCACACACATACACTTGGCAGTACACCCACGCACGCACACACGCCTACATGAGCACACACACACACCCACGCACATACATGTACACACATAGTCAGTATTATTTCTACCAATCATTTAAAACTGTACATTTACTGACCACAACTCGCCTACCGTGTCAAAGGTAATTATCCTCATGTTTTATCTATCGCTTATCAGTACCCGTTGGCCCTTGGCTATTATCTTTCTCCCGGGTCGTGCTCGGTGGAGAAATATTGTTTGCTTGTCCGCGCAGGTAAGCTTCCATTCAGGGGATCTTAGTAAGCAAAAGGTGCGACAATTCTGGTTGAGCCAAGGGGCCCGATTAGTCTCCCCTGGTTAATTTTATTTATGTTTGTAAAAAGGGGACGTTATTTGTTTAATTTCATTACATGTTTTTATGATTATCTTAGCAAGTTATGGCTTAAATTGATTGAGAATAGTAGTTTTTTTTTATTCACATCATTATTCTCCGGTATACATACAAGAAATTTAATCGTTTATTATGTTTTTTAGGCTTAATTTTTAATAATATTGTATGCCTGTCTAGTATATTTTTAAACCAGATTTTCACCAAGCGCTTAATGTTGATACATGGGTACTACGGAAACCTGACGAATTAGCTATCATGCTGAGCCGTGAAAAAAGGTTTATTGACGAGGTCATTACTTGACCTACTCGGGATAACTCGAGTGATGGAATAAATCATTTTTCCACTCTGTCATATGGACTTCGGTCTCCTCAGCGACGGGTTCCATATCCACGAGTGCTGTGACCTGCGGCGGTGTGGGGCGGACCCCGGCGCGGTGTGGGGCGAACCCAGGCGCGCGATCCGGGGCGGACCGGACCTCGGCGTGATCAGGACCGGTCGTCGGCGCGGTGTGGGGTGGACCGGCGCGAACTGGGTCGGGTACGGGGTGGGGGACCTGGGTAGGGGGACCTGGTAGGGGGTAGCCATGGACCGGAGGTCAACCGGAAGTGACAACCTGAAGTAGTCACCAAGACCCAAGATTATACCCGCCAATTTTTGTAACTTGAGGGCCTTTTTTCAGGGGGGGGGCCGTAGGAGGCGGTATAATATTCATATAAGGAAATACGACGTCCGCCCTCCCCCCCAGGATGGCCCTCAAAAGCGATTTAGTTACAACGTCCCCTACTACTACGGCCTCTAGATATGGAGGTTAGCTGCGAATACCCAATAAGCAGCCGCGGGCCAACTGGTGGTAGGCACAGAGGGCGAGGTGGGATCTCAGGGTGGAATCTGAGTTCCTTAGAAAATACCTTATATGTTCGGAGACGTGCCTGCCAAGCGAGTCAGGGGCGCTTTAACCCCTCCCCCGGGTAGGTGGAACCCGTTAGCTTTGAACAGCAGTCCATCTAGGAGACGGATTACTCCAAATATAAACCCCCAAGTTCAAGGTGGACCAGCGTGCTGAGGAACTGGATGGCCACGGGTAAGCTGGTCGTGAACGTTGGACGTCTGGCAGGCGTGCGGGGCGGCACCAGGCGTATGGACTCCTGCGGGACATCCCCTGCGTCTTCCCTAGCAAGCAGGCAATACTAGGGTGGCCGGTTATTTCCTGCAATATCCAAATTCTGCTCATGGAATTAATTAAACACAGGAATCGTCACCGGAGCTACGGAGCACGTGCTCTGCGCTTGACACATCTTTCAGAGGTTAGCGAATAGAGAGTGAGGAGGAGAAGACGAGGAAATGGTGTGAGAAGAAGGCATAGAAATAGTAGGGCAGGCGCCAGGAGAACAAGACGAATAGTGGAGAGACTAGGTTTCAACCATGTAAGCGTGGGATATTGGAACTGTCGTAGTGTCAGGCAGAGAAGTCCTGTATTGGAAAGGCTAATATATGATTTTGATATCCTCATGCTCCAGGAGCTAAATACAGACACATATCATTGTCCTGGGTATGCCAGTTATATAAACCCTACTGGGCAGAAGAGACATGGGCAAGGTCTGCTGGTGAAGGAAGGAGTGAAGAATATGGTACTTGACTTGAGCCAGTGGAATCACAGTGCAAGAGAGGTCCAGGGTATACAAATGGAGATTGGTGGCTTAAGTTGGAACATCATAAACGTATATGCCAAAGTGGAATGTTTTGTCAGAAAGGAACACTGGGACTGGCTTAAGGAATTGGAGGAATTACCAAGTGATAGGCTACTCATATACGGAGACTTCAATGCGAGAAACAGACAATGGGACAGTAGTGGAGAAAACCGACAGGAAAACGCCCTTGCGGATGCCATGGTGGACTCCGATGTGGTCTGCATAAATTATGGGAGGCCGATTAGAATGGCAACGAGGTCTAGCGATGCAGACACAGCTACTGACTTGGCACTTGTCTTCCAGTCATCAGTCCTTGATGTAACCCTTGAAGGCTTTGAGCGATGCAGATCTGAAGGATATGACCGACTGTTTTAACCAGAGCATTAGGACAGCATCAGTACCGCAGGGCTGGGTGCAAAGCTATCTCATCCCTCTCCCAAAACCATTCAAGGATCAGTCAAAGCTTAGCGGCTTTAGGATCATCACCCTTCAAAATACATTTGGGAAGGTTTTAGAGAGGATAGTCGCTGTCAAGATGCAAGAGTTTTTGGAAAGGGGGAAGCTTCTTCCAAGCGGATTGGGGAGCTATAGGCCAGGAAAAAATACCTGGTCAAATGCAGCCACTTTTGCCTTTGACGCTTATGAGGGATTCCAGAGTAGACAGGAGACGATGGCGGCGGCGCTTGATCTCGAGGAAGCACACAATAGAGTTAGATATGATATTTTGATGACCGCGCTGATGGAGAAGGGGGTCAATCCCTGGTTGGTGAACTGGATAGCAGCCGTCCTGTATTCTCGTCGGGTTGCTCTCCGTCTGGGTGCACGGACCTCAGAGCCACATATGTTAACCCCGGGACTGCCACAGGGATCTGCAATCTCACCTGTGCTCTTTAACGTGTATACGAGCAAGATTGCGTACCTAGAAGCACCAGAGGTTTGATGGATACTAACATTTGCAGATGATATTCTTGCATATAGGCAGGGGCGAGATAGGGTACAAACAGACCAGAAGCTACAGGCGACAGTAGACAAAGTGATTGATTGGTGCACTGAAATGAGCGCTGTCATCCACCCGGAAAAGGCGGCTGTTTTGTGGTGCCCTCTGGACAACAGGATTGTGAGTGCTGATGTCCCAAGCCTCACGATAGATGGTAGAAACGTCAAAAGAGAGAACAAACTTAAGTATCTGGGAATCACATTTGACAGGAGCCTGTCCTTCAAGGACCATGTGGAGACGGTTGTGACAAGATCTCAAAAGAGACTCAATGCACTTAAAACTATGGCTGCAATGGACGCAGAGCAGAGAATGCTTTTCACACTATACCAGCACTTGATCCTCTCAGTGACTGATTATGGACTAGGACTGCTCAGTCTCAAAGAGTCAGCTGGTGAAGTTAGAGCGCATACAGAACGAAGCTATGTGGGTCATTCTGGGATGCACCAGAGACACCCCAGTAGTGTGTATGTGTTACATCTTTGGTTTGCCGACTGTTGCTGGTAGGCTCAAGGTGATGCAGGCGAAGGCATACCTCAGAGTAGCTGCAGACACACATCACCCTTTGCATGAGGCGCTGGACGCAGTTAAGGGTCAGCGACTGATAAGAGGGAAGTCATGGATGGCTCAGACGGAGGATACGATCAGACATATGTGCATCTTGGAGAACATTAGACGAGGAGATGAGTGGGTCAGAGTGCCAGCGGAGCAGTCAGACTTGTGCAGAGTTATAATCACATTGAGCCGGAAGTGCAGGGAGTGGCCAGCAAGGGCCACGGAAGTGGAAATCCAGTAACTAATTCAGGATAATGCTTGCTGGGTTGATGTGATTATCGAATCAGATGGTTCGGTGTCGAGAGATAGGAGAAGTGCCTGGGGGTTCATAGCAAAAGCTAATAGCCGACGTTTGGTGCAGGAGAGCCTGGCATATGATACCACAACATCTAGCTTAAAAATGGAGGTGGAGGCGGTCACTGCAGCTTTCCGCTGGATCGAGAATACGATACACACACACATCGTGATTGTAACTGACTCATAAAGCATGCTGAGGAAGGTGAGGACAGGCATGCTTCCTGCAGAGTAGCTTGCTTCACTTCGGAGGTCACGGGTGGCAAGCATCGCCTGGATCTTTTCTCCGGGGCATGCCGGTGTGCTGGGGAATAAACAGGCGGACAGATTGGTTGGCTCTGCAAATCTTGGTGGAGTGTTGATGCATGACGAGGCAGACGTGGTTGCGGCCTTCTGGGAGCACGTGTACACCTCGGAGCAGCAGTTGGATCATCATGGTCTGCCAAGAATGAGGCAGCGAGGAGTGACGAGGGAATCTGGCCAGCGCTCCACGCTCAGAGGAAAGTCGAGACGGACATATAATCAGATTGCTACTGGTACTATTGGTGTTGGAACTCTTCCCTGGCTGCTGAGGATGGGGACGGAGCGCCTATGGGAATGCCCTGAATGCTGTGATGTCGGTTCCTAGATCAATCAATCGATCAATCAGGAAGAAAAAAGATAAATGACTGTCGAGAATCCTCTTTCACTGCCCTCATATATCTCTCTCTCTCTCCACAAATCTTACCAGTTGTCACGGCATGCACCAAAAGTTGTCTTCTCGTAGCCGACATATGAGGGATCTATCTGATGTTTGCGATAAGTTGTGTTTGTGCTCTTTTAAAACATGTAGATTATTCAGTTTGGCTGCCCAAACACATCTTAGCAATCTGCTTACAATGACATCTCTGAGGCCTCGGGAAATTTGTTTGGCTTCTTTGTTTACTAATTGTCAACATGGGTGCATATAATAATATTATTTTTAAAATAAACTTGCTGATTCGTTTGCAATCTTTTACTGAAACCAGCAAGAGAGGGCAGCGTCGATTCAAGCAGGAGAATCAATTTCTTTAACGACAGCCCATGATCTCCCACAATTACAGTTTGGAACTACGATTACAGAATAATTTTCTGCTCCAGTGATCTTCTAATAGGGAGATTTGCGTGTCTGTCAAATCCCTGACATTTTTGTCTCCCCATTAACTATGACACAGACGAGGGAGATGGGAATCATCATCTAATGGGGTATGATACCTGCGGAAATAAACGGATCGATTCGGTCAATGACTATTAATATAGCATGAAAGAACAGAACCGGAACGATATCAATACATTTCCATGGTTGATTACCATGAGATCAGGAGCTATGTACGCAAGGAAAAAAGTACGAGGGCACGTCAATAAGTAAGTCACACAGTTATGTGGGATGGCAGGTAAATGTAGTTGGTATTTTCTACAGGTGTCATTAGGTGACAGCAACATTGAACTTTATATTCCCGTTCATCAGGTGGCGCTAGGTGTCTCATGCGCATACGAAGCGCATAAACAAAATGGCGACTGTACTTACGAGGTGTGCAACCAAAGATCAACGTGCTATTGTGCATTTTTGGTGGGCAAAAGGACTGCTTGCAAAGGACATTCATAAAGAAATGCTTCCTGTTTATACTGACTACCAGCCCGAATCAAAGCGTGCTTCAATGCAATGGAAACATCCTTCTTTGCCTTGTGTCCAAAAATTCAAGGTTACGCCATCAGTAGGGAAGGTTATGCTGACAGCGTTCTGGGATTGTCAAGGAGTGCTTTTAACCAATTTCAAGAAGAAAGGTGTCACTGTGAATTCTGAATCGTTACTGTGAAGTTCTATCGATGCCAGACCACATACGGTTCGATTAACTCAGGAGAAAGTTACCAACTAAGGTTGGAAGTTCTGGAACATCCATCTTACAGCTCCGACTTAACCCCTAGCGATTTACACATGTTTGGTCTACTGAAACCCCAACTTGGCCGGAGACATTTCGCGAATGACGCCGAAGTTGAATGTGAAGTGAAAACGTGGTTTAGAAAACAGAGCACGCAATTCTAGGAAGCCGGTATGGGAGGACTGATAAAACGATGGGATAAGTGCATCAATGTTGGTGGAAATTATGTTGAGACATAAGGGACAATGTATGTATACAAACAAACTGGGTTCAAGTTATCATATTTATTTACTTTTCTACAGCAATTTGTGACTTACTTATTGACTTCCCCTGGTAGAAAGGTAGATTGGTAGGTTGAGTGGTATAAAGATAGGTAGTTAGGTAGGCAGACGGATGAACAGACGGACGGACAGACAGACAAACAAATAGATAGACAAAACACTTGCATGGTTGGCTTCATTGCGGTGACGTATTAAACAGAAATGTTTGTTATTGTAAAACCACAAGGACGCGAGAGAAATATTATCAGAAATAAATTACACACTTTGAGTGGCTCGAATCAATTCTTGTGAATTTGTTTCTATTATAAATGTGAAATGGCCCGGCACAACACCTCCCCCACACGTATCGCTCAACTGCCTGAATATAACCCAAGGACGCTGAATCCAGAATGAAGAGAGCAATTACAGCGACATATAGTCAACACATAAATGATTGCACTATTGATTGTCGGCCAGTTTAGCTCAATTGGTGGTTTCATAATGCACTAATTTAGGAACACGTTTCTGGGAAAATATACGCCACGGTACAGTTGTGGCACTTCCCCGCAGTTCTGTTATGTGTGAAAGTGAACAGATTCTCTTCGCGATCATCACTTTTGTTATCGACATCGTCATCATTATCATCCTGAACCTGACTATTGGTGTTGTTATTGTTCGTGACCTTACTCGTATTCCTTCTTCTTCCTCCTGTGTTTCTTCTTACTCTTATTCTCATTCTTCCACGTCTCATCCTTCCTTTCATCACGTCCCTGTGCTGAGTATTTACCTTGAAGCGGTAGGGGAGCTTGTGTGTCCCAGTGACCCCCAGGAGCTATCCCGGCGGTAGCGCAGCTACTGGTAGGGTTCTCCACTGTCGGACAAGCCAAGTGATAGAAGCAAGACGAAGCGATACACAAATCTATACACAAATCTGCTGGCCTGTACGTAGACTGGCGACAGTCAGAGGCTAGGGAAAGTAGATATGAACAAAATGTTCATCGAAGTGGGATGTACCGAGATTCAGGCTTGACGAAACAGTGCAATGTAGACCTCTCGATGATGATGTTTCTTCAAGTATATAAGGTACGATCACACATGTACATCTAGTCAGGCATAGGAACCCATTCTGTTTGTGTTTACAAACACCAAAAATAAATTAGGAAACAATAGTTAAAATACCCTTCACCACAAATTGTGTTCGCCTTTCGCTCTGGTGATGAAATCTATTATTAGGAAACGTTCCTAATGTATGCATGTCTTTGAGTGAAAGGGTGAGAGAGTGAGACAGCCGTAAAACTGAAACAGTGCGGCTTAGGAAGCTGCTAGATTCATGTGTTTCTGCGAGTGACTGTATAGTCAACCTTGGTTCCTTATACAATGTTTGTTGCTAGTTTAACCTAAGCCTATTTTAGATACATTACTTACCCCTTATTTGTGTCATCAATTACATAAAAATCCAGGCCAACAGCAACCATTTGAAGATAACCAACAAGGAGATTTCAACCCACTAATGCCAGTCATTGGCATAATCACCAACCTCATCATGTTTCAACCAGTGGAGGTAGACAGGAATATGTCCATGGATCACTAAGAGATATTTATGTCGTTGAAAGAACATTCAAGAAAGTTACTGCGACATTAGAACTAAATAAAGCTGTAGTTCAAATGAGTAGTATCTTGCGACCTAATGACCCCGTCTTTAATACTAACAACCATGTAGGATAGAATTGACAATACTTACAACTATAATTTCTTGCCTGGCACGAAAGAAATAATCCGTGTTATTGAAGTATGATAACTGCAGCGTTATTTAGCAGCGTGTTTGGCTTATGAAACACTTAAGTGTAACACTTCACCAACTTATCCTCCGCAGCCCCCTTAAACTGCAGGCTGATGCAATTGTTAAGTATGCACTCACACAAGGAAGTAACTCAGCCACCATCTTTTACTAATTGCAGCCCTTGATCGGCAAGTTCTACGCGAAATCTGTTGAGTGCAAGACATTTCTAGATGTTTTATTGACAGATGCCTTGTTTCATAGTGCACAGTGGGATGTCTCAAGTGTAGACATGCTTAAACGTAGATAAATAACGCCTTTGTTACCGCTGAACCAGGCGGAGGAGGCAAATGGGTGGTTCTGTTTACATGTTGTTCTATATTCAGCCTGGGTTTAAATAATATTTGGTGTTATTGATAGGCGGTTTGCATTTTCTTGCTTATTTGTTTGCTAGGGCGTGGGTTTTCAACTTTCGGTCAGAAAAAAGCCCAGTTCAAACAACTCTATTGACAAGAAATCGGCTTGGCTATATACATCTTGTTTTTCTACCCCATATTCCCACGTATGGGCAGTGGTCAGTCTAAATTGTGCCAGTCAGTACAAGAGCTTTGCACACGCCTTAAGGCGGACTTACCATAAGGTGCTAGACCCATATTTTGATAGACCAATCGGCACTAGAATGCCAATGTGGTCAGTATCCCTCGACCATCCGCTCCTCATTAATTATGAAAACCAATCATTTGAAAGTCAATATGAAATTTAAAAATTAACTTTCTACGTGAAATATTAAAAATGGAAACAATAAAGAGAACTTTACTTTTTACATTTTGTTGTCGAACTTTAATTTTTCCAATATTTTTCCCCATTTGGCTAACAATTTTCCTGCTTTTCTACCGGTGTGTTGCCGGGGCCCATAAGGGAAGCAAAAGAATAGCAACACTATAGCCTACCACGCATGTCGTAAGAGGCGACTAAGGAGGCTTGATGGTTCCGTCGAACTGCTACTGAGTGAGTGCGTGGCGAGACTGTGAGCTGTGAGTTTCGTGTGAAGTGCTTTTGAATCTGCCCAAGTATTTTTTTTTTTTTTGGGGGGGGGGGGGGGGCGTAACTGCATGTTCGGAGTGATGGCAGGTGGCTATGTCCCAGAGTTGACCGGTTTTTGCCTTATGCAGAAATACGTGGCTGCTGGGCTTCTGGTTGACTGCCACTGCCGTCGGTGATGAACTGTATTTTCGTGGACTGTGTGGATGAGCATCTAGGAAACATCCAGTTAGAAAATGACTGCCGATTCCATCAGAGATGAATTGGGTGTTTCGTGGGAGACTGGTGTGTTGACATTCTGGAGGCGGCATTATGCACAGTGTATCTGTGCGGGCTGTTGTTTGTCGAGACTCGTCTTTTCCACTTTTCACATTGGTCAGTGGGGAGCGTTTTGTGTGATATTCACTGGCACAGGAACGGAGCATAATGGGGACGACCCGTTGCTGTGAAGTTGGAACTGCGACTAACTAACTAGCTAACTTTAATTTTTTCATTTTTGAAATGTTATTGTTGAAATTTTTTCCCCTTCAATGATAGTGACTTATTGCATACGATACTTTTCATTTTCTAAAATACCTCTTTTGTTAGCCCTATTCTGTTGTTAAGCTCTTTTGTGTACCTATCATATGATGTTATAAATGACCCCAAGTATATAAAATTGTCCACTTGATTAAGACTTTTCGCTTCTATTTAGATCTTTCTATTAGTGTTCTTAATCTATATCTTACCTATTGTGGCCTTTAGCCTTCCACACGTCTTTAATACTCTTCAACAATTTTCAAAGTTTATAGTCTTTCTTATTCTTCTCAATATAATTCTGAGTAGAATCATAATTTTATAGGCATCTGTAAAGAAGATCGTTTGTCATTGATATCCTTCTTAGCAGTGACCGTACTGGTTGATGCTCATATTCATTGTCTAAAAAAGCGTCTAGTAGGATAGGGGACAGCAGATTTATCTCCAGTAGATTGGGAAATTTGCCCCGTCAGCAGAAAACCGGTTGTGTTGTAATCAAAGAGAATCTAAGTGTTAAGTGGTATGAAACATTGAAAGTCGGTTAAAAGATGTGTTAGATAGTATTCAAAGGGTCAATAAGGCAGACGTGGTTTTAAGAAAGACCGACTTCATAAAAGACACTGTTGGTTGGTTGGTTGTAGACTTGACGCTATTGCGGATGTCAAAGGACAAAGTGAGATAGAGGTGGAAAAAGTTAAAAAAAAAAAAATATTATTTTTGCTAAACGTCTAGAAAACCCTAGTCTTGTTGAGAGCTGGAACAATGGAAGGTTAGTGTAGCAGACATTGTGGTATAGAAAGTTAAAGATGTCAGCCATGGGAAATGGCTCTTTGCTGACGAATACTCAGATGATGTCGAAACTATCACAGGTGGAGCCACAGACTGCATTGCCATAAATGTTGTTATGACTGTTTCATTGGATCTCATATAAATATCATATGTGTGAATGTTAGTAGAGGAGGTGGTTACCCATCCACATATCTGGATCACCGCTGAACCCAACATAATTTCTTATTTCGCATATGTGTCGACACAACAAGCCTTAAGAAGCTGAATTTTCAAAGCTTATGCGGTAGGATACATAACTGCTTCCAGTTTTGTATATGTAAAAAGATAAACTTTAATTTTTAAAAGTAATATGTAAAAAACTAGTATTTTTTTTATGTGGAAAGTAAAGATAGCGGCACAAGTTAGGAGGATAGCAACAGCTTCGAACCATATTTACAGACCCGATCGTCAGAAAGCCTTGGGTGTTTTTCCATGATATATCTAATGAAAAGTGATCGACTGTGTATTATAATGGCGGCGATTACTGGCTGTAGCGGATGGAACTTAAACATTATCATCATACCAATGGCGATGTTTTAGAGATACAAGACATCATCGGGCTGTGTGATGGTGTACCAGTCGCGTGGTCACATGTCTAAGGTATACGTCCGGACACGTGGTTAATGACTACAACCGGACCAAGTAGGGCGATACATACATCCGATCACAAGTGTAAGGGTACATCCGGTACGCGTGGGTAATGGTTACATCCGGTCAAAGATGGCGGTGCTTCCGGTAACATGAATATAGGGTACATCCAGTAGACGTGCTCACTGGCTATAGCCGGTCAAAGATTACTCTTCAACCGGTCACATCTGTATTGATAAAACAGAGACACGTCGGTAATGGTTACCTCCAGTCAAAGATGGCAGTGCTTGCAGTCACATGGATAACGATACATGTGGAACACTTGAGTAATGGTTACCTAAAGTTAAGATAGGCGTTCTATCTGGTCACATGTGCAAGGGGACATCCAAGACACGAGGGTAATGGCTACGACCGGACGACGTGGGCATCAGGGCAACGTGTGATATCATTAGGTACCCATTGTTCTTGGTAGAAATATCCAACCTATGCTGAGATCGAACCCTGTACATTCTAATTTGAGGCTGAGAGTGCAGCCTCTCAATCACCAAACCTCTTGATGACAGTCAGTGCACGAGACACTGGGCCAGCATAGACTATGATTAGTAAGTACAGTATTAAAGGACCTTTCTACATATTGCTAGACTAATCGCCGCCCGATGGGAGATGTGCTCAGTATCCACCATGACCTCACAAGACATTTCCTTGTACTAATTTTCGGCTTGTCCATCCTGGAAACCTATGACAAATTTTAAAAATAAGCATCCATGCGGATTCGAACCTACGAGCACCGTGCTGGTGGGCAAGAATCTATCCTCCGTGACCCTCAGACGTTGGTTATTTTATATGAAACAAAAAAAAGAGAATCTATACATATGCTCACCAGTTTGAGAAGCTCCAGAAGCTGCAAGGGCTGATCCACGCAACAGCTGGCTCCAGTCGGGGTTTCTCTAACATTAAACCGTTTCAACATGCTGTCTTCTTCTTGGCTTGGACCCAGCCGGAACTCTTCACAGGGAACACACAGCTCCTCCCGCTCTAGTATTGCTGCCATCTGCTCCCCGACTTTGGGCTTGTGGGTGTGATGGCTCAAGTCATAGTTCAACCGCGTGTATAGACAAGTCACAACAATGATTAAAATTACAAAACCAGCAATGGCCACTCCGGTAATGGCAAATAACCAGGTCCGTAGTTTGGCAATGGTGGCTTGAAGAGTTTGGTAGTCGGTGTCCTTGTTTGGGGTTTTCGTACTGGCCACCAGTCCGTTGTTTGTGTTGGTACTGGCGTTATTGGTTGTGCTACTGGTGGAGCAGCTGTTGTTGATGACATTACTGTCCTTAAGGAAAGGCTCCTTGCTGTCGATGTTCTTGTCGTACTGAGACATTTTTCTCCGGATTGAAAGACCACAAAGAAAACTGTCAGGCTTGCTGAGTCTTTGGAATGTAGAGTTTGCAGAAGGTAGTTTATACTGATCTGTAATAGTTTCGTGTAAAGTGCAATGAATTCGCTTTAAATGCTAAAAACGATACACATTATATTCTGGTAGGCATACAGCTTCCAAGCACTCTACTGGTATTTGCAGCACTCTCTGTAAATGGTGAAAACAATTGATGTTAATAATCTCGGAGACATTCAACGCCTGACGACAAAATAACACCAGTTGATAGATTGTACTTCAGTTCTGCTGCGTTTAGCCGTTGATGTATTCCTTAACGTGTCCGTCTGTTTGCAGGGTGTGCATAGCTGAGATCATGTTGGCATATCTGCGGTCATTCACATTCCAAGTAATGCTATCAACTTCTTGCACTGTGTAACATCGTCAACACCTAAAACACACACGAATATAAAGAGGATTAAACTCAACGTAAAGTTTGGATCTGCTGATATTTACATGCTACTAATTACAACATAATTTAATTAACTAACAACACCCATTATATACATCAATAAGAAAAGAGACAAACAGCTTTTTTTTTGGTCAGGTGATGAGAAGAGAGGCGCTGGAGAACATCGTGACAACTGGAAAGATAGATCGAGGGGAAGAGAGGCAGAGGCAGACCACGAGAAATGATGCTGAATGGACTGCGACGGTGGCATGGAGGACTATCAACGATGGAGTTGATCAAGAAAACCAAGGACAGAGATCTGTGGAGAGTCATGAACGCCTACGCCAGTCGGCACGGCACTTGATGGTGATGAACAAAACCCATGCTACAAATTATGATATAATTTAAATAACTAACAAAAACTGTGCTACAAATTATAACAATGTAATCTGCTAGAAGTTAAAAAATAACGTCATCAACTGACAAATATTGTGTTACAAATTACGACACGATTTAATTAACTATTAAAAACTGTAGTTAACGATTCGTGATACCAGATACAGCTACAAGACCAGGATTCTTTCATTAAGACAAGAAGTAAAGACCGCTTGCTCGGGCAGTCACCACACCGTATTTAATCCTAGAAACGATTCTCCGGGATTTGACCAGTGTCGTGTCCCGCCCGCCACCCGCCCCTCATAGTGTAATTATTGGCATGAGTCACTTGAAAGCCTTTATGACCGGCATCACGGAGAAATAGGTTAACAGAAATATCAGAGAAGGCACAGCATTGTGGGTGTGAAGTGTTTGGCCTTGACATACTCTATGCCGCGGCATTAATGTAGCGGCCAGTTCCTTGCCTCGCCGTATTTCTTATTTAAACAGATCTGTACATGTTTGAACATCACCCTACGCTCTTTTAACGGCCTCGCTGATTGGAATATGGCAAGCTGCCACTGCTGAACACTGAGCACGGACTACTGCAGACACTAGAAATTGTCTGCGTCTGCATGCACTCCTTCTATGGGAGGCGCTGGTTAAAGTGACAACTGTCTGTGACAGCATGAGTTCTGATAATATCTGTATGACATAATGGGTTCAAGCAACAATAAAAGCTCTATGAGTTTAGATAATATCTGTCTGACATAATGGGATCAAGCAACAATAAAAGCTCTATGAGTTCAGATAATATCTGTCTGAATAATGGGTTTAAGCAACAAAAAAGCTCTTTGAGTTCAGATAATATCTGACATAATGGGTTCAAGCAAAAATAAAAGCTCTATGAGTTCAGATAATATCTGTCTGACATAATGGGTTTAAGCAACAAAAAAGCTCTATGAGTTCAGATAATATCTGACATAATGGGTTCAAGCAACAATACAAGCTCTATGAGTTCAGATAATATCTGTCTGACATAATGGGTTCAAGCAACAACAAAAGCTCTATGAGTTCAGATATCTGTATGACATAATGGGTTCAAGCAACAATAAAAGCTCTATGAGTTCAGATAATATATGTCTGACATAATGGGTTCAAGCAACAACAAAAGCTCTATGAGTTCAGATATCTGTATAACATAATGGGTTCAAGCAACAACAAAAGCTCTATGAGTTCATATATCTGTATGACATAATGGGTTCAAGCAACAACAAAAGCTCTATGAGTTCAGATATCTGTATGACATAATGGGTTCAAGCAACAATAAAAGCTCTATGAGTTCAGATATTTGTCTGACATAATGGGTTCAAGCAACAACAAAAGCTCTATGAGTTCAGATATCTGTATGACATAATGGGTTCAAGCAACAACAAAAGCTCTATGAGTTCAGATATCTGTATGACATAATGGGTTCAAGCAACAATAAAAGCTCTATGAGTTCAGATAATATCTGTCTGACATAATGGGTTCAAGCAACAACAAAAGCTCTATGAGTTCAGATATCTATATGACATAATGGGTTCAAGCAACAACAAAAGCTCTATGAGTTCAGATAATATCTGTCTGACATAATGGGTTCAAGCAACAACAAAAGCTCTATGAGTTCAGATATCTGTATGACATAATGGGTTCAAGCAACAACAAAAGCTCTATGAGTTCAGATATCTGTATGCCATAATGGGTTCAAGCAACAATAAAAGCTCTATGAGTTCAGATAATATCTGTCTGACATAATGGGTTCAAGCAACAACAAAAGCTCTATGAGTTCAGATATCTGTATGACATAATGTGTTCAAGCAACAATAAGCGCTGTAAGTGATAACTAACATATATGTCAATCAGTCTATATTCACCCAACGCCCAATGTTCAGAAGCTAATCATGGACAATTAGCAATCAAGTGAGGAATCATATGGAAGCTGCAGAGACGTGGTTTTATAACGGAATGATGTAACGATCAGAAAAAGCAATGAAGACATCTTGAAAATTAACGCGCTAAAAGAAATGGAAGGGTATATGCCTGGGAAGAGAGGAAGAGGAAGGCCAAAGAGACGATGGATGCAGGATGTGGCGGATGATCTCCAGATGGGTGTATCAGACGCGGGACATGTTGCTCATGATCGAGATGTTTCCGGAAGGTTGTTATGGGAGCGAGGTTCTGCAAAGGACATGCTACTAAATGAATGAATGAAGAGAAATGGTTAGTCACATCAGAAGAAGTCAGTCCAGATTCTTTGGGCATGTCATAAGAAGGAGAAAGCTGGAGTATGACGTCACAATCAGAAAGATGGAGGAGAAGATAGGTAGGGAAAGACCAAAAGAGAAGGTTCTGGACAGTTGACATTAAGGCATGGTGGAACGTCGGTATCAGAAATGATTGGAAGTACACGAGACAGAAGGTTGTGGACAGACATGATCACCAACAACACATGGAATGAGGTCAGCATGGCCGAATGGATAAGAACGCGTGTTCTTAAACTTCCGGTGTGCTGATGCCGGAGTAACGGGTTTAACCCCTACACCGGACAGTCGGACCAAAATGGTGATCTCTCGCCCTTGACTTTGGGACGCAAATTACAAGTACCTCTGAAGTCGGAGTGGGTTCGCCTGATGGCGAGGGACAATCTTAATAGGGAAAGCTAATGTACACGCAAAATTCAGTCCAGCACTACTGGGAGCAGTGTGTATGGACTACGCTAGAGTTCACATGGCGCGAGCGCAAACAAATAAAAAATAAAACAAAAATAAGAAGAACAATTACCATGTGAAAAGTAAATAAGATTAGAAGAGAGTGAAATAGAAGAACACATATGGAAACCATGTAAAGGTATTCCTGACATGATGGCTTTCCAAGCATGTTGGAAAAAAAAAACAAAAAAACTTGTTGCATAGAAATAAAAAAGTGAAATCAGGCAATCCTGGAAGATAAAAAGGATGCAGAAAATTACTTCGTGATTATGTTTGGCCTTATAATACAAACTGTCATAATAAATCATTGCAGAATCCAGAAGAGACATAACACAGCTTGATAATTCCAGTATAACAAGATTACTAGATTAATCAGGAGAATGCATAATACTGTGATTACATAATTACAGAGATTATATAATAACGGGATTACATAATATAGCGATTACATTATACAGTTTAAAGTTAGTTGCATATCATTTACAGGACGTCGCAGTCAACCCCAACATTTTTTTTTATTTTGCTGTTTGTGATCTCTTGGCAAGTCTAGGTTCAGTAGTTCGCCATTGCTTTCTGAATGACCGGCACCCATACTATTTTGTCAATAAAACCAACGCAAGGCGGTCTGCTGTGTCCATAACTACGTCGCCACGGAGCCGGCATATAATAAAGAGATTAACATAATACAGAGATTACATAATAAAGAGATTGCATATTTGTCAAAGTGTTAGGTAAGACATAGATAGGACAAGAGACAGAAGAGGGGTAAGGACAGATAGGGCGTAAATAAGGACCTCTACAAGGGAGTAGATAGAGTAGAGACAGAACACAAGCTATAACTTAGGACAGTTATAAGACAGGACTTAGGTGGGGACACGGACGTGTCATATCTAGGACACCAGCAGGACTAACCCCGAGGATAGGGAGGGGGACGTTAGTTCACGGGATACCACCCTGAACAGACTAAGCAGTAGTACAACCCAAGGTTGGCATGAACAAGACTACTGTACTACGTGACGAATAGAACAGCCCGGAGTTTTGCTGACCGCACGGGATTTAGGACGACCAGGCTAGCGAGTCGACTGAGCTTACTCAGACGGGACAGGACAGTCTTCCAGACAGGACGTGTGTGCTTTTTCCGAGAGCCAATATGCAGTTTACGAGGGCGCAAGTTACAGATAGCGAGAGTTGATTATGTATGAGTTTTGTGAAGTGAGGCGACCACTGTATATTTAGACAGGCAGTCACCGCCTGGTCATGATTGTATGAATATATCAGGTTCGCCTGAATTAAACGTGTATAAATTCCATCCACGCAACTGATGTTTTCTGTGAGGTGTGGATGAAGTAGCGAGAGTGCCTGTATGCAATCTAAGATGTTGACAGGCAGCTAGAAAAGGTGTCAGAAGTTCGAATGAACGCATAACCTACAAGAAAGTGTAGAAGTGGTGTCAGAAGTTCGAATGAACGCATAACCTACAAGAAAGTGTAGAAGTGGTGTAAGAAGTTCGAATGAACGCATAACCTACAAGAAAGTGTAAAGTGTAACGTGATTATGATAAAGGTGTAAGATCAGAATATCGCTACAAATCCAGTCAAAAGTGAGAGGAATATGTGACAAGGAAGAACAGAACAGTGTACAGCGCAGAACAGCCACTCTCAGCTTCCTTGATGACGAATACCCACAGGACCTATGGATCCGAGTTTACACAGAAGGGTCAGCACAAAATGCTGTTCGAAATGGAGGAGCGGGAGTGTACATTGAATACCCAAATAATACTAGAGACACGGCCAGAATTCCAACAGGAAAGTACTGCCATAACTATGATGCTGAAATTGAGGCAATCAAGATAGCCACAGAGAAATTACAAAATACTAGCCATGGTACACGACCTGTGGTGATATTGACAGATGCAAAATCCGTAATAGAGGCGCTCCTGTCTGGGAAATTGACAGTTCTGAGGACACAACTTTCTGAACTTAGCAGTCAGCGTAAGATCACCATACAGTGGATACCATCCCACTGTGGAGTCCCCGGAAACGACAGAGCTTATCGATTGGCTAAGGAAGGAGCAAAAGAAGAACAACCTGATGTGCCTATTACATACCACCAAAAGAAAAGAATGATCAAATTTGTCAGAAGGCCACCAAACCTTACTCAAGACGACTACCACGTTATGGACAGACTAGAACAGGTCATTCTTCTGCGCCTCAGAAAAGGACACAATAGATTACGCAACCACATGTATACAAAATTCAAGATTGGTGACTCAGTCATGTGCACATGTGGTTTGGCGTTGCAGACAGCAGAGCACATACTCCAGGATTGCCCAAACTACAACATATCCAGGCGAACCTTCTGGCCTAGAGAGACAACAGTGGAAGATAAACTCTATGGACCGCTGAATGAACTAAAAAAGACTGTTGGATTCATACAAGAGACAACATTGCAGTTATAGGCTTATTTCAGGCGAACGACAGAAGAAGAAGAAGAACTAAGTTGGAAATTTGAGCGAAGGTGTGAAATATCTAGTCTTGCTTGAGTGTAAAATACACATATTGAAAGGAAGATTACGAGAGCGTGCAAAGTGTTGAAACGTATAATATTGTGATAACAATGATATGTAAAATGCTTTCACAAAAACGTTTCAGTTGATGCCCCAAGCCAGTGAAGACTACATGACACATACAAAACGACAACAGACACGACGACAGACAAAATTAACTAATATATTTCGTATTCCAGGTCCTGTCTGAAGAAACAACTAGACAGACAAATTGTATATTGCATTATCAGTATCCTTGTTGAGTATTGATTGTTCTTGCTCTACACACCAGAGTGCAGAGTGAAAGTGTTTCTAACATCCCGTGTGTGTGACAGGGAAGAACCAGAAGATAACTCCCGAGAGCGGAGTGAAAAGCTAAAATTGTCAAAATATCAGATAAGTACCCCAGTGGTTTTGAATGTTGCCATTTAAATTAGCATCTTTTTAATTTTTCTCAGTGCTGTAAATTGCCATTTGTATTATTATTGAACATTGTAAATGTTGATGGTGTGTAAGATCTAGTTAAACGTGTGGAATATAACTAATAACAATGTCGACATTAAAGGAATGTATAGAAGCCGGGAAAGACCTAGGATTTAGTGGAGACAAATGAGAACAGTGGGCAGAGAAAAAGTATAAAGAACACACAGAAAGAGTGTCAGCAATTGAGAGAGAGGAAAGAATACAGGAACGATTGCATAAAAAAGAGCTAGCAGAGTTGGCGGAAGCTAACAAATTAAAACAGCTAGAGTTGGCTGAAGCCACCAAATTGAAGGAGCTAGCTGATGCCACCAAACTAAAAGAATTAGAACTAGCTCAAAGAGCGGAAGAAACTAAATTAAGAGAAAAACAGCTAGAAATTGAGGCACAGACCCAGTTAAAAATGAAGGAACTGGAGATAGAGTCTCACGTGCACATTGCAACTACAAAGTTGAAAAGTAAGGAGGAGGAAAATAAGTATAACAAATACAAAGGGATAGTAAAACCCTTCTGCCAAGGTGACTCAATTTCTGCTTGCTCCGAAAATGTAGAATTTCAGTTAAAGTTCCAGGAAATACCAAAAGAACACTGGGCCATGATATATATGAAGAAATTGTCAGGGGAGCCCTTAAAAGTAATAGAGTCCATTCCCCAAGAACTAAGGAATGACTACGATTATTTTAATCAACGTATTATGCAGCATTTTCTTTTCGATGCCCCAGGGTATCAAGTTTAGTTTTCCAAATTGAAACCCAAAAATAATGAAACCTTCATTGACTACGTCTCTCACGTGCAGGACATATACAATAAATGGCTGAACGCTGCAAAGATTAATAAGAGCTACGAAAAACTTAGGGACCTAATGATTATGGACAAAATTATTTCAACTATCCCAAGTCCCTATGCCAAATTCTTACAGCAAGCTGATGTAGAGTCTTTAGAGCAGTTATAGTAAAGGGGGTCAGCTTATTGTTCATCTAACAGGGACATATTTAAAGCTAACATCGAAGAGAGTGAGATAGTGGCAGCTGCCAGTAGTAAACCTCAAAAACCTTTCAAATTTAGGCAAAGACAGAAACCTAATCCACCACAGTGTCCATACTGTAAATTTTTTCACGATCAGTTCGGAATGTGTGATGCTAATCCAAATTATCCATCTCATCTAGAGATGATGATAAAGAAGCAGCAGAATAAGAGAGAAACCTATAGACGGGCAGTTAGATATTTTATTTTGCCATTCTTACGGGCATTATTTTTCACGTTGTAAAGGGCGCCAGAGATTGTGAGCTGTAAATGCTGTGCTTATTGATACATCGTCTGAAAGCGAAAGTGAGCAAGAGCAAATGCTAAAGAGTAGAGAGAATGTGGTAGCAGCAGTTGATGTACTTAATTACGATAGATGTGCAACCTGTCATCAGTTTCATAAAGACGGAGTACTGAAATGCGGGCACACAGTGCCGAAATCAAGTGAAAACGCAAAGGCAGCAGTTGCTTCCAAAGGCAAACTAGAATTCCACTATGGAATGGTCAATGATAAACCTTGCCAACTCTTGATCGACAGCGGGAGTACCTTGATCGGTTTAAGAAAGGAACTGGCTAAGCCAGAAGACTACACAGGCGAGTTCGTGAATTGCCGAACGTTTTCGGGCAATATAGAGACGTACCCATTAGCCACAGCTCGTATAAATACTCCTTTCTTATCCGGCACATTTACGTGCGCCATCTTGCATAACCCGTGTACTGATCTTATAATTTGATGCTTGCCAGAGGTAAAAAAAATGTACTACTAACGAAATAAGAGCATGGAGAGAAACCTACGCCAATAAAGATGAAAAAACCTTA
>OY992883.1:59810594-59890367 GCA_963921405.1 Cepaea hortensis
ATAACATCTTTTCTATCAAACAGAAAGCAAGTAGTATCACATAATAAATCTATGTCTCAAACCACTACCTTTAATATTGGAGTACCGCAACGCTCTATTCTTGGCCCTCTATTATTTGCCATATATATTAACGATCTACCTTTGCATATTTCGTCGTCCTGACAGTATACACAAACGCTGAAAACTGTATTTTGCTGGAGTCGTCTTTGCAACAAGAATAAAATAATGTAGTTAGGTAGAGCTATGCAAACCGTATGCAAATTAACATCACTAAAACAAAATCAATGTTATTAACAACCAGACAATGACTTCAAACTCTAAACTCACACACATCACTTCAACTTCACATCAATAACATGCCAGCAGAAAGTGTAATTGAGCACAAAACATTAGGCCTAATCATTGATAGAAACCTAACCTTTAATTCCCACGTTCTAGCGCTCATTAAACAAATAGCGAAAAAAGTCTACCAACTCGCCAAAATTAAAAATTTCCTTGATGAGGACACAAGGAAAATATTCTATACTTCTCATATACAGACACATTTTGACTACTGCTCTACAATCTGGGACGGTTGTTCTAATTCAAACACCAAGCGACTTTACTCACTCCAGAAACGGGCCTTGAGTCTAATTTATAGCAAACATTTATCTGACAATCCTAGCCTGCAGAAATGCCTTTACTCCGCAAACGCCTGCTTTTCAATAAGGCTAAACTAATTCACAAAATCCTACATCGGAATGCCCCAAATTACCTTTGGCCATTGTTTAAATATAATGCTAGACACGGTAAAAGTTTAAACATATTACACATTCCGAAGCCTAGGATTGACTTATACAAAACAAGCTTAACGTACTCTGCAGCTCAGCTGTGGAACAATCTTCCACAAGAAATCAAAGACATCACCAATCCCTATTCATATAATCGCAAATTATTCGAACACTATCTCAGTACGCATTAGCTTCCCCCTTAATAATAGACATAATAATAATAACAAAACCCTAGTATAACAGCCAGTCCCCTTTTCGTAGGCCAGTATATTCCACATGGGTAATAACAAGTGTCACACCATTATCTAATATTACTGAGTTGTGTAGGTTTGATGTTCGCATTTTGCCCATGCCTTTATAATGCATATCTTTTATATTGTTGCTGTTCTCTGTTAGTCTTGAATGATGTGTGAATGAAATAATATATGAAAGAGAGTGATAGAAGGGCAGAATGTTAGACGGACCTGCGTGCCCAATTCTTAACCCTTTGAAAATAAAGTTCGTTTGTTCATCATACCGTGACCTGATAACTGTGAAGGCTTAATACTATACTCCATTACAGCAGTATGTGCCTCGGGATGTGCCATGAAACTGCCAGTTCACAATAAAGCAGATATGTATTAGTATTGTGTATAGTGCACCGGGTCACATCAATAACAACACGGGGTTAATTCCCAGTTGTAGTTCACAAAACAGCCTATTCGTAACACCATAAAGTTTGTCGTTTCTCATAATGATCTTTGTCGTTTCTCATAATGATCTTTGTCGTTTTTCATAATGATCTTCTCTGCTTACAGAGTAAATGACATTAGAAGATAAGCCTCGGGAGAAAATGTTTCACAGTGACGTTTTTAGTTCACGTGATAGGAGAGTGCATGAAATATGAAAAGGGCACGGAGAAAAATGCCTTCATCAGGGCTGGTAAAAGGGTGTAATTGCATTCATCGTCTCTGGAGAAACAATGCAACACAGGATATACTATATAAAATTGGGGTGGGGAGGGGGAGAGGAGGTGAAGGTATAATGGCTCTCTGTCAACATGGTAGACAGACAGACAGACAGACAGACAGACAGACAGACAGACGGACGGACGGACGGACGGACGGACGGACAGACAGACAGACAGGCGGAAGGACGGACGGATAATAGACAGAAGACCTACTGCCCTCAGAATCCCTGCAGTCAGGGCAATGGTGACACGTGGTGTTCTCAGAAACGGTTCATACCATTCCCGGATTTAGCTTGGACCGGACTTGTCAACCTGATACAGGCAGTGTCATGGGCCCAGAGGGAGTATCATGGGACGGTCCTAGAGGGAGTATCATAGGACGGTCCTAGAGGGAGTATCATGGGGCGGTGCCAGAGGGAGTGTCATAGGACGGTCCAGGGAGGAATAGGGAGAGGCGATGAGACAGTCAAAGGGCAACAGAAAAGACTGACTGACAGAAAGTGACATTGAGAGTGTGAGGGAGACAAGAGTGTGAGGGAGACAGAGTGTGAGACAGACGACTGCAGAAATTTACATTGAGAGAGAGAGAGAGAGAGAGAGAGAGAGAGAGAGAGAGAGAGAGAGAGAGAGGCAAAGGGAGAGACAGATAGATAGTGACCGATAGAGAGAGAGATAGTTACGTACACACACACACACAGGGAGAGAGAGCGAGAGAGAGAGAGAGAGTTAGACAGGCAAAGGGAGAGACAGATAGATAGTGACCGATAGAGAGAGATAGGTACGCACACACACACACACACACACAGGGAGAGAGAGAGAGAGAGAGAGAGAGAGAGAGAGAGAGAGAGAGAGAGAGAGAGAGAGTCAACAGACAGGAAGAGACGGGACAAGAAAGCTAAGATAAAAACTACATTGGATCTTCACGAGTTTTACTACATGCACACAAGAGATAGGGATCTGGGATACTTCGAATGCATGTGTGCATTGTGTGCATGGGATCTGGGATACTTGAATTACTACATGTATGAATAGAATCTGGGATACTTCGATTACATGCGTGCATGGGATCTGGGATACTTCGATTGTATGCGTGCATGAAATCTGGGATAATTCGATTACATGTGTGCATGGGATCTGGGATACTTCGATTACATGTGTGCATGGGATCTGGGATACTTCGATTACATGTGTGC
Organism: Cepaea hortensis; assembly: GCA_963921405.1. Lineage (NCBI taxonomy): Eukaryota > Metazoa > Mollusca > Gastropoda > Stylommatophora > Helicidae > Cepaea > Cepaea hortensis. The sequence goes on from OY992883.1 coordinate 59,813,507, forward strand.
ATGGGATGTGGGACACTTCTATTGCATGCGTGCATGAGATCTGGGATTCTTCGATTACAAGTGTGCATGGGATCAGGGATACTTCGGTTACATGTGTGGATGAGATCTGGGATACTTCGATTACATGTGTGCATGGGATCTGGGATACTTCGATTACATGCGTGCATGAGATCTGGGCTATTTTGATTACATGTAAGCATGGGATCTTGGGTACTTTTACTAAGTGCGCACAAGGTATCTGGGGCACTTTGATTACGTGTGTGCATGGGATGCGTTTACTAAGTGCGCACACGGTATCTGGTGAACTTCGGCTACATGCGTACTAGGGGTTTGGGTCAAGCGTGGGATCCCGACTATTTTGAATAGATGTATGCGTGGCATCTCGAGTACTTTGACTAGATGCATGCGTGGGATCTGGGCTCTGTGACTACGTGGGTAGAGAAGTGAAAGTGCGTATTGCTGCAACATAAGGCACCACTTAATTCAACTGTCTCTGGGTTAATTTGCCCACCAAACGCCACTCCACTCAGTGGTGGTGCATTGATTTGCCAAGCAAGCAATTAAGACAAACACAAGTTGCATCTCTTCAGCCCGGAAAATTATCTCACGAGCCATAAGCTTCTAATCAAATACGGAGTTAACAATCCTGTTATTTTCATCCATTCTGATGACAGAACATGATTTTCCTATGATACAATAAATTAAAGACATCGGAAATTAGTGTTTTGTTGTGAGACGCCCACCTTTCATAGCGTCCCTCCACAACAGACCACATCGATTAGCAAAAAATTGGCGAATTTCAGAAAATATTCGTTCTTGAAAATCAATATTTGCCACTTTCATCAAATCTCTAGAACAATGAGGAGGAATGGCTCGGAGGTTGCATGCCCGCATCTGGTTAGAACAGGCCTGGTTCGTATTACGGTGTAGACTGTGCGGACCTTTACAGCATAAGACAAATATGGTATTTCCTGCCCCCTTCCCCGAAACCTCATCTTTTCGAGCCCGGGGTAGTGGATTAAATTTTTTTTTAAAACATGTCCACCCTTCTCGGACAAGAGCGAGAAACTCGAAGCACCCGAGTGAACATCGCACATGCTAACAATCCCTCGGGGCACCCGAGTGAACACCGCACATGCTAACAATCCCTCGGGGCACCCGAGTGAACATCGCACACGCTAACAATCCCTCGGTGGCTGCAAGTTGAGATGAGCAGGCCGGATAGGCCGCTGCACGGGCACAATGCCAAAATGATTAAACCCACCCATAACACGAGTATTTATAACATGAGTGGTTCTTGTATACACAGAACTGGGTCATGGACGGTGCCACGGAGTTGGTGCACTATTTTGAGAGACTCAATGTGCCATCTCTGGGGGAATATTGGGGCACTTTAGGAGATACCCGAGTACAGTGAATCTGATACTTATAAGAAAACCAAAATAAATCTGAATGAGAAAAATAGATGTCTACGTCACCGGATAACACTAATAGAATGAGAGAAATGCATGTCTACGTCACCGACTGACATTGAAGGGATAAGAGAAATATATGTCCACGTCACCGGCTGACACTCACAATAATGAGAGAAATACATGCCTACTTCTTTGATTGTGTGCTGATAACATCACAGAATGTAGTGTACCTATCAATGCAATGAGCGATCACTATCAAGTATGTTGCACGTGGTCGAAAAGGGGCACCAAAACTCCCAAACACAAACATATAAGCATAAAATATAGAAATTACAAAAATTTCAATCGAGACGTCTTCTTACAAGATTTGGTCAACTCATCTCTAGATTATGTTTACCAACTTCCTGACCCAGACGATGCTCTGGACCACTGGCTAAAGACCTTTCTAAGTATATTTGATAAACATGTTACATTTAAGGAAGTTCGTGTTAAACATCACACAAAGCCCCCGTGGATCACACAGGAGGTAGTTGAACTTATGAGAGATCGCGACAGGGCTCACAAAAATAGAGATCTAACTAAACTATGTACCGTAGTCTGAGAAACAAAGTTCAATATGTTATTCGGAAGGAAAAGAAAAACTATTTTAAGAACATAGTAATAGATAAAACCAACACTAAAGATATATGGAAAGCAATTAATACCTTGACAAACAAACACAAATCATCACAATCATTACCATCAAATCAGGTTACATGTGATCAATTCAGTAGATACTTTCAGTCCGACATAAACCAACTGAAGGCTGCAATACCAGATGCGCCTCATGACATATCTTTATTATCATCATTCTGTGAGAACAAATGCTATGGACACATTTCCTCCAACATACCGCTAATGACGACAACTGAAGTATTTACTCATCTCCGTAATCTAAAAAACAATAACTCATCAGGACTAGATGGAATTAGTAGTCGGATCCTTCGCCATGCTGCACCGGCGATCTGCGAGTCACTAACTTTTATATATAATCAATGTCTAACCAGAGGTCACTTCCCATCAGCCTTTAAAATCGCTAAAGTGTATCCTCATTTAAAAGCTGGTCCTCTAGACGATCGTCTCATGAGTAATTATAGACCAATTTCCATATTATCCTCATTATCCAAACCGCTAGAAAAGCACATCCACAAAACAACACTAGATCACTTAGTTCGCCATAAACTGATAGTTGACAGTCAGTCAGGATTTCGGCCAAAATATTCTTGCCATACGGCACTAACAAACATGATAGAAAACTGGCATCAAAATATTAACAACAATACTCTATGTGGAGCGGTGTTTATAGACTTTAGGAAAGCATTCGATATGATAGATCATACTATTCTAATTAAAAAACTAGAAACAATGAAAGTAAGTTTTAATATAGTGACATTAATAAAATCATTCTTATTAGACAGAAAGCAAGTAGTATCACACAATAAAGTTTTATCCCAAGCCTTTACCATTAATATTGGAGTACCTCAGGGGTCTATTCTTGGCCCTCTATTATTTGCCATTTATATAAATGATCTTCCATTAAATCTGTCGTCGTCCTGCGATCTATTTGCTGATGACTGCACAGTATATACAAACGCTGTTGATCGTAATGTGCTAGAATTATCCTTGCAACAGGAAATAAATAGTGTAGTTAACTGGAGTCATGCAAACCGCATGCAAATTAACATTACTAAAACAAAGTCTATGTTAATAGGAACCAGGCAAAGACTTCACACTCTAAACTCGCAGAGAACTCTTCAGCTGCACATTGGCAGCACGCCTGTAGAAAGTGTCACCGAGCACAAGACACTGGGTGTTATCATAGATCAAAATCTAACTTTTAACTCACATGTTCATGCTCTAGTTAAACAAATAGCCAAAAAAGAATACCAACTTGCCAAAATTAAAAATTTCCTTGACGAAAACACAAGAAAGATATTCTATACTTCTCATATACAAGCACATATTGATTACTGCTCCACAGTCTGGGATGGATGCTCCAAATCAATAACAAAACGCCTATATTCACTCCAGAAAAGGGCAGTGCGTTTAATTAATGGTGAAAAGCTTACCGACAATTCTAACCTATATAAACGTCTCCGGTTACTGCAACTCCACAAGCGCCTGCTTTTTAATAAAACCAAACTAATTCACAAAATCCTATTTCAAAATGCTCCAAGCTACCTTTGGCCATTGTTTAAATATAACGCTAGACATAGCGAACGACTAAATATACTTCATGTCCCTAAACCTAGGATAGACTTATATAAAACAAGCTTAGCATACTCTGCCGCTCAGTTGTGGAACAATCTTCCACAAGAAATCAAAGACACCACCAATCATGATACATACATTCGCAACCTGTTTGAACACTACCTTAGTACAGACTACATGCCCCCATAACAAACAACACAAAAAAGACAATAATGGTAACTTATCTCAAACGACAACTAGCCAAAAAACATTCCCTTATGTATGGCACGTTACACCCTCCTTAGGTATTTCTAATGCCCATGTTAAACACTGCTTCAGTGAGTCATTTGTTATTGATTATTTTTCATGCGTTTTAATGTTCTTTTGTTGTCAAAAGTTCCTTCATAAGTGATGTTGAATGAAAGAATGTATGAGAGGAAATAGAGAAGAAGGGCAGAATGTCAGAAGGGCCTGCGTGCCCAATTCTTAACCCTTTGAAAATAAAGACTTATTATTATTATATTATTATTATTATTATTAAAAATCACAGAATAAGAGAAACATGTCAACGTCATAAGCTGGCACTCATATAAGGAAAGAAAACACGTCTAGAGACAGAATGAGATTAAAACAGAGAGACAGACAGACGTACAGACAGAGAAGAGGTTGACAGAGGCTGACAGATGAGTGGGGGTGAGGGAGGTGGAGATTGATGAATGGATATTGAGATAGTTACAGAAAAAAGATTATATATATATATATATATATTATATATATATATATATATATATATATATATATATATATATATATATATATATATATATATATATATAAAAGACAATGTATGGATGTATGTCCCTTCTGCGTTCGCGAAAGGTCCATCCGATTGAGATGAAATTTTCTACAGATGTTCTTCTCATTCCATGGCAGCCAACTGGCATAGTTTGTTAGTTTACAAACAGTTATTTGCGTAATAAAATTTAATTATTTAATTACATTATAATTAATATATAGCAAGGGGGCTTAACTTTAAAAAAAAGTTATATCAAGGGACATAACTTTTAGTAGCATTGATATAATGTCATTTAAATAATTATTCAATTTTTCTCAAAGTTTTATAAAATGTTTATCTACGGTTATCTACAGGCATATGCGTTATAATATATAATGATAAAATCTTTAAGGCATTTTCAAAGTTTTCATTAAAATAATGCATCTATTTTAAATACGTGAAAAGTTTCTAACTCATCTTTTTATTTTTCTTTAACAGCACATTAGATGTTTTACTCTTCTTTATTTCTTTTCCACATCAAATTAAATGTGTTTTATTTCTTCTATGTAATGTAATTTTTTTTTTATAGATTCCCATATGTATGGCACGTTACACCCACATTAGGTATTTATGATGCCCATGTTAAACATTGCCTCAAGGAGTCATGTATTATTGATTATTTTTCATGCGTTTTAATGCTTATTGTTATTTTGTTGTCAAAGTATTGCTTCATAAGAGATGTTGAATGAAAGAATGTATGAGAGGAAATAGAGAAGAAGGGAAGAATGTAGGACGGGCCTGGGTGCCCAATTCTTAACCCTTTGAAAATAAAGATTTTCGTTCGTTTAAAAAAAAATGTAATTTTTTGTGAGAGAAAGTTAGTTGCATATCCTTTGCAGTACTCTGCAATCAACCCACCGCCCAGCATTTATTGGCTGTTCGTGATATCTTGGTAAGTTTACTTTCAGTACTTTCACGTTGCCCTTGTTAGTTATTGGAATGAAGATAGATCTCTTCTAATCATATTTTCTATTATCAGTCTAACTATCTATTCTTCTATTCTATCTATATTTTTAACGGGAACGGGAAAGGGCCGAACATCCATACACAGACAGACAGACAGACAGACAGACAGATATATATATATATATATATATATATATATATATATATATATATATATATAGAGAGAGAGAGAGAGAGAGAGAGAGAGAGACAGACAGACAGATAGATAGATAGATAGATAGATAGATAGATAGATAGATAGATAGATAGATAGATAGATAGATAGATTCCCGCCAGTGTCTGGGGGAAGCCGGGCCGGGCCAGCTAGTGTGTGTTTGTGTGTGTATATATATATTGATATATATATTGATATATATATATATATATATATATATATATATATATATATATATATATATTGTTCGCATATCCTTTACAGGACATCGCTGTCAACATCAGCATCTTTCAGCTGATTGTTGATTTCTTGGCAAGATTACGCTCAGTAGTTTGCCATTGTTTTCTGGGCGACCGGCTCACATACCCTGTTAAGTTATCGACGATGAGAGAACCGCTACCAATTCTCGCGCACGTCACGTTAATTACGAGAATATACGGGATTACGGAGAAAGTCGTGTAACCCCTAGACCAGGGAGGTCGGCATATTATGTATATTCGGTGTTTGTAAAGTCTAATTACAGTTTCTTTTAGTTTAGTTCAGTCGATGGATCAACATTACGGTACACGGGTGTAACCCATAAGTGCTCCGTTCTCCTAACTCAAACCTGAGTCTAGAAAAACTCAGTTCAGTGCACGAACTTCGTAGCACCGGCGAGGATCCTGAAAGTATAGCATTACGGTTTGAACAGCATGGTGTTATCAAGGGAAGAAAGAAATTTTTTTGGGGTTGAACTAGTGTGTCGATGTGGCGGTAGATACACATGAGTGGTTGTTCAAAGTTTATAGAAAGATTTCCTTATAAACAACCTCCTCATAGCATTACGGTTAGAGATTTGTTGAATAAGTTTCTTGCTACGAGATCCGTGGAAGATGCTCCGCGATCTGGTAGGCCTGATGTGTCTAAAGAAAGAAGCCTTAGATATCTAAGACAGAATCCTGAAAACTTCAAGCAAGTCCGTAAGGAAAATGTACAAACTTCTTAAACAAACGATTAAATTTTCATCCATACAGGATTTCTGTTGTCTGAACTAAAAGAGTATGATCATCAATCCAGAGTCAACTACTCCATGTGGTCTCAAGCCATTTTTAGCTAACGCAGACGAGTCAATTCTCGATATAACATTCTTCAGTGATGAGGCATGGTTTCATTTATCTGAATACATTAATAGCCAAAATAATCGTATTTGGAGCACTTTTAATCCCAATGCATTTCATGAAGCGTCTCTACTCGATGAGAAAATTGGGGTAAGGTGTGCCTTCAGTAGAAAACGTTTTCTTGGACCAATTTAATTCTACAACACTATAAATGCCGATCAGTACCGTATTGCCATTTCTGGAACCTATTTGAGAACAGCTGCATGAACGTGAAATTGAAGAAGCGTGGTTCCAGCATGACTGTGAAGCTGCACACACAACTAGAGTATCACTGCGTTTGTTTGTTTGTTTGTTTGTTTGTTTGTTTGTGTTTTAGAAATTTTCGCAAATCGCATAATATCACGAGGAATTTGGCCTACTTGTTCTCAAGATCTAACTCCATTAGATTATTATCGATGGAATTTCTTGAAAGGAAATGTTTACACAAATAATGTACACACAATTGAGAACCTGAAAGAAGCAATCAGAATTACCATTCAAGAAATAACAACAGGCGCGTTGCAGAAGGTATTTGACAATATGAAGAAACGTGTACAGTCGTTCATGTCTTGAAGCCAGTGGTGGACATTTCCAACACTTGTTATAATGAATACTTCATAGGTGCTTTTCAGCTTTCCCACAACAGCATTAGACCATAGCAGTAACCATTGTAACTAATGTAATGAATGTTTAGCACATTATTTGATGATGTCATTTACTTAATTTTTCAAATGTGTTCTACATACAAAGTATAGTGAGACTTTACAAACACCCAGTGTGTGTGTGTGAGTGTGTGTGTGTGTGTGTGTGGAGAGAGAGAGAGGGAAAGAGAGAGAGAGAGAGAGAGAGAGAGAGAGAGAGAGGAGGGAAGGAGGGAGAAATGACCGCAATAGGAGTACCGACGAAGAGAGGAAAGGAACCTAGAAAGAAGCTATTTGAACTGAACCGACAGACCTGACTGACAAGCCGCCAAGATGAAAGAACAGATCATTTCTCTGATGAAGTCGCCGGGAATTAGCAAATCTGGCGGCCTTTGATTTGTCTTTTCCTGTTACTAGTCAATTCTTTCTTTCTTTCTTTCTTTCTTTCTTTCTTTCTCTTTCTTTCTTTCTTTCTTTTTTTCTTTCGTCTTGTCATCTTTCAATCTATGTTTCTGTCTTAGTTCCCTCCACTTTTCATCTTTCTCGCTCTCCCCTTCTTCCTCCGTCCCTATCTGTCGGTCTGTTTCTCTACTTTCTTTCAGTCAGAAAGTTTATATTAAATATTCTGTTATTTCTGATTTTCTTGTTCATGTTTACTACCTCCTTTAATTCACTATATGTATTGCTCTCTCTCTCTCTCTCTCTCTCTCTCTCTCTCTCTCTCTCTCTCTCTCTCTTTCTCTCTCTCTCTCTCTCTCTCTCTGTCATTTGTCTGTCTTAGTATCTTTTCATATTTTTTTAATGTTGCATATCCCTTGCAGGACGTTGCAGTCAACACAAGCATTTTTCAGCCGCTGTTGGTGTACTAGGTAAGTTTGTACGTTCAGTAGTTTGCCATTGCTTTCTGAACGACCGGCTCCCATACCAACACGTTATAACTCAACGCGACACGGTCTGCTGCACAAATCGGTCGCGGCTGCGTTTCAAACGCCTGGTAAGCGACTCACGAACCACGTTCGCAAGCCTTTGGCCATGGAGCCGGCTTTTTTCATATACTATTTTCATATCCTCCTTTTTTTTTTTTTAAATTCCCATGTATCCTACATGTATTTAGACTTCTTTGACACGCAAAAGGCTCATTTCCGTGGTAAGTGAGAAATCCCCACAAAAGCACTTTTCTCACATACATCAGATCGCACAGAGAGAGAGAGAGAGAGAGAGAGAGAGAGAGAGAGAGAGAGAGAGAGAGAGAGAGAGAGAGGGGGGGGGGGGGTGGTGGTGACAGAAATGACAGGATATCAGAACGGATGAAATTGAATCATTTCTTTGGTGCGAGGACTGGCAAACCTATCTGACAAAGGGGAGGAGATGAGAACAGAACAGACCTTTCATGGGCTCCATGAAAACGGTGGATGAGTTGAATGTGCTGTTTGCTTCTCTATTTCTGGGTCGAGGTTTTGTTCCCACGACTCTTTCTTCTTTATGTCTGTCTGTCTGTCTGTCTGTCTTTCTTGTCTTATTTTCCGTCTCTCTTTACCCTTACCCTTCTATTTTTCTTTCACAATCCTTTTCTTCTGAGTTTCATTTTGTTTCGTATGTATTCTTTCCGTACTTCGGTATCTGCATAATCTGTCTTGCATCTGTCTGTCTTAATGTGTTAATGTTCTCCAGTTGTTTTTAATGTGTCCTTTATGTCCACAGATCTCTTGCTTTATTTATGCATGTCTTTAGGTGTCAATTTTCTTACTTTATGTGGGTATATTTTTGTCATTCAACATTTCGCATTTTCTTAACAGTAATCAATAATAGATGAAATTAGAATGTGATAGGAAAAAACATTGAACGGTCATCGATTAAACACAAGAGAATCAGTCGCTCATTACCCGGATTGATTGTTATGTTACTCTGTCTGACCAGATAAGCCATAGTTTGTTTAAACATATTAATTGAAAAACATATATACACGTACAGAAAAATAGTTATGCGTGTTTTACAGACTACAAGATAGCTTTTGACAAAATACAGCAACCGCCTTGGTTGATTTTCATACAACGGTATCAGCGTTGGTCGTTTAGAAATCAATGGCAAACTACTGTCTAGTAAATCACAAACAGCCAAACAATGCTAAGGATGACTGCAACGTCCTGTAAAGGAAATGCAACTAACAGCATGAACAGCTAACTGTATGCCTTCAGGATAATATAAGATGAGATAGAGCAGATATCAGATTGATTAGCAAACTACACTAGGAACAAGTGGCAACAATGAGGATAACAATTACACAGTACAATTATAACAAGAGGAGTAGCAACCTGCTCAACTTATTCACAGAAAGCATTGTTAAATACGATGGAGGACTGTTACGATTGAACACCCACGCAAGTACAACTAACAACAACAGAAATGTTGATGACAAATCGCTGCTCGCAGAAAGTCAGCAGAAGTCACAGGAACTCGTGCAGCGGGTAAATAGACGTCGTGCAATGTCTGCATTAGATATCAATATTTATTTTTTAAACGCAAACTAAGACAATTAGCAATTATGAAAGGAGAGGACAACAATGAACATCTCAGTAATTGGGGAAATACTAGAACAAGTAAAAAGTAACTCCTATCTTAGACATGTGATGGCAGAAGTAAAATAGAGATACAGAAGAATGGATAGGAAGTGTCAAAATAATGATCAAGAGCATGAAAAAAAATATTATCTGGAAATGTAAACATATTACAATGATAAATGTCAAATTTTATGCAACGTTGCAGTATTGTGCCGAAGTTGTGTTGCAAAGCCACTCAGCTTGCCAGCCTAAGTCCACCATGGTGTAATCCATATGCGTAGTTGTCCTTCTGGAAACAATTAACGACACAGCACAGCTCCCTGGCCTAAGGATTTAACGTCTTTCTCCGTAATCCCGTATACTCTCGTGAGTAACGTGACGTGCGCGAGAATTGGTAGCGGTTCTGATCGCTCGGTAACTTACGGGGTATGTGAGCCGGTCGCTCAGAAAGCAATGGCAAACTACTGAGCGTAATCTTGTCCAAGAAATCAACAACCAGCTGAAAGATGTTGATGCTGACAGCGATGTCCTGTAAAGGATGTGTGAACAAACAAACAAACAAAAATTTAATAACAGCAAGGGAATACGTTGTTATGTACAAGGCCAAGTTTTGTGCTACGGACTGTGCTGGCGTGAATGTTCGACAGCCGAGAACACTATAGTGTTGATTGTGGCAGTGATAGGGAACCAGGGAAAGGACAGGGCGAAAATAAAACTTCACCAAGGTCGGCCATAGTTGCTCCACAAGCATCAGATAGGGCATTTTACCTTTAGTGTTAATCGTTTAGAATGAGTATCAAGGCAGGAATAGGATTACACGAAGTATATGCCTCTATTTATTTACAAATTCAGTTTTTATGGATCATATATTCATTTTAATTCACTCAGCGTGCCAGTAAATATCGTTCCACGTGCCAACCTCGGCCCGCGTGCCAGTGACAATCGTTTCAGAGCCTCACAGTTTCCGACATCTGATATATAGTACATACCTTGGATAGTGAACAGACAATTAGAAAGATAAATTGAAGCCCTGGAGATGCGGATAGACAGAACAAAAGGTTGCATCTCATGGAAACAAAAACAACCAAATACAGAGGTTCTAGAGAAGCTGAAAATGAAGAGAGAGAGAGAGAGAGAGAGAGAGAGAGAGAGAGAGAGAGAGAGAGAGAGAGAGAGAGTTTATGAAATAAATAAACAGATACTAGTTACATATTTTGGCTACATTAAATGGCATATCACTCTTGTGAAGACTATACTGGTGGGAAGAGCTGCGGGGGGGGGGGGGAGCAAGAGATATACAGTGAAACACGTGAGAAGATAACATCAAGAGATAGATGAACAGCAGCAGTCTGTCAGAGTTTACACCACAGGCAACATAAACTTTTAGAGATCCATTGCAGCCGACCTTCATGGTGGAGACGGCACCTTATTGATTGATCTTACCTTGCTTTATATCGTCTTTCGTTGCTTTTATTTTAGCGTGCAGTACCTTAATTTAATTCTCTACTGCCAACTACAATTCAGTGAATCTTTCTTTCTATCGTTTTCGCCGTTTTCTTTTTTGTTTGAAGCTGTTTCATCGGTACTCGTCTCTTTTCTTCTGACATTATGGTACTCACGTTCACCCTTTATTTTATTTTTTTTCTGTCTGTCTGACTAGCTCTTAGTCGTCTATTTCTACATCTGTTCTTGCCTTTCTCCGCATACTCATCTCATGATTGTAATTACATGTACAGAAGATTTCTGTCTATCTAGCAGTCCTGTCTGTTTACCTGTCTGTCCACCTAACAGTCCTGTCTGTTTACCTGTTTGTCCACCTAGCAGGCTTGTCTGTTTACCTGTCTGTCCACCTAGCAGCCTTGTCTGTTTACCTGTCTGTCCACCTAGCAGTCCTGTCTGTTTACCTGTCTGTCCACTCGTTAATCCACCAATTCTTCTTTTCTTCAATTCCTTTTTATTTGAACGGCAGTTTGTCAGTCTGACTGTCCGTTCGCTTGTCTGTCCGCTATCACTTGGATTAATTTTGTGTTGGCATTCTGGCAGCGGCATTATGCACAGTGTACCTGTGCGGACTTGTTGGATTGCCGAGACACCTGCCTATTCCACTTTTCACATTGAACAGTGGGGAGCATTTTGTGTGATATTCACTGACACAGGAACGGACACAGGAACGGAGCATAATGGGGACGACCCGTTGCCGTGTAGTTGGAACTCAACTAACTAACTAACTAACTATCACTTAGATTGTTGGCCTTCTAACAAATAATGCGATCTTGTCTTTATTGACATTTTAAAAAAGAATTCGATATGTTACAGATGCACTCACATCATTTTTGCCAAACAGACATCAGGCCTTACGTTTTAAGATTCCATTTACAGTGTTGCAAAATAGATGATACAGGCGTAATTCCACAAGGCGGCATTCTTGGATCTGCTCTTTTCTGTTTATGGGATAATGACTCTCTTTACAACCTAACAACGTTCACTGGCGGTCCCTTTCTGTGGCGACTGCCACTTTGCTCTAGCGCTGTTCTACCTTTGTCCTACTGCTTTGTCGTAAAGGGTCGCAGAGAGCACGCTGATGACTATGTCTGTCCTTCCTTTCTCTTATTGCTTGTGCTAATGCGATTTTTGATTTCTTCAATGTTTATTTTACTTCATCTAACCATCTCTTCCCAGGTCTTCCTCTGGCCTTGTATCCCTGTATTCTCTCGTAGAACGTTCTATCTGCTGGTTGATCTTGTTCCCGGGTCTTCCTCTGGCCTTGTATCCCTGTATTCTCTCGTAGAACGTTCTAACTGCTGGTTGATCTTGTTCCCGGGACTTCCTCTGGCCTTGTATCCGTGTATTCTCTCGTAGAACGTTCTAACTGCTGGTTGATCTTGTTCCCGGGTCTTCCTCTGGCCTTGTATCCCTGTATTCTCTCGTAGAACGTTCTAACTGCTGGTTGATCTTGTTTCCGGGTCTTCCTCTGGCCTTGTATCCCTGTATTCTCTCGTAGAACGTTTTAACTGCTGGTTGATCTTGTTCCCGGGTCTTCCTCTGGCCTTGTATCCCTGTATTCTCTCGTAGAACGTTCTATCTGCTGCTTGATCTTGTTCCCGGGTCTTCCTCTGGCCTTGTATCCCTGTATTCTCTCGTAGAACGCTCTAGTTGCTGGTTGATCTTGTTCCCGGGTCTTCCTCTGGCCTTGTATCACTGTATTCTCTCGTAGAACGTTCTATCTGCTGGTTGATCTTGTTCCCGGGTCTTCCTCTGGCCTTGTATCCCTGTATTCTCTCGTAGAACGTTCTATCTGCTGGTTGATCTTGTTCCTACAAATCCACTAGCACGTACCGGCTAGGGGTCTGTGAAGAGCTGCAGATACAAGTATTTTGGGCGCCTGAATTCACGAAGGAATGGGTATCTCTCATTTAGCGGACGGCAAGTGCAGGCTTTGAACGCGCGTTGGCCGCGCTAATGGCATCCATTCTGGCGAAGTCTCCGAGCCATATCATTCTTTGGTGTTCTATAAAGTCAGTAGTAATCGATGCTGTCCCTTCCCTACACTGTTCTTAGTTTCTCATGTATCTCTCTATCTCTTCTTGTGTTTTACAGCTAGATTTTCTTCCCAGATAAAACGTTGTACCTGTGTGAAACACCCGAGCTGACTGTGGTACCCCAAGAACAATTTAATCAAACAGTCATACAGAGTGCTTGTCTACAGGCACTTCAATAGACATACTTCATTCATGTTCACTTATTACCCCAAGCAATCAACCCAGCCTCCTGAACAAATATTTGGGCGGTCTGAAATCCAGAACCTAACAAAATACAAACTGCTTGGAATAATAACTGCACAACACTTTTCTTACACACACTGCACGGTATAATAACTGCTTTACACTTATATAACTTCTTGGTGTAATAACCGCTTTACACTTTTCTTACAGAGTCTGCTTGGTGTAATAGCTGCTTTTCATTTCCCTTACATAAATTGCTTGGTGTAATAATCACTTTAAACCTGTCTTATACAAATAGCTTTGGTGTAATAATTGTATAACTTTCCTTACACAAACTTTTTGGTGTAATAATTGTTTTACATTTTCCTTACAAACACTGCTGGCGTAATAATTGCTTTCAACTTATTTTATACAAACTGCATGATGTAATAAGTGCTTTACACTTTCCGAACACAAATTGCTTGGTGTAGTAATTTCTCTACAATTTTCCTGTCAGACTCACGTGTGCCAGTAACTGAATGTTTAGCTCACAGGCTGCATCAAATAACATGGATTTGGCAGGACTGTTTGTTATTGTGTAAGTCACATATTCAACCACATAATGAATGCCTGTGTCTACTCCCGCATCGACGGACTGCACAGATGAAAGAAAGCAGCACAGGCATACCTTTAGATAGTAATTTGTCAGTTCTCTGACACTTAGAAATCATCGAAAACGCAAGACTAGTCTATAATTCATCGAATTTGGCTCGTGATGTCCTCCTGTTCTGACATTTCCCCTCCTACATGTTTACTCTACGTCTTCTTCATCTTCGCTCCTCTTTCGAGTGAAGTGGGTCAGACTTAGTCATGCACCTCAAAGGTCACTATGTACGACTTCAGCATGTATTGTCTAAGATTTGCTTCCTCTAGACACATTCCATGTCAGTTAACGGGCTCCATCTACTGGTGGATATGTTACCTCTAGACACATTCCATGTCAGTTAACGGGCTCCGTCTACTGGTGGATGTGGTACCCCAAGAACAATTTAATCAAACAGTCATACAGAGTAACCTAGACACATTCCATGTCAGTTAACGGGCTCCGTCTACTGGTGGATGTGTTTCCTCTAGACACATTCCATGTCAGTTAACGGGCTCCATCTACTGGTGGATGTGTTTCCTCTAGACACATTCCATGTCAGTTAACGGGCTCCATCTACTGGTGGATGTGTTTCCTCTAGACACATTCCATGTCAGTTAACGGGCTCCATCTACTGGTGGATGTGTTTCCTCTAGACACATTCCATGTCAGTTAACGGGCTCCATCTACTGGTGGATGTGTTTTCTCCAGATACATTCCATGTCAGTTAACGGGCTCCATCTACTGGTGGATGTGTTTTCTCCAGATACATTCCATGTCAGTTAAAGGGCTCCATCTACTGGTGGGTGTGTTTCCTCTAGACACATTCCACGTCAGTTAAAGGGCTCCATCTACTGGTGGATGTGTTTCCTCTAGACACATTCCATGTCAGTTAACGGGCTCCATCTACTGGTGGATGTGTTTCCTCTAGACACATTCCATGTCAGTTAACGGGCTCCATCTACTGGTGGATATGTTTCCTCTAGATATATTCCATGTCAGTTAACGGGCTCCATCTACTGGTGGATGTGTTTCCTCTAGACACATACCATGTAAATTAACGGGCTCCATCTACTGGTGGATGTTTCCTCTAGACACATTCCATGTCAGTTAACGGGCTCCGTGTACTGGTGGATATGTTTCCTTTCCTTACAATTTGCCGGGATAGTGGCCTCAGAGCCTACTCTTCGCGACTTCCAACTGCCGTGGAATTTTTTACGGGTACAACGTGAACACCGAACCTCCCGTTTTTGCCCTTATCCTAGAAGGCCAGGAGCCCGATCTAGTTACCCAAGAGATCAGGTGGGCGTGTGATATCCCAGCCCTCTGCCGAGATTGAACCTTGTACCTTCTGAGAATGAGACCAACATCGTAATCTCTCAGCCACAACTCTCCCTCATCTGTCGGTTAAAATAGGAGAGAGAGAGAGAGAGAGAGAGAGAGAGAGAGAGAGAGAGAGAGAGAGAGAGAGAGAGAGAGAGGTGACTAGGCGTCACCAGCTTCGTGTGTCCAACACGGAGAACAATAACAGGAGCTGTGCTGACCGTGCCGTGTTAAGGCACAAGAACGTGTTCTACGCAAAGCGTCGACTTCAGTGAAATAAATGGTGGCCTAATGTCAAACCGTGAGAATGTACATAAACGAAGAACATACAAATAGTATATAATGAACACTATAAATATACAAATATAACATGCTATACCCTATGTGTATAGACCGACTGGTATTCGGTGGGTGATGTGGTCAGTATTGGGCCGGCCGCCGCTACTCCCCGGGACATTCGCTGGTACCCAGCTAAGGCTAGGTTAGCCTGGATGCCCAGTTCAATGTTGTTTTTAAAATCCCCTGCTTGAAGGGGATTCGAACAGATGGCCGCCGAGCCCTCTACGTGAGTGTGCTGTAGGTTTAATCCAGGAGGCGGTACGTTGTACAGTGAACAAGATTAATGTCATTTCAAAGTGGGTACTAACAGACGGATTGGAGAATCACGCCACGCCGGTAATGGAGAAATATTCTGACCCAAAAAGGACTGAACTATGACAGTGAATAGCCACAGTTTAGGTGTCTGATTATGTATTAGGTATTAATAGAGGAAACGGCAAAATTCTATGTCAGTCTATATATGTAATGTCACATTCCTTGAAAAAAAAAGGCCCACATTGAGGTATGCAAAATACAGGCCAATGAACCTCTGCACTAATTAGTAACACTAGGAAACTCCACAGATCTAGTCTATAAAACTAATGAGCAAGGTCTTGCTTCAGCGAGTACAAGCGTCGGTACTGGAAAACCCAGACGTGCTGTGATGGACAATCTTGTAAGGAAGTTCAATGTAGAATAGCCCAAGTAAAGGCAGCATTTCACAAGATGAACAATATTCGCTGCATTTTATCTGTGTCAATGGACGTGAGGAACAGCGTTCTAAAGCGTTATATTGAGCCTATCCTGATGTGTGGAAGCTAATCAATGACAATTAGCAGACAGTGAGGAATTATATGGTAACTGTGGAGATGTGGTTTTCTTGATGAGTGCACCCTTGACAGCTAATAACAGCGATGAAGATATCTTGACAGAAGTTGACTCACAAAGAGAGCTACCTATTCGTATCAGAGGAAGACAGTCCACTTTCTTTGAGTATGTCATGAGAAGGGGGAAAGCTGGGGTATGTCGTCACAACGGGAAGTCTGGAGGGAAAGAGAGGTAGGGGCAGGCCAAATGAGAAGCTGGACAGCTTGACACTAAGGCATGGGCGAACAACAGTATCAACAATCATAGGCAGCATCAGTATCATAAATGATTGGCAGCACACAAGGCAGAGTGATGTCTAGTAATGTGAGAGATGGTTGTCTAGTTATGTGAGAGACTTCTGTTTAGTGGTGTCAGAGACAGCGTCTAGTGATGTCAGAGACGGATATCTAGTGATGTGAGAGACAGCGTCTAGTGATATCAGAGACGGATATCTAGTGGTGTCAGAGACAGCGTCTAGTGATGTCAGAGACGGATATCTAGTGATGTGAGAGACAGCGTCTTGTAATGTCAGAGACGGGTATCTAGTGATGTGAGAGACAGCGTCTAGTGATATCAGAGACGGATATCTAGTGGTGTCAGAGACAGCGTCTAGTGATGTCAGAGACGGATATCTAGTGATGTGAAAGACAGCGTCTTGTAATGTCAGAGACGGGTATCTAGTGATGTGAGAGACAGCGTCTAGTGATGTCAGAGACGGATATCTATTGGTGTCAGAGACAGCGTCTAGTGATGTCAGAGACGGATATCTAGTGATGTGAGAGACAGCGTCTTGTGATGTCAGAGACGGATATCTAGTGATGTGAGAGACAGCGTCTAGTGATGTCAGAGACGGATATCTAGTGATGTGAGAGACGGTGTCTAGTAATGTAAGAGTGATTTCTAGTGATGTGAGATACGGTGTCTAGTGGAGTGAGAGTAGGATGTGTAGTGATGTGAGAGTCGGATGTGTAGTGATGTGAGAGTCGGATTTGTAGTGATGTGAGAGACGGTTGTCTAGTGATGTGAGACACGGTGTCTAGTGATGTGAGGCACGGTGTCTAGTGATGTGAGACACGGTGTCTAGTGATGTGAGAGACGGTTGTCTAGTGATGTGAGAGACGGTTGTCTAGTGATGTGAGAGACGGTTGTCTAGTGATGTGAGAGACGGTTGTCTAGTGATGTGAGAGACGGTTGTCTAGTGATGTGAGAGACGGTTGTCTAGTGATGTGAGAGACGGCTGTCTAGTGATGTGAGAGACGGTTGTCTAGTGATGTGAGAGACGGTTGTCTAGTGATGTGAGAGACGGTTGTCTAGTGATGTGAGACATGGTGTCTAGTGATGTGAGACACGGTGTCTAGTGATGTGAGAGACGCCTTGAATTTCAATCCAAAATATCATCAGAAAATGGTTGGCATTGAAAGAAAACTAGCAATTAATAAGATGCCTCAATGCAATTCTCATCATTCTTCCTATCAACAAGCCACACTGGATGAAATCTTCACAAAGTGTGGCATCTACTTCCTCTTGCGTTTGTTCCTTTACGTGAGTTCTCGTGATAAAGTCAACAGTTTCTTTCGGAACTTCTCTTCTGTCCCATGCAGCTGTGTGATGGCTAGATGTATTCATCAGAAACCTATAGGAATCAGTCGGCTTATAGCAGATAACAGGGGTAGGATAAGTCGTTCTAATGGTGACAGCAAGATCGTGTGTGTGCCTGGTCCCAGCGATGGATAGATCGATTGTTACCGTCCCATCTATCAATCTGTCAGCCCGTCTCCTATCAGTTACTGACATGTTCACAGCTGGAGATACCAGCAAAGGGCGAATGAAGGAAAGAGAGAGAAAAGTGAATAGTGCCATGATATTGTCTGTATAAGTAGACCAAGTTTAGGCCTGCCAGCGTCAGCCATAGTTAGTTAGTAAGTTAGTTAGTTAGTTAGTTAGTGGGTGGGTGGGTGGTTGCTTGGTTGTTTGGTTGGTTAGTTAGTTAGTTAGTTAGTTAAGTAGTTAGTTAGTCGACATATCATCCTCACTGCACATCGAACCATTCAGTCCATAAGTGCTCGGATCCCATCCTCAGCAAATCCCGCAGCGTGTAGCGGCTAGAGACACCAGTTCTGTGCTGGTTTATCAATCTTCTTTGGCTTCCTGTGTAGTGTTCTTGTTTCGCCACACCTCTTTTAATTTGCTGTTCTCGCAGTCTGGCCATGGTTGTAGATCCGCAGTCATCACTTGGTTCTCGCAAAAGTCTTACTTCTCGTAGTGCATTCAGAATGTCAACATGGTTTATGGCGTGTCCGCCCTCCACATTAGCCATATCTGCGAGCTTGTCAGCCCGCTCATTTCCTTGTACTCCCGCATGCCCTGGCACGAAGATGAAACTAATCTTTGTCAGCCGAGACCGCTCCAGAGACAGCAACCACTCTCTTCGGATCCACCCCGTCTCTATCCTCTTGAACATGCTCATTGAGTCGCTAAGAAAACCTGCCCTATTGAATGTCTGTGTCTCGAGCCATGTTATTGCTTTACTTACTGCCATGACTTCCATAGTCAGGCTACTTGTGGTCTCAACAAAAGCACTAGAGTTCTCCTTCACAATTCTCCCTCCGGTCCGCGCCGTAAAGGCCCATGAGCTTCTCACATGCCGGACGACCGACCCATCTGTGTAAATGACAGCATCACCGTCTAAAGAATTCTCGAAAATCAGCGCTTGTACTTCCGCCTCCACAGCCATAACCAGTCAATAGCTAATTATAGCACTCAGAGTTGTCTCTAAATCACGGAGACGAGAATCACACACAGAGTTGAATAATATGGGGAGGACTTGGAGCAAGCTGCAGGATATAGCACAGGATCGGACGGCTGGGCGCGTGCTGGTTGAGGAACATGGGGTGAGAAAATGGGGCGGGGGGGGGGGGTGAGGGAATAAACAGGATATAGCACAGGATCGGACGGCTGGGCGCGTGCTGGTTGAGGAACTTGGCGTGTGAAAAAAAAGGGGGGGGGGAATAAACAGGATATAGCACAAGATAGGACGGCTGGTTGAGGAACTTGGGGTGGGAAGGGGGGTGAGGGAATAAACAGGATATAGCACAGGATCGGACAGCTGGGCGCGTGCTGGTTGAGGAACTTGGGGTGAGGAGTGGGGCGAGGGGTTCCGGTTTCAAGATGGCGACGGACGGTCGTGTTGTTTTGTGTTCGTTAACTTTTTCGCGTAGGGGATGGATTTATTCATCTCTTGCGTGTAATTGGTGTGCCAGGATGTAAAACCAGGAGTTTCTACTCAAGATCTGCGCGGGTGCTACGGAGTTCGTGCATCGAGCGAAGCCATCCTTGAGTGAATTTTCAGCAGCGTGTGTGGTTCTCAGCAGTCTGTGTTTACGTTTTTTCAACATGAAGGTTGATAAACCAACACAGAACTGGCGTCGTTAGCCGCTACACGCTGCGGGATTTGCTGAGGAGGGGATCCGAGCACTTATGGACTGAATGGGTCGATGTGCAACGAGGATGATCTGTCGACTAACTAACTAACTAACTAACTAACGGCCTGGCGCGTGCTGGTTGAGGAACTTGGGGTGGGAAGGGGGGTGAGGGAATAAACAGGATATAGCATAGGATCGGACGGCTGAGCGCATGTTGGTTGAGGAACTTGGGGTGGTGAGTGGGGGAGGGGTTAGGGAATAAACAGGATATAGCATAGGATCGGACGGCTGGGCGCGTGCTGGATGAGGAACTTGGGGTGGGGAGGGGAGTGAGGGAATAAACAGGATGTAGCACAGGATCGGACGGCTGGGCGCGTGCTGGTTGAGGAAATTAGGGTGGGGAGGGGGGGAATAAACAGGATATAGCATAGGATCGGACGCCTGAGCGCATGCTGGTTGAGGAAATTAGGGTGGGGAGGGGGGAATAATCAGGATATAGCATAGGATCGGACGACTGGTTGAGGAACTTGGGGTGGGGAGGGGGGAATAAACAGGCAAACAGAAGAAACATAAGAATCGTTTTCGTGCTCTTCCTTGATATTTTAGAGTCTGGATAGTATTACAAGTATGTTACTACTACTACTACTACTACTACTACTACTACTACTACTACTACTACTACTACTATTACTACTACTACTACTACTACTACTACTACTACTACTACTACTACTACTACTACGGTTACTACTACTAACACCACTACTACTTCATCTTCTTCTACTACTACTACTACTACTACTACTACTACTACTACTACTACTACTACTACTACTACTATTACTACTACTACTACTACTACGACTAGTACTACTACTACTACTACTATTACTACTACTACTACTACTACTACTACTACTACTACTACTACTAATACTGCTGCTGCTGCTGTTGCTACACAGCAGACACAAACACCCATACACATCCACCAACACTCAGACGCACACATATAGACACATAACCTCACACAGATGGACTTACGCCCACACAGAGGCACAAATACCCTCACGCTTAGACACCCACAGGCACAGACAATCACACACACAAACAACCACACGCACAGATAACCACACGCACAGAGGCCCAGAAACCCTCGCAAATAGACACCCATACACACTGAGGCCCAGAAACCCAAGCACATAGACACCCATACACACATCGTCACTACTAAGAGCTCCGGTCGGAACCAAGGCCAAGGAAACATACCCACGAGGGGAAGGCAAGGTTGTAGAGAGGTATCGTTCAGCTCAGCAATCACATTTCACATTATTCATGCACTCACCGATCCACTCGATCGTCATCGATTATCGTCTAGTCGAGCACGGTTACATGACAACATTTAGCATTTATACAGATAAAGCACGCACGGTGAATTGATTTGTTGAACCGCCAAATCTACTTTTTCCTAATTAATAATAATAATTATTATTATAACATCAACAACTACTAATGGTAATAGAACTCGTCATCATCAAGTGACTTACCTGTCTGACGTTAGCTTTGCGATCTTTAACAGCATGTATAACCGTCAAATAACTACAACCACTATCTGCTTCTACAACTATTACTACTACTACCAGTAGTTTGTATGTGTGTGTGAAGTGTAAGGACCTCTAGCTTTGTGGGTGTATGAAGTGTGATTACCACCAGTTCTATGGGTGTGTGAAGTGTGAGGACCACCAGTTGTGTGTATTTGTGAAGTGTGAGGACCACCAGTTCTGTGGGTGTGTGAAGTGTGAGGACCACCAGTTGTGTGTATTTGTGAAGTGTGAGGACCACCAGTTGTATGTATTTGTGAAGTGTGAGGACCACCAGTTCTGTGGGTGTGTGAAGTGTGAGGACCACCAGTGTTGTGGGTGTGTGAAGTGTGAGGACCACCAGTTTTGTGGATGTGTGAAGTGTGAGGGCCACTAGTTTTGTGGGTGTGTGAAATGTGATGACCACCAGTTTTGTGGGTGTGTCAGATGTGAGGACCACCAGTGTTGTGGGTGTGTAAAGTCTGAGAACCACCAGTTTTGTGGGTGTGTGAAGTCTGAGAACCACCAGTTTTGTGGGTGTGTGAAGTGTGATGACCACCAGTTTTGTCGGTGTGTCAGGTGTGAGGACCACCAGTTTTGTAGTGTGTCAAGTGTGAGAACCACCAGTTTTGTGGGTGTGTGAACTACCACCAGATCTGCGGTGCTGTGAAGTGTTAGGACCACCAGTAGTTTGTGGGTGTGTTTATGTAGTATACATCTTGCAAGCAGCCACATTGCTGTTGGAACTTCGACGCACTACCCTCCTCACAAGAGCGCCAACAATCACCCCCATTAGAATTAAATTCAAATTTCAAAGTGAAGGAAGTAGCGCCTATAGTTTGAGAAGAAAAGTGAAATGCACATCACCTTAATTTGCAAAAAGCGCTGATTCGAAAAGGGAACGACAATAATTTAAATATAGCCGAAAAGGAGCTCAGCCATTGGTCACGACCTTTAATGACATCAGAGCCCAGTCAAGGAAGGGCAGGAAAAACAACAACTGAGAGTTTTACAATTGGAGTGAAGACCGGCAGAAATGCAGTGTGTATAAAACGAAAAAAAAAAACCTTCAGCAATCGCTCAAAAGGAGAAGGTCCACTGGAACTGACGGCGTGGTGTCCTCTACTCAACAATCAATTTGAAGTTTAGGCAGCTCCAATAAAGGAAGAGAGCGAGAGAAGTGTCGGCCTATTAAGCAGCCAGCGAACTAGGAAAGTAAAAACCTAGTCTGGAGCCTGAAACCTGACGACGCCATGCTTGAAGAAGACATTTAACTATGTTGAACGTAAGCACACTGTAATATTAAGTTAGTTATGCTTCTTTCCCAGAAAATCTTAAGTTGGTGAGCTGTAAAAATGTGGTTAGTTCTTAAGAACATATTTAAGAAGAGACTAAGCACTATATTCAGGTGTCGTAGTTCATAGATGATCTGTGCACTATGTTAACCCATAGTTAGGTTGTTTTTTTTCCTGGTTATGCAGCTTCTATATAAGCATAAGCATTACGCCTAGGTTGTGCATTTTAATCCTTAAGCTGTTAAGCTAAGTCAATAGTGATTTCGGAGTTAGTGATTAACTTAGGATTTAGGAGATTGGGATCCATAGTTTAGTAGTAAGGAACTATCTTAAATGTGCATTCACTAAGTAGGAGGAATTAGTGTAATTCGTCCTAGAAACAGTTGATGGGCACATTAAATGTCAAATAGTTCCCTATATGTTATCATAAAATCCTGTGTGTTCTATGGAAGCATTCATGTGGTGATTCAATTGTGACTTCATCAGTGTTAAATATATGAATTTATCTTTTAGCTTATTAATTGTGAGTCACCTAATTATGCCTTAATCATCATTCATGCAAGTATGGTTATGATTTATGTTGAATGATTGTAGATTAGGTGAGGAGACGTGCCATACCGATGATGAGTATGATCAAATAATAAATCACCTGGTAGTGGGTAAATTGATGCATACTGCCAATTTTATCAGAGGAGAAAATGATAGTGGTACCCATACATTAATTGATAGCTTAGTGTGCCTCTACGCATGACGCCACTCTGTATTCCATATTACTCATGTTACAATTATATGGTTTTGTTTCATACATTGTGTTCGATGTATGATGATGATGAATCTTATGGACAAATAAGGTAAGGGCATATACCTACATGTTAACGAGGAGGGAGGATGCTCCTCCTCAAAGAATTTGATTGGGAGGAATCCACCTGAAAGTCATACAGGAGATGATGCCATAATGTACTTACGAGAGGAAGTCAATAAGTAAGTCACAAATGGATGTACAAAAAATAACTAAATATGATAACAACTTCAAACCAGTTTATTTTTATACATACATTGTCCCTTTATTTCTAAACATAGTTTCCACCAACATTGATGCACTTATCCCATCGTTTTATCAGTCCTCCCAAACCGGCTACATAGGACTGCGTGCTCTGTTTTCTAAACCACGTTTTCACTTCACATTCAACTTCGGCGTCATTCGCGAAATGTCTCCCACCAAGGTGGGTTTTCATTAGACCAAAAAGGTCGAAATCGCTAGGGCCTAAGTCGGAGCTGTAAGGTGGATGTTCCAGAACTTCCAACCTTTGTTAGTTAATTTTCTCCTGAGTTAATCGAGATGTATGTGGTCTGGCATTGTCACGAAGAAGCAACATCCTCCTGTCAGCATTCCTAGAAATTTCAATTCATCATGCATTATGCTGTATTCTGAACCATGTGAGCACTATATTGCAGATGCTACAGTCTATCGTTACTCGCCTGTCACCTCTAATCATCTTCTCCACACGCTGCATGGATGTTTCTGTTGCAATCTCAACAGGACGACCAGAACGGATTTCATCAACAATTTTAGAGCGTTTCATAGAAAATTTTTTATCCACGGCTATGCACCGTTTTACGGGACAAACATTTGTCTGCATAAACAAGAAGCATTTCCTTATGAATGACCTTTACTGACAGTCCCTTTTCAGGCAGTCCCTTTGCCCACAAAAAACGCAAAACAGCACGTTGCTCTTTGGTTGTACACTCCGTAAGTACAGTCGCAATTTTTTATGAGCTGCGCATGTGCATGAGACACCTAGCGCCACCTGACGAACGGGAATATAAAGTTTGATGTTGCTGTCACGTAATGACACCTGTATAAAACACCAACTACATTTACCTGCCATCCCACAGAACTGTGTGACTTACTTATTGACTCACTCTCGTATATTATTGATAAGTAAATACGCATTGCATTTAGTGAAAGAATTAAGACATTTAATGTATGAGGCCTTTTCTTTTAAATGGAAGAATAACTAGGGAGAATAATTACGTACAAAGGGGAATGATGAACATGGTTATCAAATTCCAAATCGATCAAGATATTACTCAACCTGGAGACCATGGGTGGCAGGCATGGGCGAAGATGACACTGCTTATATGGTAGTCTAAACCTTGCGCGCCCTGTAGTGGGGGATTGGATGGAGAGGAATCAGCTATGGGGTTGTTAGCTGTTGGGGAACACTTAGACCCTCTTTCCCCTTTGTTTAATTTCCCCTGAGGTCAAAATGCCCTTTTTTTATTTTCCTTTTTTCTTTGGGGTCTTTACCTTCTTCCATTTCTACTTATCAAATGGGTGTATTGATGATATCAGTAGATATATGATTTAATTCTGGAATTTCAGGTAGTGGTTAGATCCATCCAGATCCAGATATGACTCTTGATGGGGGAACCTGGCTGGAGAGATGAAGAAAACTATTCTGAAAGAAAGTACCAGCTAGAGTTTCATCTAAAAACTTAGGGCAGATAAACCTGTATCGCCATAAATAAAACAGGGGACCTTTACTTGGACCTATGATTTGAGAGGTTAATGGACTATCAGCCGGCTTCCTGGCCTAGAGGTTAGCGACTTTTCTCCGTAATCTCGTATACTCTCCTAAGTAACGTGACGAGGGTGAGAATCAGCAGTGGTTCGAATCGCGTCGGTTAACTTACGGGGTATGTGAGCCGGCCGTTCAGAAAGCAATAGCAAACTACTGAGCATAATCTTGCCAAGAAATCAACAGTCAGCTGAAAGATGCTGATGTTGACAGCAATGTCCTGTAAAGGATATGCAAACATTTAATCGACTATCATCCTACCTGGACCAGATCAACACTCACTCTGAGAACTCAATATATTTATTTTCACGGAACCTATTTTACAGCTGGGTTCCATAGATCCTGGAGTGTATAGACTTGAGTTTAAGACAAGTCTTTATACTTAATATAACTCAATTGTGATACATATTATTTAACCCACTGGGGAATTGAGGTTTAGGTTGGTGTTCTTCAAAGTGAATGTTCGGGGCATTAATGTTTTATATATCATGCCTTTGGAATGGATTTTTTTTTTTGTTGTAACAGAATTACCAATACCCCAGTTTGTTGTGTTTATTAAATATACAAGGATTTCATTTCCACTCTTGAGTGTTACAAGAATTCCTTGAGTGATTCCTTGGCGTTGTTGTCGTTATTAATTAATATACTCTCGATATTAATTATTTAGCTGAGAGCAGAGGGGCAAGGAAACTCCATAAGAATATTATTAATGTTCGAGGAAATCTTGTCCTTGTTCACCTTGGGGACTTTCTTGGCTTTCCTGTACTCTAGTTATGGACTCAAGCAATTGACCCAGGGAAGGCTATTAACATTATTACGGGCCAGGATCACACTGGGAAAGAGGAACTCTAGTTGTCCTCTATCTCTCTGAGATTTTCCCGAAACATCCAACAGTCAAGTGTGAGGACCACCAATTGTGTGGGCGTGTAAAGTGTGAGGACCACCAATTGTGTGGGCGTGTAAAGTGTGATGACCACCAGTTTTGTGGAGGACCACCAGTTTTGTGGGTGTGTGAAGTGTGAGGACCACAAGTTTTGTCGATGTGTGAAGTGTAAGGACCACCAATTTTGTAGGTGTGTGAAGAGTGAGGAACGCCAGTTTTGTGGAGGACCACTAGTTTTGTTGATGTGTGAAGTGTGAGGACCACCAGTTTTGTACCAGTTGTGTTTTTACCTGAAAGCTAGGATTAATAAATAGACGAACAACGAGCGCGGACATCGAACCCATGCTCGACCGCGGTCACGTCTTTGTCAGCGTAACGGCATAACCCTTACACAAACGCGCCCACTAGCATATATGGTACTAGCCTGGTATTTTCATAGATCAATGGGAACTCGATTTGTTACATTGTCAACATATTCCTGTCACTTTACTTCTCATGACACTTGAGGGTATCTATTTTTGACTTGGATCAGCCGGGAGCTCAGCTTGATTTAACAACAAATCCACCTTGATGTGGATCCGAATACAAACCCACCGAATACAAAATGCAGGCACTGTGTTTGCCACTGCGCCCTCCGGTAGTAGTGTAAAGACTAAACCGTAATACATCAGAAGCGCACGTTACACTTGAGAAGCACGTGAAGGTCAAGGCACAGTCTGGGTCAAAGTTCAAGGGTCTATCTAATAAGTAGAAACCGTAAATGCAATATATGTATCATTTCCCATACACGCCATAACGGTGTTTGTATATGTTGGTTTGTTGCTGGTTTATAACTGTTTACAATTTCTAACACTTGAAATGCCGTGCAGCTTAGTTTCACATTGTTGTCTTGCTCCGGTAGTATACTGGGGCATGTTGATGTTCGCCTGTCTCTTGTTTCGTTGCCGTCTCTTTCTTGCCTGAACTTGACTTTGCCCTCTCGTGTGATGTTATGAGTGTAATGTGGTTGAATGTGTTTATGTTGCATATCCCTTACAGCTGGAAAAAAACATCTGATGGCTGTGGAAATGTGGTTTCTGAAGAAAATGCAAAGAATACCATGGACAGATAGAAAAACCAATGAACAAGTCCTTCAAGAAACAAATGAAGATCGTAATCTGATTAGAGAAATTAGACGTAGGCAGTCAACATATTTTGGGCATGTTATGAGAAGAAATGAATTGGAGAACTTGGTGACAACTGGCAAAATCAAAGGGAACAGACCAAGGGGAAAACCAAGAATTAAATACCTGGATGGCTTGGCCACATGGCATGGTCGAGACAGAAATACGGAGCTGATCCACAACTCTGGTGATCGAGTGAGATGGCAGAACATGACCGCCCACGCTTATCGGCATGGCACATAATGGATGGATCCCTTACAGTACGTTACAGTCAACACCAGCATTTTGCAGCTGCTGTTGATGTACTAGGCAAGTTTTACGTTCAGTAGTTTGCCATTGCTTTCTGAACTACCGGCTCACATAACCCCGTAAGTTACCAGAGCGGCGTGATCCGCTGCTGACTCTCGCAACTGCTGTTTTCCCCAAGTGGATATACGGGATTACGTACAATGTCGTTAACCCATAAGCCAGGGATTCCGGTAGAGTTGTTGCGTTTTTGCTTTATTGCTATCACTCCTCCCTCCCCCCCCCCCTCCCCGCTCTCTGGTAGTGCTCTGGATACCCTGTCTTCTCAGACAAAGGCGTCAACAGGAGAGCAGTGCGCACGTTGTGCCCTGTCTTAGATGACAATGGTCAACAGCAGGCCTCCATGACCTCTCCCCTGTCAAAATATCACATTTATCAAATTTACCATCAACCGCCAGATACAGTGGCCAGCACGTTTACGGGGTCATGGGTTCGCATTCGCATACAGGCAGATTTTTGTTTCATTGACCGGGCTTCCAGGTGGGACACATGCTTCCAGGTCCACCCACTGGGACCCAGGCTTCCAGGCCCACCCAGTGGGACCCAGGAAATATATTGAGAAGTAAAGGCGGTCGGCGTTATACTGACCTCGTCACTTCCTCGAGTACCGATTGGTCAATAAAACTATGGAACCAGCACCAATTGCCTTATGCGCATCAAGTCGTGTAAAATGTGACCTGTACCTAATCTATATTTATAAAACAAAGTGTATGTATGTAAATATGTATGTATATATGTATGTATGTAAATATGTATGTCCTTTATTTGTTCGCGAACGGCCCATCCGATTGAGATGAAATTTTCTACACGCCTTCCTTTCATTCTAGAGCTGTCAACTGTCATAGTTTTTTTTTCTTATTCCTCCTCCTCCCTCCTCCCCCTCCCAAAATACGTACGTAAATATATGATGATGATGATGAAAGAATCCCCGAACCAAAACGCTAGGGAAAGGGAAGAAAATGACGTGACTACACAGAATCGTCACACGGCAATCATCATCATCAAGTGCCGTGCCGGCTGGCGTAGGCGTTCATGGCTCTCCGTAGATCTCAGTCTTTGGTTTTTTGGATCAACTCTGCGGCTGATATTCCTCCATGCCACGGCAATATCAATAACAATTCATCTTTTTATGTGTAAGGAAGTTATCTACAGTCGTGTAGAAGGGAAGAACTAGACGAGTATGAATTCGGAATGGCGAACTCTCTCCCCCTCTCTTCTCCTCCCTCTACCTCCTCCCTCCACCCTTCTCCTCTTCCTCCTCCCTCTCCTCCTTCTCCCTCTTCCTTCTCCCTCTTCCTCTCCCCTCCTCCTCCATCCTCCTCCCTCCTACTCCCTCCGCCTCCTCCCTCATCTTCCCTCCTCCTCCCTCTCCCTCCTCATCCCTCCTCCTCCTGCCTCCCTCCTCCTCCTCCTGCCTCCTTCTCCCTCATCATCCTCCCTCCTCCTTCTCCCTTCTTCTCCCTCTTTCCTCTTCCTCCTCCTACTTCCTCCCTCCTCCTCCTCCCTCCACCCTCCTCCTCCCTTCTCCTCCTCTTCCTCCTCCCTTTCCTTCCTCCTCCTCCTCCCTCTACCTCCTCCTCCCCTACCTCTTTCCTCCTCCCTCCTCCTCCCCTTCCACCTCTCTTTCCTTCCTCCCCTCCTCATTCTCCCTCCTTCCTCTCCCTCCTCCTCCTTCCTTCTTCTCCCTCCTCCTCCTCCTCCCTCCTCCCCCTCCTCCTTCCTCCTCCTCCCTCTCCTCCTCCTCACTCCTCCTTCTCCCTCCTCCTTCTCCCTCCTCCTCCTCCCTCTACCTCCTCCCTCCTCCTCCCTTCACATTCCTCCTCCTCCCTCTTCCTCCTCCTCCCTCCTCCTCCCTCCTCCTCATCCCTCCTCCTCCCTTCTCCTCCTCCCTCTACCTCCTCCTCCCTTCACATTCCTCCTCCTCCCTCTTCCTCCTCCTCCCTCCTCCTCCTCATCCCTCCTTCTCCCTCCTCCTCCTTCTTCCTCCCTCCTCCCTCCTCCCCTCCTCCTTCCTCCTCCTCCCTCTCCTCCTCCTCACTCCTCCTCCTCCCTCCTCCTCATTCTACCTCCTCCCTTCACATTCCTCCTCCTCCCTCCTCCTCCTCCCTCCTCCTCCCTCCTCCTCCTCCTCATCACTCCTCCTTCTTCCTCCCTCCTCTTCCCTCCTCCCCCTCCTCCTTCCTCCTCCTCCCTCTCCGCCTCCTCCCTCCTCCTCCTCCCTCCTCCTCCCTCTACCTCCTCCTCCTCCCTCCTCCTCCCTCTACCTCCTCCCCCCTCCTCCCTTCACATTCCTCCTCCTCCCTCTTCCTCCTCCTCCCTCCTCCTCTTCCCTCTAACTCCTCCCTCCTCCTCCCTTCACATTCCTCCTCCTCCTCCCCCTCCTCCCTCCTCCTTCTCCCTCTTCCTCCTCCCTCTTCCTTCTCCTCCTTCTCCCTCCTCCTTCTCCCTCTTCCTTCTCCCTCCGCCTCCTCCCTCCTCCTACTCTCTCCTCCTCCTCCCTCCTCCTCCCTCTACCTCCTCCTCCCTATCCTCCTCCTGCTCCCTTCTCCTCCTGCGTTCTCCTCCTCCCTCCTTCTCCCTCCTCCTCCCTCTTCCTCCTCCCTCCTCCTCGCCTCCTCCTCCACCCTACTCCTCCCTCCTCCTCCTAATCCCTCCTCCTCCCTCTACCTCCTCCCCCTCCTCCCTTCACATTCTTCCTCCTCCCTCTTCCTCCTCCTCCCTCCTCCTCTCTCTGTCTCCCTCCTCCTCCTCCTCCCTCTACCTCCTCCCTCCTCCTCCCTTCACATTCCTCCTCCTCCCTCCTCCTCCTCCCCTCCTCTTCCCTCCTCCTCCCCCTCCTTCTCCTCCTTCTCCCTCCTCCTTCTCCCTCTTCCTCCTCCCTCTTCCTTCTCCCTCCACCTCCTCCCTCCTCCTACTCTCTCCTCCTCCTCCCTCCTCCTCCCTCTCCTCCTCCTGCATGGGCGAAATAGAGAACACACTGAACCGTTCAACAGGGATTCATTGTCAAAGAAATGTGGTTATTAAGACAAACGAAAGTGAGGGAAATGAAATACTTTGGGCGTGTAGAGTCTGGAAAAGATGTATATGGAGGGAGGCCTAACGAGTAAGCGGACAAGAGGAAAACCCAACATGGATGGGTATATCTTATATATAAAAGGCGATCTCCGTCCGTCTGTCTGTCTGTCTATATGTCCCTAATGCGCTCGCGAACGGCCCATCCCATTGAGATGAAATTTTCTACACGTCTTCCTTTCATTCCAGCGCAGCCCACTGTCATATTTTTTTAGTATGAAATCGGCTGCTTACCCAAAATTATTTCATTTTTCATTATAATTTCATCTATTTCAGGGGACTTAACTCTGTAAAAGTTATTTCAAGGGGCATAACTTTTCTGTATAACTTATAGTCATATTGTGGCATCGTTTTCAAAGATTTATAAACTCTTTGTCCATAGTTATGTACCGGCATATGAGTTATAATAAATAATGATACAATCTGTAAGGCATTTTCAAAGTTTTCATAAAAATAATGCATAATGCATAACATTGTAACTCATCTTTGTTTGCTTAAAGAATGAATAAATAATAGTTACCTTATCTCTATCAAGTTTGAAGATTTTATATTTCTTTACACTGTCGCCAACTCTAAGAAGACATGGAACAACCTCAGCCATTATTAAATCTACAGGCATATGCGTTATATTCCTCCTCCCCCTCCTCCTCTCCCCTCCTCCACCTCCTACCCTCTTCCTCTTCTCCTCCCCCTCCTCCATCCTCCTCTTCTCTCTTTCTCCTCCTCCTCCCTCCTCCTCCCTCTTCCTCCTCCCAGCTCCCACTCCTCCTTTTTCTTCTTCTTCTGCTGTTGCTGCCGCTGCTCCATTTACCCAAGTTAATATATTACCAAGTTGGTCTTCGTTTATCTAAGGTTGTTCTAACTGCAACCAATAAATGATTAGACAGACAGACAGACAGACAGACAGACAGACAGACAGGCAGACAGACAGATAGACAGACAGACAGACAGACAGACAGACAGACAGACAGACAGACAGACAGACAGACAGTCGGGAACGGGAACTTATATGACTACTCATATGAATTAAATGAGATGCTCCCCATCAGGGGCTGGGCGAAGCCGGGCCGGGACAGACAGACAGACAGACAGACAGACAGACAGACAGTCGGTAACGGAAACGGGAACTTATATGACTACTTATATGAATTAAATGAGATGCTCCCCACCAGGGACTGGGCGAAACCGGGCAGGGTCAGGCAGACAGATAGACAAACAGATAGACAGACAGATAGACAGTCGGGAACGGGAACTTATATGACTACTTATATGAATTAAATGAGATGCTCCACACCAGGAGCTGGGCAATGCCGGGCCGGGTCAGACAGACAGACAGACAGACAGACAGACAGACAGACAGACAGACAGACAGACAGACAGACAGACAGACAGACAGTCGGTAACGGGAAGGGGAACTTATATGACTACTTATATGAATTAAATGAGATGCTCCCCACCAAGGACTGGGCGAAGCCGGGCCGGGTCAGCTAGTGTTATTATAACACAGTATGTACAAGAATGTGTGTGTTCTATTGTCTGGGGGATGAGGAACTAGGCCAGATTGTGAAAATGTCCACAATGCAGCACAACCTCAGTAGGTAATGATGTCCCAACGCCCGTCTGGGTTATGTTAGATGGAAAGGAATTGTTCAGTGGTCAGACTAGCAGTTTAGTTTAGTTTAGTTTAGTTTAGTCGACGGATCAACATCATGGCACACGGGTGCAACCCATAAGTGCTCCGTTCCACTCCTAACTCAAACCTGAGTCTAGAGAAACCCAGCTCAGTGCACGAACTCCGTGGCACAGGCGAGGATCCTGAAATACTTTGGGTAGATTTGTAACTCGAAATTGTGCCCCGGGCGTCTTTTTCGATTTCCAACTGCCAAGGGATTTCTCACGTGCACAACAATACACACGGGCGTCCGATCTCACTACCCAGAGACCTTGGAAATTTTATTACTAAAAGCCCACGAGAAAAAATCCCGGTCATCACCGGGTCTTGAACCCGGGACCTCCAGCACTCGAGGCGGACACCATACCTGAAGACCATGCAGGCCAGGCCATACTAGCAGTGACTGCTGAAGTGTCAGAGGCGTGCTGCCACGGGCATAACTACAACGTATCAGGATCATATGGTGTCTATGTTCATGGGACGAACTTACCTTCACACAATGACACTTACATTAGTCTTATCGAGAGTTACAGACACAAATGTACGAGCCATGTCACTTCAGCAGCGCGACAAAACTGCCCGTATCATCGAGCACAAACACAATGTACGAGCCATGTCACTTCAGCAGCGGGACAAAACGGCCCGTATCATCGAGCAGAAACACAATGTACGAGCCATGTCACTTCAGCAGCGCGACAAAACTGCCCGTATCATCGAGCACAAACACTATGTACACTATGTACGAGCCATGTCACTTCAGCAGCGCGACAAAACGGCCCGTATCATCGAGCACAAACACAATGTACGAGCCATGTCACTTCAGCAGCGCGACAAAACTGCCCGTATCATCGAGCACAGACACAATGTGAGAGCCATGTGACTCCAGTAGCGCGACAAAATTTGTGACATGAAGAAATTAATCAACAACCATAAAGGAATGAAAACATACACTGATGAAACAACGATGAAGAATGCTAAAAGTATCAACATCGTGGAGTACATTAAATAAATACAACAAAGAAAGATATTAAACTGTGAGTATGACAATAATAGATGTAGATAGTACAATAATTACAATGGAACAAGTAAAAATATAACAAGAAAAAAAATGTTACTAGTTAAGACATAATATTAATAAGACTATAACAAGAATTAAAATAAGACTAGTGAAAATATAAATGCTAATATAACCAGTTTAGACAGTACTATAATTACTATGGAACACTGGAAAATATAACACGTTAAAATATAATAATTGAAAATAAAACAAGCACCGACAGTACATGGATTACAATGAGTAAAGTGAAAATATAACACGGGAGCATATAACCAATGAAAGTATAACACGGGAGCATATAACAAGTGTAGACAGTACAAGTGTTCAATAAAATAGGGACAGCGATCGTTGTACACCTTCAGACGTTAATCTGAATTCTTATCAAGAAAATAGAGGGCAGGTGGACGGGCAGACATAATAGATAGATATACGGGCGTAGGGAGGAGTGAACAGACAGACAGACAGACAGACAGACAGACAGAACGGATAAAAAGATACAGAGACAGACAAGCAGATAGGCGACGGACGGATGGACTGATACATAAACAGACAGACAAACAGACATACGGGCAGACAGGCAAGCAGACAGACAGAGAATCGGGCAAACAGGCAAGCAGACAGACAGAGAATCGGGCAAACAGGCAAGCGGACAGACAGAAAGGACGGATAGAAAGATACACAGACAGACAAGCAGGTATGCGACGGGCAGATGGATTGATACATAGACAGACAGACAAACAAACATGCAGGCAGACAGGCAAGCAGACAGACAGACAAACAAACATGCAGGCAGACAGACAAGTAATAAGACAAGACAGATAGAAAGATACATAGACAAACAAGCAGGTATGCGACGGACAGATGGATTGATACATAGACAGACAGACAGACAGACAAACATGCAGGCAGACAGGCAAGCAGAGAGACAGACAGAAGGAAGGAAAGAAAGATACATAGACAGACAAGCAGGTAGGCGACGGACGGATGGATTGATGCATAGACAGAGAGGCAGGCAGGCAGGCGGGCGGAGGAACGGAGGATAGACAGACAGATAAATGATTGAACTGCGTGTACACACAACAAAAAGTGACTGTCATGTTGTGTTTGTATCCATATTTTACATCACTGACTATGTTTGAAACGTACCATACAGTTTTTATCAGTGCGGGAAACCGTTTTAAACCCTAGGCTGAAATCTATTCTGTCAACGTGCCGCAAGAGTTCCGTGTGCCAAGTACTGCATTCGTACGTACTGTAAAAGGACACGGCCCACTCAATTATTGTTCTAGCGTGTTCAATAGACAGGCCCATAAATTGTGCTAAGCGAGTTCAGGCACGCTCCAGTTACAGCCGAGTATATTCATAGATCCTGGGCATGAAATCATCTTAATGTCAAGTAGAAGTTTAGTAGAAAGCGCGACCTACACGCTGGGTTTACGTAAGGGTGGTTGTGTGAAGACATGGTTCATGCTTGTGAATTGGCATTCAAACACATATGTCCTGTTTAACGGGTTTCATGGACCTACGTCCACATCTATACGTTCATATATATATATATATATATATATATATATATATATATATATATATATATATATATATAGGCTATATCATGTGCCATGCCGGAAAACGTGGGTGGTCATGACTCGCCATTTCACTCGATTACCAGTGTCATATATATATATATATATATATATATATATATATATATATATATATATATATATATATATATATATATATATATATATATACGGACACTAATAGAAAGGTCAACAGAGAAACGGAAAGACATTTATTTGTGCTTCATAGATTATACTAAGGCTTTTGATAAAGTAAAGCATGATGAACTGATTAAAATGTTTGAAGATATCAACATTCTTGGGAAAGATTTAGGAATAATAAAGAATATTTACTAGAACCAAGTAGCAGCAAATAAAAATAAAGAGGATAGTTACGAACAGATAAAGCTAGGAGTATGACAGGAGTGCCTCTTGTCACCAGATCTCGTCTCCCTATATAGCGAAGTAATAATGAAAGAGATCAAAGAGACGCCAGGAATATTAGTTGGAGGTTATAATATAAATAATATACGCTATGCAGATGACACAGTACTGGTGGCAGATAATTCACCAGACCTACAACAATTGCTGGACACTGAAGTAACAGAGAGTGCAAGGATAGGACTCTACTTGAATATCAAAAAAATGGTGATATCAAAGGGTAGGGATTACTGCAGATGTAGATAAATACTGTAGAAGTTGCCACAGGTGCAATGTAGCGAAGCCACCGCACGTCAAGATTAAGGGACCGGCAGGTAGTTTGTTAGCTTCGAAGCCGTTTGAAGTTGTAGCAATGGACTTTACGTTACTGGAGAGGGACTCGAGAGGATTCGAGAATGTGTTGGTCATCACAGATGTCTTCTCTAAATTTACTATTGCTGTCCCAACCAGAGACCAGAAAGCAGCAACGGTGGCGAAGGTTTTAGTAGAGAAGTGGTTTTTGTATATGGGTGTGCCGAGAAGACTGCACTCTGACCAAGGTAGGAACTTCGAATCTTCGGTGATTGCTGAATTATGCAAGACATATGGCATAGAAAAGAGTCGCACGAGTCCCTACAACCCCAAAGCAAATGGCCAAACAGAGCGATTTAACAAAACTATGCACGATTTACTCAGACCACTCGAGGCTAAGGAGAAGAGGAGGTGGTCTGATCACTTAGCCGAAGTGGTGCAGGTGTATAACTCAACGCCTCACGCCTCGACAGGATTTTCACCTCACTACCTAATTTTCGGACAAGAGCCTCGGCTGCCAGTGGACTTCATTTTAAATACAGGCACCAAAGACAGGGACACTAATGCAAGTGAGTATTTGGAAGGGCATCTTTCACGTTTGCGTGACGCGCACGTCCGGGCTAGTGAACAGCTGAAGAAGCATGCCGCCATTAGGAAAGATAGGAGTGACAAAATGGCAAACTCTATTCCATTGCAAGTTGGCGAACTTGTCAGAAAAAGAATCCACTATAAGGAGAGGGCGAAAATACAAGACATGTGGTCCGAAGACATGTACGTAGTTGCTAGGGCACCCACAATGTCGGGGGGACCATATGTGATCAAAAAGGTTGGAGGAGATGGATCACTAATTAGGATAGCCGGCCACGAAATGCGGCGTTGCGAGGACGGAGCAGAAGAAGAGGACATAGGGACGACGTTGGGACTACCAGCACAACCGGATGTCCCAGCGGCTGTCGAAGTTTACCAAGACATTCCAGGCAAACCAGAATGGTACGCGTTCGAGTCTGGGGACCTGAGTAGACGGAGGTCTGAGAGGATCAGACGTCATGAAAGGGAGTGATAGAACTTCGACATGAGGGTAGGAGATATTTTAAGTGTTAGCGAGGTATGACGTGGTTGTTTCATGTGGAGTATGATTCGAATTGTCTCTGTGGCTCTCTAAAAAACAGTGTTCTCCGTGAATAAGGGGATAGCTTGTTATGGTTTTCAGACGTGAGCATCGTTGTGCACCTTGATTTTGCACAATGATTTTTTTTTCCGTTACAGTGGAAAGTAGCGCTGTAAGTAGTTGATATTGTTGATATTGTTTTCATTTTGGTGTCTTTATGTGCACCCTTTGATGTATGATTTTGTTGTCTGGGGGAATCCCCGGCATGCCAGGTATTGAACTGTTTTTATTGATAATATTACTTGGTTACTATGTTGTTAGGATGCACGTCAGAAGTTTTAACTGCCTTATGCACTGGGAGAGCAGGGGATGCAATCAGTATTTTTTATTATTATTATTGTTTGGGGTGGAAGTTCCAAAAAGAGTTTTCCCCTTAGGCATCCAATATTGTTTATGAGGAATGTCAGATGCGGAGCCAGGGCTTCGATCTCAAGGAGGAATGACGCTATATTGATGGTGGGACCCATCAACTTTTGGTAGGTGGGTATGAGACAGTATGGGAAACGCTTTGCGCAAAAATCGCTCAAACTTGCCGGGAGAATATAAAATGGAATATTTTTGAAACCAAAAGGTCAAGGGCCAGGATTGTTTTTAAAATAGTCATAGGTTGAGTGGGAGTGCCGAATAGCGGCAAGGCCATACTCTATTGTTGACTAGCAGTTACTCAGGGAGAGGTGTGCCAAATGTATTGTACCTTTGGGTTCAAGCTGTCAGAGGGACAACAGCAAACTTTAGAGGCGGCATAATTTATTAGTACAGGCGGCATTGGAAGCGACCTTGGCTGTCAGAATAACGCCATACTCCCAAAATTTATGGGAGCGGGAAAAAGTACATGAAATCAGGACTGGACTTGGCAGTGAACTCCAGCTAGCAATGTTGATTTGGGTTAATGCAGAGTGAGTATGCAAATTAATCACGGTATGCGAGGTACTGATTGGATGACCTTAGCGAAATGGGAGATGGCATGGTCACGTGATTCAAGAAAGGCGCCAAATCGAGTTGGATATATACGCGGTACAGCAAACAGTTGGAGAGATAAGCAGATGTGGAACGGCCGAGTGCAGATACTCAAAGGCTGTTGAGACCAATAAGACTGTGGAAACTCTGGTCGGGCAGATAAACCCGAGGACCAAAGAAAGCACGGACTTAAGTGTTGGGAAAAGAACCGCCCTAAAGAAACTATTGATTGCTACTGTCAATTGCAATCATTAAGGAAAGTCACACAAGACTAGAGTGGGCTAAGAGGACACACGTTTGATGGGATCATCCAGAGGACTGCGTCGAACAAAGTTGGAAGGAGCCTGACTTTATTGGAAAGTGGCGAAATCACTCTGAGGCGGGCGGTGATCAGACAAAAGCACCCGTAGGCAGGCGAGCAATTATCCACTGGACAGGAATCTTACGTAAGTTGGTTAAGGTTAATTTGTATACCTGTTAGTCTATAGTCGGTCGCGGTAATGGTACTTAGGTTTAGAAAGCAATGGCAAGCTACCGTGGATAAAGTTACCGAGGAATCGTGAGCGGTCAGTGAAAGCTAGGATTGACTGCGACATTCTGTAACGGACCCCGGACCCGTATCTAACTACCTAGCTATAATAACAGGCTAAACCAGGGAGCATTGACAAACTACTGAACATTAACCCGCTAAAAAGGAACCACACCCGGCAAAGAGCAGGGCTGGATGCGACGTCCTGTAAATGACCTATATTTAAATGGCTGATCTATAGTGTTGGGAGTCATATTAATCGATTAGATTAGCTGAGTGTCGATAAACTATGTATGCATATGTAACCAAGCAATTAGACGTACACAATTAGTGAGAACTAGGCGAGTGCAACATGTAAATATGGAATGAAAGGCTACAGCAATAAAATAAACACGCCGAGATCGAGTCTAGCAGGCGACTGAGAAGCGACCACTAGGTCAAGCCAAACAATGGGACCAGCTGGCTACTGCAATTAAACGGACCCGGAACAGGCCTGTGAGGAAAATAATGCAGTGTTGTGTAGCAGAGGGGAAATCGGGGTCAGGCTCTGTTATGATTAGCGCGAAAGACAGTATCGCCCTGCGAATTTAAAGTCGCGGGTTCGGATCTTCACGGAAAATCGGGAATAAGGCAAGATGGGGAATAGATAGAATAAAGATAGATGGGGAATGGTGGTATACAACTGGAGGCGTGGACGCGCACTAAGTGAGCTGAAGGGAACAGGAATGCCTTTGGATAGAAACGTTACAGACTGGTTGTGAGAATATCTGGGGTAAGGAGAAGGACAGTTGAGTCCATACTTCAAGGACTGAATATTGAAGAAGGTTGGCTAGTAAAGACGATGGACTATACTGCGGGAATGGATGAAGATGCACGTTGATCAATTTTCATGGTTAGGATGTTGTTAGGGGTGATATTAGTCTATGTCGTCAACATGGGTTTGTGTTAATAACTGTGTGGGTTTAGGTAGTCGATGTTGACGGCCCATAATGATGGTTAATCATGAGTGGACTTATGTACTGCAAAAGACTATAATGATTGTAGGAGTTTTAGTGTAAAAGGGCATTTCATATATGTGATTTTTGGGCAGTATATGTGTCCCACCTTGTTGAGTTATGATTATTGTTGGGGTGCCAAGCTGCAATGATATTGTTGATGATGTAGATTTATGTTGTTATTAATAATGGCTATGATATACACAGTGGTGATGAGGCGTAGGGGTTCATGGCTTAGGTTACCTATAGACGACGCATGAGGGGAGTTGAAGTCATTATTGATCAATAGCTATGTTTATTATGTGTTGATTGTTTTGTGATTAAGGACAGGGGGAATTTATGTTGTTGAGAATGCATATATATAAGTATGTATAATATTAATACACGCTGTTGAGGACGATGATGGCGCCAATGATAAGAAGACATGGCGCCAGTACATGTCACTGGGGTGTTGTGTTGTCAGCCTCGGGGGCAGAAATGTTGGGGTTGGGGGTTACCTGGTATAGCTGTTAAAATGTGTTGTCCAGTTATCGGCTGTTGTGTTATGTGTTCGGTGCGGGGAAACCCGGCCGGTGTGGGCAAGCGGATCAGGAGTTGTTGTCTAGGGTTGTCTAACTGCCGAATTGTATGTGTCTGTCCGCTGTGGAAAGACTGTCAGTGTCGGCGTGGGTATTGTATTAATGTAGCAATGATTATTAAACTTGGTAAAGTGTTTGGGGGATTATGGGTTGATGTTGGCATCGGGGAACACTGGTTGATGGTGTACGACCGCCCAGGCAGTGATGGAATATCGCTGACCCGATGTCAATACACGTAGCAGAAGACGAGGGTGAGTAGCAGGTTAATGACACCCGATGATGCTGTTCACATAGTCAAGGGTGTCTTTTTGTTTGATTTTCAGGTTGTCGCTTGATCGATTGCCTGGGTAAACTAGTGGGTGGTCATTTGACGGTGGTAGTCCGTGTGTGTGCATCCTTATTAGATTCATGTACTTTCTTGTCAGATTTGCGTACTTCCTTATTATATTCTCCTGATTGATATGTGACTAGTTGGTGGCTTAGTTGCCATTCCTTAGATTTTATGTTCGGTCAATGGTATTCTCAAGTTGTTAGTTATTTGACAGCATTTTTCCCATATTAATTGGGATTGTTTTCACACGATACTTTGTATACTTTGTAATTTCTTTTGAGAAGCAAATAAACTTGATTCAGTGTTAGCTTATTCTTCTTAGTGCCTGTACTGTTCTTGTCGGTTAGGATAGTGTTGTATTCGTGACCTGCATACCTGTATACTTGTGAGGTTGGTAGATAAAACCAAGGGTAATCACAAATCAGTGGTTACCTCTACAACCGGAAGACGGACAATCTTTATCTATCAATCCTTTATTCTGTACACCTCTCTTCCTTCCTCTCTCTGACCTTTCTGCTCCTTCTCTCTCTCTCTCATCTTCGTGCTATCACAAAATTGGCGCTGCGGAACAGGATTCTTCCAAAGTAGCTTTTGTCTGCCTGCCTCAAAGTTAGGGTTGGAGACAGACTCACATACAAGTTGTCTTATTTAGTTGGTAGTTTATTGTTGATCGTTTGGCAGTTTTGTCTTAGTGAGTTCTTATTCTATTGGGCCTACTCATCCTATAGTTTGTCGGTAAGCTGTCAAAACTGTCAGTAGGAGTTTCTAGTAAGTCTACTCGGTTAGGGACTCTTGGTTTAAGCACACTCGGCAAACCCACTTGACCGCAAAAAAAAAAAAAAAAAAAACCCAGAAGCCGAAGCAGCAGAGTCAGTCCTGTCCGGGAGCGAGTCCAGTAAGTTTTCCTAGTAGTTTCAACGAAAATATAAAAACATGACTACCAGAAGTACACGCTCTGCAGCATTAGTCGAAAACAACGAAGGGGCGTCGGCCTCTGTGCAGGGCAATGTTGATTCTCACCCCACAGCATCGCCATGTGAACAAGTGAGATATGTAATGATACCCACTCGGAAGAACATCAATACTTTCGGGGGCCCACACGGCCCCACTGTTAATGAGTATCTACGGGAAATCCGTTCAGCGTTCAGAGCGGGCATGATGGGGACAGCTGACAAAGTTGACCTTATCATCGACACCATTTCACCGCACGTGCACAGAGAGTTAAAGCTGCACACCTCTGAGAAGGACCCCGAAAAGATGTTGGAGGTTTTAGCGACCATCTACGGCGACAAACGAACCCTCCAAGAACTAACGGCGACATTTTTCTCCACCAGACAAGGTAGCCGGGAGTCGATCGTCGACTTCTCCCATAAACTGCACCGGGAATTCGAGGAGGTGGTCTGCGCACAAGAGAGACAGAACGTCTCACCTTTTCACGAGTCAATGCTCAGAGACCAGTT
Source organism: Cepaea hortensis (assembly GCA_963921405.1). NCBI lineage: Eukaryota > Metazoa > Mollusca > Gastropoda > Stylommatophora > Helicidae > Cepaea > Cepaea hortensis. Next base: position 59,855,634 of record OY992883.1, read on the forward strand.
TGTCGCGCAGTTGAGAGACAATTTACCTCGGCAGATGATAAAAGACTCATTGACGAGCCTTCCATGTCTTTTCTAGCTGCTCGTGATTGTGCAGTGCGATGGGCCAGCGCTAAACACACTCCGCAGACTGAGGTGTACAACGTTGAAGCCACAGTGGGGAACCGTAATAGTGACCACAGGCAGCAGAGCACTGGGCATGGCCGAAACAACGAACAGAAGGGCATTCCAGCAGAAAATGACAGTAGGGGGCCACATGAACAGTCGGGCGAGGTAGATGAACTTAAGCGAGAGATGGCGCAGTTAAAAATGCAATTGTCGCATCTTGTGAACGGCCGGGGACAGCCCCAGCCAAGGTCCCAGAGACAGCAAAAACAGATTCGTTGTGATCTTTGTGGCCGGGTAGGACATATTGCCAGATTTTGTAGGGCACATTTAAACTAGAATCCCGTACAGCTACGAGTCAGGCCGCGGCGGGAAGGTTCAAGGACTCACCAATAAAAATGCTAGGCGAACGCCCAGAGACAATGATAAGCATTGACGGTAGAAACGTAAGATGTGTTCTGGACACTGGCTCACAAGTTTCCACGATTTCAGAGGAGTGTTTCAATAGACTTTTCAGACATTATAGGTTAGATGTAGATAAGTACATTATGTTAACATCAGCAAATGGCGTTTCAATACCATATTTAGGGTACATCAGTACCAGTGTGCAAATAGGAACTGATAGTGTAGATAGGTGCGGAATTTTTGTTTTAAAAGATGTCAGGGGCACCGAGAACAAAACGCCCTGTATATTGGGGATGAATGTGCTGGCAGAGTTGCCAAATGTTAGCAGGTTTTTCCAGTTCTACAGGCCAGCAGACAACAATAAAAGTGTTGACCTAGATAGGAAGAAGGTGTGGGTGACAGGGGAGGTCAGAACCCACATACCTGCCCGCTCGCTGGCTGTCCTGCTAGTTAGGGGTCGCGCGGGGTTAACAGACAGGACGGTCTTGTTTGAACCAGCCAGGGACCTTGACCACAAGGGTTTAATTCTGCCTTACTGCTTTACTAGGTTAGAGGGGGGCGTGTGCCAAATACAGATAGTTAACATGGGTGACGAAGATGTGTTTTTAGCGAGAGGTACTCAGGTGGGGGAGATATCCGATGCCACAATTGACCTGACTAGACATTTTAGAGTGGTAGGAACGCAACAAATAGAGTTGTCTGCTAAACCAGACAGTGGGGAGCAGAGACCAGACAAGCCCCTTTTTGACTTGACTGAATTTGAGGGAAGCGATGAGGAAAGAATGCAACTTGAGGGACTGTTAGCAAAATACGACTGCCTATTCGCGAAAGATGACACCGACATTGGGTTTACTGACAGGGTAACCCATAACATACTTTTGACGGATGAAGTCCCCATAAAACAGCCGTACAGGAGGATTCCTCCTGCCCTGTATCAAGAAGTGAAAGATCATTTACAGGGATTGTTAGACAAGCAGATAATAAAAGAGAGCTGTAGTCCCTGGGCCTCTCCGATAGTCCTGGTCCGAAAAAAGGATGGCAAATTGAGAATGTGCGTCGACTACAGGGCCCTGAACATAAAAACTAAAAAGGACGCATATCCACTTCCAAGGGTAGATGACTATTTAGATGCGTTAGGGGGCGCGAAATTTTTTTCTTCTCTTGATTTAGCTAGCGGTTATTACCAGGTGGCGATGAATCCAGCAGACCAGGAAAAGACAGCGTTCACTACACCCTTTGGGTTATATGAATATTCACGACTTCCAATGGGACTGGCAAATTCAGCGAGTACATTCCAACGTCTAATGCAGTCGTCGCTTCATGATTATATGTTTAAGCTGCTTTTAGTTTACTTAGATGACATTCTTGTGTACTCCAGAGATTTTAGTGAACATTTAGTAAAACTAGAGGCCATATTTGATAGGATACAGGTGTTGGGATTGAAACTAAACCCAGTTAAATGCAATTTCTGCAAGAAAAAGGTGCAATTCCTAGGCCATACTGTGTCTGCAGAAGGCATAGGAGCGTTAGAAGATAAAGTGCTGGCGATCCAAAAAGCTCCCATACCTAGAACGCAGACTGAGTTACGTTCATTTCTAGGTCTGGCCAGTTACTATCGCCGGTTTGTAGCCAAATTTGCCACACTAGCTAGACCACTCCATGAATTAGTAGCTCAGCTAAACCAGCAGCACACAGATCCGAGAAAAAGGAAGAAGAGTCCCATCGGGCAGCTATGGTCTACAGAATGCGATGAGGCCTTTAACAAACTTAAAGAAGCCCTAACGTCGACACCATTACTAGGCTTTCCAGACTTCACCCTCCCTTATATTTTAGAGTGTGACGCCTCATACACTGGTCTGGGTGTTGTTTTGTCCCAAATCCAGAATGGTACAAAGAGAGTGCTAGCGTATGCTAGTCGTACTCTCCGCCCATCGGAGAGGAATGCAAAAAGTAGTTCTAAGTTAGAACTGTTGTGTTTAAAATGGGCGTTAACGGAAAAGTTCCGTGGCCTCCTATTAGGTGGACATACTGAGATTTACACTGACAATATGAATTTGACGATGTGGCATAAAGCGAAACTGGGTGCCATTGAGCAGAGGTGGATCGCCCAAATGTCTATGTTTGATTATGTCATAAAACACAGGCCTGGGCGGACTAATGGTAACGCTGATTACTTGTCTCGATTCCCGCTGGAGGAACCGGGGGAAAACGACGAAGAAGAAGGCGACATCGCCATTTGCAGTGTTGCAGCAACATGCATTCCGCCAGCCCTAGGAATAGCTGGTACTGTTGATAGCCGTCCAACGGCAGATTTTAATGTAGAAAATGCTGATGTGTTTTTAAAATGCCTTGATGTAAATGATGTTGTTGAATATTCAAAATTATGCATTGATGTAAATATGATTGGTGGGGTTGGTGCGGTAGGAGCTGCTGCTGCTAGAACAGCTGATGTTTTTAATGTCCTTCCCACACACACCTTGCCGTCTTACTCAACGGAAGATATGGTAAGATTGCAGCAAGATGATGTAAATATTAATGCAGTATTTGATGTTGTATCGCGTAAACTTGTGTTGTCAAATGAATCTATGAAAAGGTTGCCGCCTCAGACGAAGAAGTGGATGAGGCAACGCAAGAAGTTATGTGTACTAGGTGGGTTGCTGTATAGAAAAATCAGGGGGACAGGTAGGACAGAGTTGCTGCAATTAGTGATACCAGAGACACTGCGGCTAAGGATACTGGAGTCAGTTCATAGCGTAGGGCATCAGGGGAGAGATAGGATGATAAATATTTTGAAGAGCAGATGTTTCTGGGTAGGGATTACTGCAGATGTAGATAAATACTGTAGAAGTTGCCACAGGTGCAATGTAGCGAAGCCACCGCACGTCAAGATTAAGGGACCGGCAGGTAGTTTGTTAGCTTCGAAGCCGTTTGAAGTTGTAGCAATGGACTTTACGTTACTGGAGAGGGACTCGAGAGGATTCGAGAATGTGTTGGTCATCACAGATGTCTTCTCTAAATTTACTATTGCTGTCCCAACCAGAGACCAGAAAGCAGCAACGGTGGCGAAGGTTTTAGTAGAGAAGTGGTTTTTGTATATGGGTGTGCCGAGAAGACTGCACTCTGACCAAGGTAGGAACTTCGAATCTTCGGTGATTGCTGAATTATGCAAGACATATGGCATAGAAAAGAGTCGCACGAGTCCCTACAACCCCAAAGCAAATGGCCAAACAGAGCGATTTAACAAAACTATGCACGATTTACTCAGACCACTCGAGGCTAAGGAGAAGAGGAGGTGGTCTGATCACTTAGCCGAAGTGGTGCAGGTGTATAACTCAACGCCTCACGCCTCGACAGGATTTTCACCTCACTACCTAATTTTCGGACAAGAGCCTCGGCTGCCAGTGGACTTCATTTTAAATACAGGCACCAAAGACAGGGACACTAATGCAAGTGAGTATTTGGAAGGGCATCTTTCACGTTTGCGTGACGCGCACGTCCGGGCTAGTGAACAGCTGAAGAAGCATGCCGCCATTAGGAAAGATAGGAGTGACAAAATGGCAAACTCTATTCCATTGCAAGTTGGCGAACTTGTCAGAAAAAGAATCCACTATAAGGAGAGGGCGAAAATACAAGACATGTGGTCCGAAGACATGTACGTAGTTGCTAGGGCACCCACAATGTCGGGGGGACCATATGTGATCAAAAAGGTTGGAGGAGATGGATCACTAATTAGGATAGCCGGCCACGAAATGCGGCGTTGCGAGGACGGAGCAGAAGAAGAGGACATAGGGACGACGTTGGGACTACCAGCACAACCGGATGTCCCAGCGGCTGTCGAAGTTTACCAAGACATTCCAGGCAAACCAGAATGGTACGCGTTCGAGTCTGGGGACCTGAGTAGACGGAGGTCTGAGAGGATCAGACGTCATGAAAGGGAGTGATAGAACTTCGACATGAGGGTAGGAGATATTTTAAGTGTTAGCGAGGTATGACGTGGTTGTTTCATGTGGAGTATGATTCGAATTGTCTCTGTGGCTCTCTAAAAAACAGTGTTCTCCGTGAATAAGGGGATAGCTTGTTATGGTTTTCAGACGTGAGCATCGTTGTGCACCTTGATTTTGCACAATGATTTTTTTTTTCCGTTACAGTGGAAAGTAGCGCTGTAAGTAGTTGATATTGTTGATATTGTTTTCATTTTGGTGTCTTTATGTGCACCCTTTGATGTATGATTTTGTTGTCTGGGGGAATCCCCGGCATGCCAGGTATTGAACTGTTTTTATTGATAATATTACTTGGTTACTATGTTGTTAGGATGCACGTCAGAAGTTTTAACTGCCTTATGCACTGGGAGAGCAGGGGATGCAATCAGTATTTTTTTATTATTATTATTGTTTGGGGTGGAAGTTCCAAAAAGAGTTTTCCCCTTAGGCATCCAATATTGTTTATGAGGAATGTCAGATGCGGAGCCAGGGCTTCGATCTCAAGGAGGAATGACGCTATATTGATGGTGGGACCCATCAACTTTTGGTAGGTGGGTATGAGACAGTATGGGAAACGCTTTGCGCAAAAATCGCTCAAACTTGCCGGGAGAATATAAAATGGAATATTTTTGAAACCAAAAGGTCAAGGGCCAGGATTGTTTTTAAAATAGTCATAGGTTGAGTGGGAGTGCCGAATAGCGGCAAGGCCATACTCTATTGTTGACTAGCAGTTACTCAGGGAGAGGTGTGCCAAATGTATTGTACCTTTGGGTTCAAGCTGTCAGAGGGACAACAGCAAACTTTAGAGGCGGCATAATTTATTAGTACAGGCGGCATTGGAAGCGACCTTGGCTGTCAGAATAACGCCATACTCCCAAAATTTATGGGAGCGGGAAAAAGTACATGAAATCAGGACTGGACTTGGCCGTGAACTCCAGCTAGCAATGTTGATTTGGGTTAATGCAGAGTGAGTATGCAAATTAATCACGGTATGCGAGGTACTGATTGGATGACCTTAGCGAAATGGGAGATGGCATGGTCACGTGATTCAAGAAAGGCGCCAAATCGAGTTGGATATATACGCGGTACAGCAAACAGTTGGAGAGATAAGCAGATGTGGAACGGCCGAGTGCAGATACTCAAAGGCTGTTGAGACCAATAAGACTGTGGAAACTCTGGTCGGGCAGATAAACCCGAGGACCAAAGAAAGCACGGACTTAAGTGTTGGGAAAAGAACCGCCCTAAAGAAACTATTGATTGCTACTGTCAATTGCAATCATTAAGGAAAGTCACACAAGACTAGAGTGGGCTAAGAGGACACACGTTTGATGGGATCATCCAGAGGACTGCGTCGAACAAAGTTGGAAGGAGCCTGACTTTATTGGAAAGTGGCGAAATCACTCTGAGGCGGGCGGTGATCAGACAAAAGCACCCGTAGGCAGGCGAGCAATTATCCACTGGACAGGAATCTTACGTAAGTTGGTTAAGGTTAATTTGTATACCTGTTAGTCTATAGTCGGTCGCGGTAATGGTACTTAGGTTTAGAAAGCAATGGCAAGCTACCGTGGATAAAGTTACCGAGGAATCGTGAGCGGTCAGTGAAAGCTAGGATTGACTGCGACATTCTGTAACGGACCCCGGACCCGTATCTAACTACCTAGCTATAATAACAGGCTAAACCAGGGAGCATTGACAAACTACTGAACATTAACCCGCTAAAAAGGAACCACACCCGGCAAAGAGCAGGGCTGGATGCGACGTCCTGTAAATGACCTATATTTAAATGGCTGATCTATAGTGTTGGGAGTCATATTAATCGATTAGATTAGCTGAGTGTCGATAAACTATGTATGCATATGTAACCAAGCAATTAGACGTACACAATTAGTGAGAACTAGGCGAGTGCAACATGTAAATATGGAATGAAAGGCTACAGCAATAAAATAAACACGCCGAGATCGAGTCTAGCAGGCGACTGAGAAGCGACCACTAGGTCAAGCCAAACAATGGGACCAGCTGGCTACTGCAATTAAACGGACCCGGAACAGGCCTGTGAGGAAAATAATGCAGTGTTGTGTAGCAGAGGGGAAATCGGGGTCAGGCTCTGTTATGATTAGCGCGAAAGACAGTATCGCCCTGCGAATTTAAAGTCGCGGGTTCGGATCTTCACGGAAAATCGGGAATAAGGCAAGATGGGGAATAGATAGAATAAAGATAGATGGGGAATGGTGGTATACAACTGGAGGCGTGGACGCGCACTAAGTGAGCTGAAGGGAACAGGAATGCCTTTGGATAGAAACGTTACAGACTGGTTGTGAGAATATCTGGGGTAAGGAGAAGGACAGTTGAGTCCATACTTCAAGGACTGAATATTGAAGAAGGTTGGCTAGTAAAGACGATGGACTATACTGCGGGAATGGATGAAGATGCACGTTGATCAATTTTCATGGTTAGGATGTTGTTAGGGGTGATATTAGTCTATTTCGTCAACATGGGTTTGTGTTAATAACTGTGGGTTTAGGTAGTCGATGTTGACGGCCCATAATGATGGTTAATCATGAGTGGACTTATGTACTGCAAAAGACTATAATGATTGTAGGAGTTTTAGTGTAAAAGGGCATTTCATATATGTGATTTTTGGGCAGTATATGTGTCCCACCTTGTTGAGTTATGATTATTGTTGGGGTGCCAAGCTGCAATGATATTGTTGATGATGTAGATTTATGTTGTTATTAATAATGGCTATGATATACACAGTGGTGATGAGGCGTAGGGGTTCATGGCTTAGGTTACCTATAGACGACGCATGAGGGGAGCTGAAGTCATTATTGATCAATAGCTATGTTTATTATGTGTTGATTGTTTTGTGATTAAGGACAGGGGGAATTTATGTTGTTGAGAATGCATATATATAAGTATGTATAATATTAATACACGCTGTTGAGGACGATGATGGCGCCAATGATAAGAAGACATGGCGCCAGTACATGTCACTGGGGTGTTGTGTTGTCAGCCTCGGGGGCAGAAATGTTGTGGTTGGGGGTTACCTGGTATAGCTGTTAAAATGTGTTGTCCAGTTATCGGCTGTTGTGTTATGTGTTCGGTGCGGGGAAACCCGGCCGGTGTGGGCAAGCGGATCAGGAGTTGTTGTCTAGGGTTGTCTAACTGCCGAATTGTATGTGTCTGTCCGCTGTGGAAAGACTGTCAGTGTCGGCGTGGGTATTGTATTAATGTAGCAATGATTATTAAACTTGGTAAAGTGTTTGGGGGATTATGGGTTGATGTTGGCATCGGGGAACACTGGTTGATGGTGTACGACCGCCCAGGCAGTGATGGAATATCGCTGACCCGATGTCAATACACGTAGCAGAAGACGAGGGTGAGTAGCAGGTTAATGACACCCGATGATGCTGTTCACATAGTCAAGGGTGTCTTTTTGTTTGATTTTCAGGTTGTCGCTTGATCGATTGCCTGGGTAAACTAGTGGGTGGTCATTTGACGGTGGTAGTCCGTGTGTGTGCATCCTTATTAGATTCATGTACTTTCTTGTCAGATTTGCGTACTTCCTTATTATATTCTCCTGATTGATATGTGACTAGTTGGTGGCTTAGTTGCCATTCCTTAGATTTTATGTTCGGTCAATGGTATTCTCAAGTTGTTAGTTATTTGACAGCATTTTTCCCATATTAATTGGGATTGTTTTCACACGATACTTTGTATACTTTGTAATTTCTTTTGAGAAGCAAATAAACTTGATTCAGTGTTAGCTTATTCTTCTTAGTGCCTGTACTGTTCTTGTCGGTTAGGATAGTGTTGTATTCGTGACCTGCATACCTGTATACTTGTGAGGTTGGTAGATAAAACCAAGGGTAATCACAAATCAGTGGTTACCTCTACAACCGGAAGACGGACAATCTTTATCTATCAATCCTTTATTCTGTACACCTCTCTTCCTTCCTCTCTCTGACCTTTCTGCTCCTTCTCTCTCTCTCTCTCATCTCTCATCTTCGTGCTATCACATTAGTAATAACAATTTAAATGAAAGGGGTGACAGTTATGAAAAATTTCCACTTACCAAGGCGTTATTTTGTATCCGCTGCAGCTAATTCAGTTAAATTTACTGAATAATGTTAAATACACCACTTTTGTTCAATAATATCACAAGAACTGCTCCATAACACCAATAACACACAATTAAAACATAATATTTTGAAGCACATAATTTTCACACAAAATGGAAAATGTCCGGAACACACCAGGCAGATTGTACTGAGAAACAATATAAGCACTATTTTATATATAGTTATAATTATTATTCTTTTTAATTTACTTATTTAAATACTCCTTAAATACTTTGTGATAGGCAAAACAAATTTAGGGGCATAAATGTGGCCCATTAGCGCATTCATAATTCAACATTTGCCATCAAAGTATGACATTTGATGACGAACTTTCGCTTTTAGTGTTGTTTTCGATTACTACTAAAAAATCTAACTGACTACTGACTACTGCACGTGGTATTAGGTTTAGAATCTATAACAAAATCCTTTAAATCAGAATAACTATAATCTAAATTTGTTTCAAACTCTAATTTGATGAAAATCTACTCGGTGGCAAACTATAAGACGTTGACATTTCTCAAATAATCAAAACAAACCACTTTAAACTCTCGATTTCTATCACACATGGATTATCAAAATGGATCCTAGCGACGTGTTCCACAGTGGCGGAAGCGAAATATTTTAATTTACCGGAGGAGCACTAATAAAAAAAGAAATAAGAGAACTGGAACAAATAACGTACTATCTGTACCGAACCGTCCTATCGGTTCTCTGGTGCCAAAACCGTTCCATGGAACCGAACTATCGGTCTGCGGCAGAGAATCATCATTGTAGACAGTGATTAGCATTCACATAAGTCAAGAGAAAAGAAGTAGATTTTAGAAGACGCACTAGACATCAGAAGCTTTGAAAGCTATAAGTACCCCAAATTCTAACACCAACATACAACCGTTCCTTTATCAAAGTCATCATGTCACTCAGAAGTGACAATTACGGCATTGTATGCCTACAGGATATTGCTGTCAACATTACCATCTTTCAGCTGATTGTTGATTTCTTGGCTACAGTTGTCACTAAATCTCTGTGTTAGAACGTGCCTAACTTTTTCTCTAATTCTCTTTGACACGATGTGCCTATTGTTTTCATCAATTCTCTTTGACGCAATGTGCCTGCAGTTTTTGTTAATTCTCTGGTCTTTGGTGTCCCCTTAGTGCTAACTCTTTACTCTTGTCTATTTTGTCCCTTAAGGTCTAACTCTTTACTCTTGTCTATTGTGTCCCCTAAGTTCTAACTCTTTACTCTTGCCTATTGTGTCCCCTAAGTTCTATCTCTTTACTCTTGTCTATTGTGTCCCCTAAGTTCTATCTCTTTACTCTTATCTATTGTGTCCCCTAAGTTCTATCTCTTTACTCTTGTCTATTGTGTCCCCCAAGTTCTATCTCTTTACTCTTGTCTATTGTGTACCCTAAGTTCTAACTCTTTACGCTTGTCGCCTATGATCAAACCAATATCTGGGAAATCAATATTACTTTTTGTTATAAATTATAATGGAGATACATTTGAAAGCTGGCCAGCAAGAGAAAGGCAATGATTCAAAAGGGAAAAAACACTAAGAGGACGGGCAGCTGTCTGTCAGAGTGTACAATTACAGCAAGCGATAGACGAAGCCTGGGGAATCCATGTTATCCAGCCTTAACTGTGTTGTTGTAACGGGTTGTGCTGTGGTGACAAGGGCATGTGTGCTATAAGACGTGGGTTTCATACCTGGGCTGGCCGTTCGTTACAGGATGGAGAGACTGACCACTGAATCCTCCGTGCACTCAGGCCTGACAAGTGTGACTGTCCTTACACTTCACACACCTACAGCTGCTTCCTACTACGGCATTTGTTATTTATTTTTTTAACTGTGGGGGAGACGCTCGACTGATTGACGCTGATACAGGGTTCCTGCTCTGGGGTGCTAGCCCTAGCCCTTTAGTTTTGCCAGGTAGATGAAACGGGGCGCTGACTGACAGGGTCACAGTAGGATGGAGATGATCTGTGAACTCAAGCCAGTTTGATTCTCGTGATGGTCCCAATAACAATCAACGAAGTCAAGGACCCCTTCTGGGGCCTACTGGATACAAGGTGCGGGTCCCACAATTGTTATACACCAACCGGCACTCGCTGCTTGATGTGTCAATTGTACACCCGCCGTCTTTACTTCCCGGGACATTTCCTGGCGTCCACTTTACGCTCGACCGACCTCGGAACGCAACTGAGACAGCTCGTATTAACGAGAATTCGCACACAGGGCCACAGGACCACAGAGCCGGTAGGCGAGCGCGCTAGGCACTGAGCTGCCGATAGTACCAATGCCTACCAGATATTTCACACAACAAATAAAGAACCGTGAGAACTTAATATCACTGAAGCCAAATCGTGATAAAGTGTACCTAAATGAAACCAAACGCACACATGACTAAACAAACACTCCCTACCTGGGTGACATTTAGGAAACTTACCGTAGAAACAACTGTCACGACAACTCACCTGGGAACTAATTGCTGGTGTCAATATCGGCGATGACATATATGTCATCAACATAATGTCACGCGGGTCAGAACGATTATTTGAGTGATGACAGTCGCTGTTATATTCCTTCATGTACCTAATGCGGCAGGCCACTTACCGTAGATAGTCAAATAAGGGCTCAATCTAAGGCTCCCTGAACATGTTTGCTGCGGTCAAATGAAGATTTAAAAACTGGGATAGCAAGATAAAGGAAACGTATACTATTTTTAAAACAAAAGATACTAAGATCAGAGCAAAGTATATGATGAGAAAGAATAACAATAGTTTAGAAAACTAGCAGTGTTTGTATTTTTGTAAGATTACTGTAATTAGTTTTACTACTACTACTACTACTACTACTACTACTACTACTACTACTAATTATTATTACCTACTACTGCCGCCTTCCTGGCCCTAGAGGATAGCGGCTTTTCTCCGTAATCTCGTATACTCTCGTAGGTAACGTGACGAAGGTGAGAATCAGCAGTGGTTCGAATCGCGTCGGTAACTTACGGAGTATGTGAGCCGGCCGCTCAGAAAGCAATGGCAAACTACTGAGCGTAATCTTGCCAAGAAATCAACAATCAGCTGAAAGATGCTGATGTTGACAGCAATGTCCTGTAAAGGATATGCAAACAATTTCCTACTACTCCTACTACTACTACTACTACTACTACTACTACTACTAGTAGTAGTAGTAGTAGTAGTAGTAGTAGTAGTAGTAGTAGTAGTAGTAGTAGTAGTAGGTAGCAATAATAGTAGTTGCAACAGCAGCAAACTAGTAGCAACTGTAATAATGGTTGTAGATTCAGTAGGAATAGCAGCATTAGCAGCAACGGTAGTAGTAATAGTAGTAATTACTGCAGCTCGCTCCATGGCGAAGAGGTTACTGACGCAGTTCGTAATCCCGCATACTGCGTTCAATTTGGCAGCAGACCGCCTTGCGTTTTTTTTAAATAAAATGGTATAGGTGCCGGTCGTTCAGAAAGCAACGGCAAACTACTGAACGTAAACTTGCCAAGAGAAACAACCAACAAGTGATAGGGTTGACCGCGACGTCCAGTAAAGGATATGCAACTAACTAACTGCAGTAGTAGTAGTAGTAGTAGTAGTAGTAGTAGTAGTAGTAGTAGTAGTAGTAGTAGTAGTAGTACCAACAGCAGTTGTTGCAGTAGCAGCAAACGTAGCAGCGGTAGCATCAGCAGTAGTAGTGGTGGTGGTAGTAGCAGCATCAAAAGCAGTAGTAGTAGCAGCATCAGCAGTAGTAGTGGTGGTGGTAGTAGCAGCATCAAAAGCAGTAGTAGTAGCAGCATCAGCAGCAGTAGTAGCAGCAGCAGTAGCAACCGTCGCGAAACACAGAAGTAGAACCAGTAGTAGCAGCAGCAAAAGCACCAGCAACTAATGTCCTCAGGGCGTTAACTGAACTAAGTCAACACAAAGCCATTAACGGAATAAATACGGTAACGTGACAGAACATATCTAGAGCGGCACAATTTCCCTAGGAACATGATGGATGGGACTGGTTTGAGCGTCGTTATATGGAAAGTACTGAACGTTTTGTTTTGTTGTACACGCATATTACACGTTGACGAAGAAGAAGAAGAAGAAGAAGAAGAAGAAGAAGAAGAAGAAGAAGAAGAAGAAGAAGAAGAAGAATGATAATGATTATGATAATTATGTAGATTAAAGAAAACGACCGTACCGTTATCACGTTTAAACGCAAGCTATATTGTTAAAACAGTGTCGTTTGACAACGGTTCTGAAACCTGTATCCTGGATGAACCCGAATTGGGTCTTTGACGAAGCCCGTGAACCCATCTGGTAATGTGCTTAGGTCCCATGGATCCGTCCTTTTGTTTGATGAAGTCAAAGAGTTTAATTTAATTATCTGATAATCGGTGGACTTCTGAATTACATTTGAAGCATGTGTAGACTGGAAACTATGAATCTCGAGGGAGCCTGTGTAGATAGTCGAACGAGCCTCTGTATTTCTTGCTGAAGTCTGTGTGCATAGCCAGCCCGAGCAAACCTCTATAGACAGCACACTATGAATACATGTCACAGGCTATCTAACGATAGGTCTAACACCTATTGGAATTTCCAAGCTGCAAGTTATTCGTAATTATTACAATGTGATTGCTGTTTTGGTAGGCCGCTCTGCGTAAAGACGATGGGGCCATTATGACATTTAAAAAAAAAACGCTGCAGTAGAATGGCAATATGAGATGAAAACAACTGAGTATGTGTGACTCCTGTGGAGAGAGAGAGAGAGAGAGAGAGAGAGAGAGAGAGAGAGAGAGAGAGAGAGAGAGAGAGAGAGAGAGAGAGAGAGAGAGAGAGAGAGAGACTGCTTTCCAGTTACTGTCTCAAACGATCTAGTTAGCGGGGAAGCTCACCGCCACTTTCAGTCAGATTCATTTTCAGAGAGATTTATGTTCAGTCATAGATTCTTTTGATTTTTTTTTCTTTTGGTCATGCCATCAGAATAGTTATTTACATCATAACAATTCAGCGCCTGTCACTGACGCTAATAGGTTGGGGGGGGGGGGGGGGGAAAGAAGGTGGTCACATGACTTGCAGCAGTCTATTCTATGCTGCAGCAACTGACAGCGTGTTTTTGGTGACCCAAGGACGATGACACACTGGCATCAGTCACGTGTACGCTAGAGCATTGACTAGACCAGCGCATGATCATTTGGCAGACTGTCTTTCTGGAACCACGTGTGAGAAGTGGTGTCAAAGGTCAGGAAAGGTTCCATGGTTTTAGTTGGCTCGCTTTGATCTCTAGCGCAGTCAATACACGTAGTACTTCTATATTATGCGCTGCACTGTCTCTCTCTCTCTCTCTCTGTGTGTGTGTGTGTGTGTGTTTTATTTTTTTTTTAAGCTTTCTCTATTATCGGTGTTCCTCGTCATCAGGCGAACCCATTCCGAGTTCAGAGGTACGGGATACACGTGAAATTATTGAGAGTCAGAATATAGACTGATTTTGTACATATGTCTGTCCTCAACCATGAAGACAATTATTCTGTGGGTTTGATAGGGGAGCACACCACTATCATCTGTATAGCTGATGCTATCGGGGAATCCCAGCTGAAGGAACCTGAAACACAACAAGCCAGGGGTTGTTTGGAATCTAAGCTCTCATGACTTTATCTACCCTTCACTCCGGGGGATGTGAGAGGAGTGGATGCGTTGTTTGTGGATACTTCACAAGAAAATAATACCACTTTACAGACCTCGAGGAACAACTGTATTTCTCAAGACTTGACAACTTGGCATATCAAATTACCACTGTCTAGCAGTGTATTTAAGATGATGTCAGCGATTGACCAGGAATGTGTACACAACTCTACCAACACGGCGCCTGTGACTTATCATATAGTGAGACGCAGTTTCATAATTCCCTAACTCATTGATTCGATGATTCGAAATCAGCCGCGGACGATTTGGAACGAGACAGCTTTGCGTTGGTTTCCAAGGTATGAAACGTCGGCTGTTCAGAAAGCAATGGCAAACTACTGAAATAAAATTGCCTAGTAAATCATAAAAAGCAAATAAATGCTAGGGTTCACTGCAATGTCCTGTAAAACAAATGTGTAACCAACTCTACCAGCAAGCAATTCTCTTAATGTTTGATTGTGGTCCGCGGTTGCTAACAATATCGCACAGCCAGCTGGGGACACTGGAGCGTAAGCAAAAAGGCCATGAGTTATTTTGGGATGTCTAAAGAACACGCCCATTGTGTGCATCCACCATATATTTCCTATGCCCTCCATACATGGGCCTCCAGACCTCGTGTGCCTTAGAGTAGCCACGGACGAAGGGTTCGAACACATGACCGCCACTGTTTATTTCTCTCTCTATCTGTCTATCTATCTATTTCTCTTTCCATCTATTTCCCATCTCTCTTCATCTCTCTCCCTCCCCCCCCTCTCTCTCTCTCTCTCTCTCTCTCTCATATGTGTTTATGTGTGTGTGTGTGTGCGCACGCGCGCGCCTACTCGCTCGTTCCTGTTAATTCAATATTGTCATTGCTGAACTTATGTATACTATCTTACTAAGATTGCAGTCTTTGATCTAACGCTGAGAGAAACTGTTTATGGTTACATGTGTTGTACAAACACCGCTCGTTCCCACCCATACGCCGTGATCTGGGTGTATTTATGAAGTGATCTAAGTTTACATGATTCTCTATTTTAGTTTGATGTATTTTATTTTATTTTATTAAAGTTTATTTTATGAAGAATTGATAATTTGAAATGTATTTGTAGGTAGGGATAGAGGATCGATGAATGCATGGATGGATGAATGCATGGATGGATGGATGGATGGATGGATGGATGGATGGATGGATGGATGGGAGGATGGATGGATGGATGGATGGATGGATGGATGGATGGATGGATGGATGGGTGGATGGATGGATGGGTGGATGGATGGATGGGAGGATGGATGGATGGATGGATGGATGGATGGAAAGTTGGGTGGGTGGGTGCGTAAGTGCGTGCGTAGGTAGGTAGGTAGGTAGGTAGGTAGGTGCTGTCACGGCTCCCCGTGCTCACTATACATGAGAAACAAACATGGTTGTTGCTGAACCAACCGACACACGGCAGCAAGAGTGACAGGATATCCGGTATGTGGCAGGCAGACATGTCCACAGACTGGTTGTGGTAACAAATATCCGGTCGGTGGCAGGCAGACATGTCCACAGACTGGTTGTGGTAACAAATATCCGGTCGGTGGCAGGCAGACATGTCCACAGACTGGTTGTGGTAACAAATATCCGGTCGGTGGCAGGCAGACATGTCCACAGACTGGTTGTGGTAACAAATATCCGGTAGGTGGCAGGCAGACATGTCCACAGACTGGTTGTGGTAACAGATATCCGGCATGTTGCGGGCAGACATGTCCACAGACTGGTTGTGGGAACAGATATCCGGCATGTGGCAGGCAGACATGTCCACAGACTGGTTGTGGGAACAGATATCCGGCATGTGGCAGACAGACATGTCCACAGACTGGTTGTGGGAACAGATATCCGGCATGTGCCATGCAGACATGTCCACAGACTGGTTGTGGGAACAGATATCCGGCATGTGGCAGGCAGACATGTCCACAGACTGGCTGTGCGAACAGATATCCGGCATGTGGCAGACAGACATGTCCACAGACTGGTTGTGGGAACAGATATCCGGCATGTGGCAGGCAGACATGTCCACAGACTGGTTGTGGGAACAAAGAGTCATACACTGGACAAGACACTGGTGGAAGGATACACCGAACTAAAGACTAGTATCCCGATGAAAAAGACAAGGGTTATAACCAAAGAAGGCAATCTCATTGTACTTGTTGATGTGGTTTGTCTGCATACAACTGTAAGCAACCGGCTATTCACTAAGCGATCCACTCACTGATCTAGCCATAATTTAACCTACCCGTCATCTAATCAACATGATCAATACACTATAGTGTGTTTTTTTTTTTTTTTTTTTTTGTTGCCTCAATATAAAATTCAATATCTCAGTAACCAACTGAGGAAAAATGATGAGATTTAGCATATAACTTTATAATTATGTCCACCCAACAAAAAATTTTTTTTTTCTGGAGACTGTACAGCATATTTCAATGTTTGTTTATATGTGGTATATATTTTATTGCCCCCGCATTCATTCCATCATTTTAAGAGTATTACCGCTTCAACAAGACACACCGCCGCTGTTTTTGAAATTTGTCTGCGCGGTTTTTGCTTTTGGCAGACTGAAGGAATTTATATGGGGTAGTTCAGAGGTGTCATCAAACTGTGGGTTCTTTCATGAAACGTGATTATATAAACTAGCTGGCTCGGCCCAGCTCCTGGAGGGCGGGTATCTGTCTGTCTGTCTGTCTGTCTGCCCGCCCGCCCGCCCGCCCGTCGATCGATCGATCGATCGATCGATCGATCGATCGATCGATCGATCGATCGATCTATCTATCTATCTATCTATCTATCTATCTATCTATCTATCTATCTATCTATCTATCTATCTATCTATCTATCTATCTATCTATCTATCTATCTATCTATCTATCTATCTATCTATCTATCTATCTATCTATCTATCTATCTAATCTATCTGTCTGTCTGCCTGCCTGCCTGCCTGCCGGCCGGCCGACCCACCCACCTACCGACCGACCGACCGACCGACCCACCCAACCCAGTCAGCCAGCCAGCCAGCCAGCCATCCACCCACCCACCCACCTACCTTTCTGCCTACCTACCTACTTACCTACCTACCCTTCTGTCTGTCTGTCTGTCTGTCTGTCTGTCTGTCCGCGCTATTAAATATTGATAAAAGTTACTGGAAAAACGTCAGGACCATGTGTTGAAAGAGGAAGAGGACTATTGGAGAAAGGATGGATTGAATTTTATGCAACAGAGAGCAATCATCAACCTACTGGAATCGTCCGACACAGATTAAGGTCTGAGCAGATAGCAGACCTTAATCTACGTACACACTTACTGGGATATTTTGCTCCAACTATTCAGACGAATTGCAGGCCCTAAACATTACAGCATCAGCATCAGCTGAAGAAACAAGAAGGAAATGAAAAATAAGGTAAGAAATATATTCCTTCTACTTTCCTGTTAATTTACAAATTATTTACCCCATGCCTATGTAAATTCTGTCTTTACTAATATTACACATTGCACCCCTCTCGGGTTTCTCCGTGGTGAAGTGGTCAAGCCGTCTGACTCGGGCCTCGAAGGTTGTATGTTCGATTCCGGGCCGCGACCTTCATTTCACGATGGAATTTTTTCGGAGACTCCCGAGGGTCGTCGCTGGAGCTACGGAGTTCGTGCTTTGTTCGACGCTTTCCGCGCTGCGGAAAGAAACTGAGCCACATGGGATAAAAACCCGGTGCAAAGCAGCCGACCCTGTCGATTTTAAGCTAGTTCTTTCATTGCACCCACTCCCATACGAATCCAGATACGCCTTTGTGTGTCATCAGAATTGGTAGGTCTAACATTACCGTAAAAATAACTTTGTTAGCGAGAAATCACTAGTTGTTAAGCAAAAGATCAAAGGAATGTCGCCGCTTTCAATGATTTAAGTTGTTTTTGGACCTATCAAAGACATATTCCTTGGGTGGGGGTAAATATAAGACGGCAGGAAAAATTTCATAACGATGCAACAGACAGTTTTAAAAATAACTGATCGTGAATGAAGGCAAACAAATGTGGACATACTATAGCAACGCAGTCTTACGTGGCAGATCCTTTCACAGGCCGAGTCATCAACACAAAGTGTCATTATTACAATGACAGCATCGTCATTTGCAAATAAAAGAGAACAAGAACCCGTAGCTGCGGAGCGAGCAAAGAGCTAAGTCAAGAAGTGCACTAGACAATAATTACACTTTGACAATTGACGTTTGCTTCATGGAGGCACTTTTCCTAGCACAAATTAAACGCACGTGAATTCACAGACAACTGCCTCGAGCCAGATCGATCCTGTCAAAGTAGCTGCTATGAACTGCTCTAGTGTGATGATACTTGTCGAAACAACTAAGGTGTTTGGTTATTGCTGCACTCGACTACATGCCGTGTGTGAGCACGTGTGTGTATGAGAGAGCACGTGTGTGTGGGTGTGGGGGGTGTGGGCCCTCTCTAATCGGGAGTAGATAATGTTAATGTGTGACCTATAGGAACGCAGATGCAAATACAGATTAACAGACAAACAAATCGACCGGCACGAAAGTAAATATACATTATACTGTAAAGTCTCGATTTACTGACTTCCCTATATAGCAGATGTAGCATTAACGTGCAAATTATAATTTTTTTTTTTTTTTTGCATATCCTTTACAGGACATCGCTGTCAACACCAGCATCTTTCAGCTATATGTTGATTTCTTGGCAAGATTACGATCAGTAGGTTGCCATTGCTTTCTGAGCGGCCGGCTCACATACCCCGTAAGTTACCGATGCGATTCGAACCACTGCTGATTCTCACCGTCATCACGTCACCCACGTGAGTATACGAGATTACGGAGAAAAGTCGCTAACCTCTAAGCCACGAAGCCGGCATTTATAATATAGGAGATTAATTAATTAATCACTTAGGTATCGTTTCCACAAGGTTGGCAGCAATGGATCTCTCTCTCTCTCTCTCTCTCTCTCTCTCTCTCTCTCTCTCTCTCTCTCTCTCTTTATTTCTTCCATCAACTCTCTTTTTATGCCCATCTCCTCTAGAACCCATGTATGTGATAGCATGTTTACACGAAAGCTCACTGTTATGGTGTCTGTGTCATATAGTATTTGTGTGTGTGTGTGTGTGTGTGTGTGTGTGTGTGTGTGTGTGTGTGTGTGTATATAATCTGATCATTCTCATGTTAATTAATTACGCATCTCTCTAGATGTTAATATTTTTTCTTATGGTGCAGAAAATACATTGGCTATTCCTATTTCTTTCATTGATCTCTATTTCTTCTTCTTCTTCTTCTTTGCGTTCATCCGGAGTGATTTTTTCAGATGTGATTGCGGTGTGTCTGGTTAGGCACCCTCGGGTCGAAACCCTCAGGCCAACACATCCGACTTTTAGCGTGCATTTTTGACCAGGTTAGCAATCCTGGGAGACTCTCACTTTTGTGGTACCGTCCACATCTCAGCTGGTCTAGTTGGAACAGTCGAAGACTACACGGTCATCCCTCAAGTGAAGGCAGGGACAGTCCATAGCATTTTCCGCCATCCTGGGTGGCTTCCATAATTGCAGAGCCGGCACATAACGCTCTGGTGCTGGGTTTACCGAGGGAATCGTCACGTCCTGCTCATGGCTGTTTTAATTCCTCACTTCAATATATTGGGCATTTAGCTCGCCCTGGGCCGTTCCTGCACAAACCAGTCAGCTCTGCGGTTGGTTTCCACTAAGCGAGTTTTCGGACATGTGCTTGTCCCTGTACCCATCAGAGCTGTTCCAGGCACGGCGGACATTCGGAAAACTACCTAGTCAGAGCTGTTCCGAACAAGAGCGGCATTCGGAAACTAGGTAGTCAGAGCTGTTCCTAGCACGGGAGACATTCGGACGAGACATTTCACTCGGACGTAAATGCGTAGTGTCAATTTTTAGTTTGCCACCCGTAGGACGACACTTCCGACTTCCGGCGGGCATTTTTTAGTGAGGTTAGCCTTCCTCTGGTTTCGAGACACGTTAGACTGTTGTAATGTCACCCACATCTCAGCTGGTCAAGATAGAACGATCAACGATATCGTGGTCTGCCCTCAAGGGAAGGCAGGGGCAGACCATGGGCATTATCTCGCTATCCAAGGAGGCTTCCATAATTGCAGAGCCGGCACATATTGCTCTGAGACTGGGCTCACCCAAGGAGTTTCCACGTCCTGCTCATGGCTGCTTTAGTTCCTCACTTCCATGTGTTGGGCATCCCACTTGCCACCGATCGCTCAATCACACACCAGGAGCGGTCAGACTGCGAGTGACATCCACTCGGTAAGCTTTTGCTTGTGACTTCAGACCACGCAATAGGTTCGCTCGCCGTGCGTTCCATATTGCGTTGATGAGACATTATTCCACTTTTGTCTACACTCTCTATGAGTTAGATACAGACAGTTTCCGTAACCCTTCGACTGGGGCACTTTTCTGACTTTTTTGTACTCGCTCACGAGGTAGGCTACATGTGCTGCCGGCTCAGCACCTTACCTTCGTGCAGCAGTGAACGGGAAACGGCCAGGCCCCTTCATCCGGGAAACTCTCATATCCCCCAGCTGGGAGCCTTCGAACATGTATCAGACCTGAGCATGTAGCTTGCTCAGTATCATGTTTCTATTTTCCGGTAGACGGGTATCAGCCTGGCTCTAAGATCCGAGGGTTTGTGGCTTAGAGGCGTTCAGCCACAGCCCTCGACAGGGAGCCTTAAGAGTTTTGTCCGGACCAAGAAATTCTGCCTTTGTGCACCTCATTTAAATTTTGACTGTTATCCTCAGTCTATGCCTGCAGAGCAGCAGGTTGTGTCTCTCTTAGTCTGGTCCCTATCCCATAAGCTGTCCGATATGTAATTTTTCACCCATCGGCAAGCAAATTGGGTCTATGGGACACGCAAGCTCCCCCACCACGTCAAGGTGGAGACACATCGGGGGAGTGATCTCTATTTCACTTCTGCCATCATCTGTTATTACATGTATATTACCGCGATGTTCATTGATGGCCCTTCCTTTCCATTAATTACTTTAGTTTTTGTGTGTGTGTGTCTTGTAAATAGAATATTGATGTCTAATCCACGCTCTGCAGTGCGTCTATTTACTTGCTCCACGAGGCCCTGTAACTCCTGCTCACTTTCTGCTATTAACACTTGGTTATCAGCATTTCTAAGATTGTTTCATATTTGTCCGTTCAGTTCAAGCAATTCTCTGACTAGTTTAAAAATGCTTTCTGTCTACAAGTTGAAAAGGCTTGACGACAAAGCTTAACCCTGTTTCATATTTGAGTATTTAGTGCCGTGTGTAATTACAGCAGCACAGTTTACTAATAAGTCTGAAATCTTCTCCATCTAATCTTACGTCATGAAGACATGTAATTAGCCATTGGTGTTGTACGTTCTCAAATTACGGCTTCTCTATGCCGTTGTTGTCAAGGAAACCAAATTGTCCTTCAGCTTTTTATCTATTTTGATATCTTTCCTGTGTGACCTTGAGGAGCACCTCAATTGTACGGCACATTCAGCTAATAGTTCTGTCATCTTTACAGCCATCAGTTTTTGGCTTCTTGGGCAGTGTGATGACCACTGATGTTTCCGAGTCCTTCGAGGTGTGTCCAGTATTTTACATGTAATTGTAGCTTAGCGTCAGCTACGATGATAAGGAATGTATCAAAGTTGCTGCGGATAGACTTTCTAAGAATAGAAAACTAAGTCACTGGAGAAGACAATATAGAATAGCTCGTAATTCTAGACGGAGTAAAGGTCCCAGAACAAGTCTAATCTTCTGACAGTGTTCAGGCAGACAGGAATGGCGTACAACTATACTGGTTTGATACAGACAGTCTGCCAAGGTTGTCTAGCTACGTGCCTGAAATAAAAAGCTCGAGCCCCCAAAACTCTAATCACTCTCACCGACACGGAGAAAGACAGAGTAAAATATATAACAGAGACAAACTTTCGTAACTTCTCACTCTCCTATGACTAAGGGTACTAAGTAAGGTAACAACTAGTGGTTGTAAAATTTAAGAAACTAACAATGTTGCATTTTAATCATAGAATATGGCCTGACAACGGTTGTTATTAATTGCATGTAAATGGTGGTGGTGGCCAACGGTAAGTTTGGCCACTTATCTTCTTGTTCTCTGGCTTGCACAGTGAGTGAAAACTCTATTTAGTAGGCATAAGTGAGATGGTGAGTGATGCTTCGCAATGAGTCAGTCACACAGGTTAGCGCATCTAAAGCTTGGCTCTGAAGGTGTCAAATCCTTCTAATCTTCTGACCGCACTTGTCGGGTACAAAAACTTTGCTCTAGGTATCACTCTAATATATCTAATTATATTTATGGCCGTAATACGCGCCAAAGATAAAACTCTTAACACTTTGTAAGTATTTTATAGAGCCTAGCGACTAGCAGATTGTTTCTACACCGACGTCTGGATTGCGAAAGGCCGAATTTCGTATCTCCTCCCTGACCGGAAGTCAGTCGTGCCAGGGAGTTCGTTGTCGTAATTTCGCCGACCGAATTGTGAAATAGTCGTAGCCAAATTTATAGATTTGGCTGGGTACACTACTTTGTAAATTCAGCCTCTCCCCCGATCCTAATGTACCGTATTACTTCATATTAAACTAATAACGTCAATTAGCAGTAGATTATGCTATAGCCATGGACTATCTATACATAGAAAAATAGGAATAAAAACGAATATAGATTCTTCTATAATTACATAAGAATTTTTAAGAAGAATTTATTCCAATTTAAGAAAAAGATGTTGAGGAAGCTGGGGACTTCGTCACATATGCCCACCGTTGAAAGTAAAGTTCGAGAATTCGGACTTTACTCCAGCCAGCACACTCATCAGATTTTGTTGGCACTTACTCCAACAACCCTGGGACATATGAACCAGTCTTCCCCTCTTCTTCAGTAGGGCAATTCCTACTCAACCCTGTTTCTTCGTTTCTAAGACATCTTCTAAGAAACCTCCTCCCTTGATGTCGTTTCCATGGGAACCTATGACGACCTTTTCGTCCCCACCCCGCTTCTCTATTCTGAATTCCCGGAGAGTGTTCTCCCTTAAAGGAATAAGGGTTGCTGGTTGGCACAGTAACAGGTAAATGATTTTGTCGGACTGGGTCAGTACGGTTTATCATCATGTTTACTGTGTCACCTTTAATCCATCCGGGTTTATCTGTTCGCATTGGGGCATGCGACTCTGGAATTCGTCTCATCTTCCCTGACTCAGACGTCTCTGAATCACGGTTGATAGAGACACCATTCACTGTCTCCTGAGGTGTCAGGGGACACTCCATCTCTGAGTTATCTCCCCCTTCGACCACAGTTGAAACCGATAATGCCATCAGATGCACCGGTGGATCATTTAATCTTTCTGCATGTTTCCTAATTAAATACATGGGAAAGACTTCCGGATTACCCTGAATGTTTAATTTGTAATGGGAGCGAGACACCTTATCTGTAATAAGGAATGGCCCTTGCCAACCCATATCTAAAGGATTATCCCCCTTGGGTGATAATACCAATACTTGATCACCTATCTTAGGTGGAGTTCCACCATGAGTAGGCGGGACCAGATGGCACTCTTTACATGACCTGACATATCGTTTGATATCCCGTGTCATTCCCGACCAGAAATAAGAGAAATAAAGCCTTTGGATTGTTGCTTTCATCCCCATATGCCCACTGTCCGAGATGGAGTGCACCATTTGTAAGACATGGTTATGATACCTTTTGGGTATCACAAACTGTTCGTGGACGTGATCCATAGTTCCCGCCCTACGGTATAACAGATTATCCTTTTCGTAGAAATCACCAGCTACCGGTGGATTTCTAGATTTTGGCAGTTTGCCAAAGCAGGATTGTAAGGTGGGACATGCTGCTTGGGCAGCCCTAATCTCCCGAGATAATGGGTTGATAAGAATTTCGGGTTCACTCAAAGCGGTGCCCTGATTCTGGGTCTGCATAGCACAAATATAAGTTGTGGACTTAGGTTCACCTAAATATACATATTTTCGCCCTAACATAAAGGGATATACTGGATCATCTAGCACAACAGCAGAAACTGTTCTGGTGACATATTTGGATGTCACCTTCACCCTAGCAACCTTAACCAGTTTTGGTTCAGAGCTCAGAGTAGCACCTCTTAATTCAATAGTGTGGTCGGTCAATTGTCCAGGTTTCACCAAGTGAGCTGCAATGGCCGCGTCACTCTCCAGACCCGTGTCATATAAACACGGTACCGGTCTCCCATTTACAGTAACTATCTCAACTACTGGAGGTCTTTGATTATTACCAGGGGTCCTCCATTGGTGGTTTTTATTCGCCAAAGTCAAACAAGCCGTGTAATGAACAGGGGGTTTGTTTTTGCAAGAACTCGTATGGTGGTCATTTGTTCTGCAATTGTTACAATATTGATTACCCCCTCTATTACCTGTAGGTTGTTGAGGTTGAGAAGACTGGTTACTATTGTAATTACCTGGATTTTGGTGTGGACTACCAGTGTGCTACCTGTTGTCCTTACCTTCAGAGTTTTTGTTTTGATAACCCTGATTTTGTGTGGAAGGATTATTTTGGGTCTTATCAGTATGACTAGGTTTAGCAGTACCTGCCTCCCCATGTGCAGTTAAATACCTTTCGGCTAGTGAGATTATCTCTTCTAATCTAACTCCACCAGTTTCAGCTATGAACATTTGGAGAGCTTTCGGGAGACCCTCTTTGAATTGATCTGCAAGCATCATTTCCTGTAGCCCCTCATAGGTAGTATTAAATTTGCTCAGTCCTACCCACTTCGTAAAATACTTGTGTTGTCGTGAGGCGAACTGCGCAAATGATTCTCCCTGAGATCTTTTGGCTGTACGGAACTTCAGCTTGTAAGCTTCAGAGGTTAATTCAAATCTTTGTAAGAGAGCATTTTTGAGGGTATCAAAGTCCCGCTCAAGACCTGGCGGAAGCTTTGTAAATACGTCAAAAGCCGGGCCGCAGAGTCCTTGGGAGAGTTTGATATTAAATTTCTCTTTAGGCAGATTATATGCTTCATACATGATGACAAAGCGATCAAGGTATTCATCCATCTGATCCTCCTTCGGGTTGAAGTGGGCCAGTGGGAAGCTCATGGATCCTTGGGAGAGAGACGGTCCTGAAGAAATTTCACTACCGTGATGGGGAGAACTAGCACTACTGTACCTGGACGTATCAGGATTTTGCAACTCCAATCTCCTGACTTCCAATTCATGCTGTCTCAACTGTTCTTCCCTCTTCATTTCCAGTTCCGCTTGCTTCAGCTGTTGGTCTATTTCAGCTTATCGCATCTGCATCTTCTCTCTAGATTCAATTTCTGCGATTCTAATTCTTTCCTCTCTTGCTTCCTTCTCTCTTTCCTTAATGATGTCCCGTTGTTCCCTTCTCCACTCTCGTTCTGCTTCTTTTACATACTTGCCCAATTCGACACTTTCATACCCTAACAAAGTTCCTTCTTCTCTCAACTCCTCTTTCGTAGGTGGCTTTTCGGAAGACATTATTTGGTAACCAAGTTGGGATAATGTGGAGCACCCTGAAATACACTGACTCACCCTAAGTGATCTGTCCTGAAATTATGCAAGTAATAAATTCACTGACAGTATGCACATACACAACTGACGATACAACACAGGGACTTACCCGTCAGCCCACACTCACTTATGATTTTGGCCCTAACTATTTGGAACCAGGTTAACTTATGTTATATTATGTTATGTTATATTTTATTCTAGTATGTTATATTATATTGGCTATCTTAGGGTTTAGTTATGCTATATTATACTACCTATTGTGACTATTAACTTCTCTAGTTTTATTTAGTATAGTTTAATATTGAGATCTAATGGGAGGCAACACCTTACTAGAATCTCTAGTGAAAAAAGATTGAAAGTTTGAACTATCTCATTCCGGACGAGCCCCCCCCCCCCCCCCCACTTGTATCGTAGCGTCAGCTACGATGATAAGGAATATATCAAAGTTGCTGCGGATAGACTTTCTAAGAATAGAAAACTAAGTCACTGGAGAAGACAAGACAGAATAGCTCGTAATTCTAGACGGAGTAAAGGTCCCAGAACAAGTCTAATCTTCTGACAGTGTTCAGGCAGACAGGAATGGCGTACAACTATACTGGTTTGATACAGACAGTCTGCCAAGGTTGTCTAGCTACGTGCCTGAAATAAAAAGCTCGAGCCCCCAAAACTCTAATCACTCTCACCAACACGGAGAAAGACAGAGTAAAATATATAACAGAGACAAACTTTCGTAACTTCTCACTCTCCTATGACTAAGGGTACTAAGTAAGGTAACAACTAGTGGTTGTAAAATTTAAGAAACTAACAATGTTGCATTTTAATCATAGAATATGGCCTGACAACGGTTGGTATTAATTGCATGTAAATGGTGGTGGTGGCCAACGGTAAGTTTGGCCACTTATCTTCTGGTTCTCTGGCTTGCACAGTGAGTGAAAACTCTATTTAGTAGGCATAAGTGAGATGGTGAGTGATGCTTCACAATGAGTCAGTCACACAGGTTAGCGCATCTAAAGCTTGGCGCTGAAGGTGTCAAATCCTTCTAATCTTCTGACCGCACTTGTCGGGTACAAAAACTTTGCTCTAGGTATCACTCTAATATATCTAAATATATTTATGGCCGTAATACGCGCCAAAGATAAAACTCTTAAAACTTTGTAAGTATTTTATAGAGCCTAACGACTAGCAGATTGTTTCTACACCGACGTCTGGATTGCGAAAGGCCGAATTTCGTATCTCTTCCCTGACCGGAAGTCAGTCGTGCCAGGGAGTTCGTTGTCGTAATTTCGCCGACCGAATTGTGAAATAGTCGTAGCCAAATTTATAGATTTGGTTGGGTACATTACTTTGTAAATTCAGCCTCTCCCCCGATCCTAATGTACCGTATTACTTCATATTAAACTAATAACGTCAATTAGCAGTAGATTTATGCTATAGCCATGGACTATCTATATATAGAAAAATAGGAATAAAAACGAATATAGATTCTTCTATAATTACATAAGAATTTTTAAGAAGAATTTACTCCAATTTAAGCAAAAGATGATGAGGAAGCTGGGGACTTCGTCACAGTAATAACACACTTCTGTGATTGCATCAATGCCAGAGTTAAATATCTTAACATATCCGTTGTTAACTTGCCAGGGCCACCTCTCACTGTTGTGGTGCCGTCCATATCCCAGCTGGTCAAGTTAGAACGGTCGAAGACTTCACGGTCAGCCCTCAGTGGAAGGCAGGGGTAGTCCATGGGCATTTACCGCCATCCAAGAAGGCTTCCATAATTGCAGAGCCAATACATAGCGGTCTAGTACTGGGCTCATCCAAGGAATCGCCACGTCCTGCACATGGCTGCTTTAATTCCTCACTTCCATGTATTGGGCATTTCGTTCGTCACAGGCAACTCTCCACACAAACCAGGAGCGGTCGGTCTGCTGACAGCGTACACTCAGCGAGCATTCGGTTGGGACATGTGCTGGACGTTGTACCCGGAAAACAAAATAGTCAGAGCTGTTCTGGGCACGGAGGACATTCCATTCTCACTCGGACGTTTTTGCGTTGTGCCTGTTTTATTTTCGCCCTTAGACCGGCACATCCGACTTTAGCGGGCGTTTGGTAAACGGGCTTGCCTTCCCGTGGTCTCAACGGACATTCGACTCTTACTGCAGTAGTGTCGTCAACATCTCTGCTGGTCAAGTTAGAACGACCAAAGACTTTACGGTCAGCTCTCAAGGGAAAGCAGGGATAGTCCATTGACATTTTCCGCCATTCAAGGAGGCTTCCATAATTGCAGAGCCGACACATAGCGCGCTGAGACTGCGCTCACCCAATGAATCGCAACTTCCTGCTCATGGCTGCTTGAATTCCTCACTTCCATGTATTGGGTATTTCATACGCCACTGGCCGCACCCCAAGCGACCCAAGAAGGGTCAGTCTGCAGGCGACATCCACTCGGCAAGCTTCCGCATCGGACTTCCACGTAATGGACTCACTAGCCAAGTGTTCCATTTCGTGTTAATGAGACGTTTCTCCATCTTTGATTATGCTCATTGAATGAGTTTTTTTTAATACAGTCTCCCATCGTAACCACTGCGTGCGATTGGGACGCTTTTTCGACCTTTGGTAACGCTCACGAGCTAGGCTACAAGTGCTGCCAGCTCAGCATCTTACCTCCGTGCAGCAGAGAGCGAGCAGCGGCCAGGCCCTCTGTGACGAAACCGACCAGATCTCGTGTCTTTACTCCGCATTAATTCCCTTCGGTCGGAATTAAGACGTCAGAGATCAAAATAGCTAGGGGAAACCACAGCTAAAATAGTCCGGTTCGAGTAAAGTCTAGAGTATTCTCGAACGTAATAGGCAG
Organism: Cepaea hortensis; assembly: GCA_963921405.1. Taxonomy (NCBI): domain Eukaryota; kingdom Metazoa; phylum Mollusca; class Gastropoda; order Stylommatophora; family Helicidae; genus Cepaea; species Cepaea hortensis. Next base: position 59,884,344 of record OY992883.1, read on the forward strand.
AGTGCGTACATGATGTCTGCAGTCACGCTGGACCCACAGTCACATCGGGTTGCACGTGATTCTGGACTTCTCCGTGACCCATGAGATTCTCTGGGGCCGAGAAGAATTTTAAACTGCGCAATCAGCTCAGGGCTGTCAGTCACCAGCAAACTGTCAACAGACACGGCCGAAATTTACTGACTGCTGTGAAATGATGTCTGTTCCACCGCGTGCCAGAGCAAGACACAAAGGCAGACAAGTAGTGTGGTGGTTCGATGATCAAGGTAATACCGTAATGCATTATTACTTAGCAGTTGTCCTTAAACAAAGCGCCGAACGCTGAAATGATTGTAAACGCGACGTGAATATTTTTCCGCCCGACTGTCGGCATTTGTAATTAGCTGTATCGATCGGCGAGTGAAATATTTAGGTCAGACGTCTACGATAACAACAGGTAAGTGCTCGTTAACAAAATCAGGCGTGTATACTTAGTCACCTCTGCCCAGCTGTGTAAAACTGACGTTATTGTCGGAGATATACTTGAAGTTGTTAAATTAAAAATATATGCTCATTGATAGTTAGTGCTGAATTTACTATGAAGTTATCCCTGCTACTTGGGAGTGTGTTTTGGGTAATTTAACAGCTATGTTAGCAAGTGTGTTAACAATCTTGTTCAGTGACACGAGTTAGGCTGTGTGATTTTAGAGGCATTACTAGTGATGGGTTATCGGCTTGAGCAAGCAAGTGATGTGTTATTTGCTTAGCTAGATAGTGCTGTAACTTATGCCTTATATAGGTTGTGTTATTAATTCCTGCAATTAAGGTGTTACTTCCATCAGGATGTGGAGGTAAGGATTTGCTAAGTGAGGACGCCAGTGCTATTACTCCTCTATGTAGGAATGTCTTGTAGCTACTTGATAGAGGCAGTTAGGAATTACCTGTGGATTTATGATGTCACTACTTGTTTTTTTTGCCTGCCCGACTGAGTGTATTTGCATGCCCGATCGTACTTATTTCGCTTGCCCGACCGACGGTTTATTTTGCCAGTTCGACCGAGGTGATTTTGCATGTCCGACCGTGTTGATTTTGCATGATCGACCGAGAGCGATGCGACGCGCTGTCAACGAGGCCGGTGCGTTTGTAATGATCCGAACTACGAGCAGACCGATGATGTATGACTCTACTGTTCTCTTCTGTAAACCTGACTCTGTTAGTAGGGTAACACATCCACTAGGAAGTGGGCGTAACCACTGAGCCATTTAGGGAACACTTGCGGGAGGACTAAAGAATTATGGGATGAGGGGCTGGATGCCACTCTAAACAAGGTGCTCTTTTCCACAGCTGTCTGCGGGAAAGATTGCTCGGTGGATTGCCACCAAACCTGTGATAGACCTGCACAAACTTGACCGTCAGGAGACAAGGTCAACTAATAAAGGTCATACCTGTTCTGGGACAGAGATCCCAGGACAAAAGCATTTGCTTGGTTTATGAGTTTGTTAATAAGTTATTAACAAGTCATAATTTAGTAATTTGTTAATAGTGGTATGTTAATGAATTATGATTTATGTAATTTATTAATGTTGTGTAGTCATTAATGAATTATGTTTAATTAATTGATCAATGGGTTAAGTGATTAATTAATTGTTGAGTATATGGATGAGGAGGATATGTCCGACTGGACACCTCCCAGATAATGAAACCTCTACACTGAAAGATAAGTAGGTGTATTCTATGGTTGTTGTTGGAGGAGAAACGGAGGACTGGAATAACACCAGGTAGTAGGATACTATGACAGAGTCAAACAGTCTACTCTAGTGCTATCGGGTCAGATGTTGCCCAGACGAGTTACTTGCCTATATACTAGCTTACTAATGCACCCTCATGGATGTACCTCTTAGGTAAGAGAGATGATCTACTATGTTGATGATCTATTATATCATGTTATGATATATATTTGTCTGATGCATGTGATGTGGTGGTGGTGTATGTTAGTTCTAGTTGTAGCTGAGTACTCTCACCGACTTCATTGTTTCAGGATCTGTTTATATGATGGAGATCCGAAGAGTTAGACCATAAACTCATTGGGACCAGCTCGTTCCAGTGCCAGTAAAGGTGATGTTTTGAGGCAATACTGGGAGCGGTCAAACGAATCTGCCAGAGTCAACACGTGAAAGAACCCTGAGTTTTAGAATGTCACGGTGAGTCTAGGCTAAGATGGCCGCGACGAGTCTGACGAAGATTTGGTCAACAGATGCAGGTTGGGTCTTGGACTGATGCGTCTCCTGATCATGCCAGTAAGGTACTGGTGAAGTTCTATGACGACTCAAAGGTAACTCTTTAGTGACATGTGTACTCTCAAGGACATTAGTTCCAGTTGAGTTGAAGGACGTGAACTCTGTTAACAGTCATTATGATGGCCAGTTTAAATGTTTCAGGCCCGGCTGGCTCTTAGTGAGGTCCAATGTATAATGATTCATCTAACTCCGGTGTGGATCTACATTTGAGATTCTCCATGACACCTGAACGTGGTCAGTGACCCACAACAGTAGTTGCGATTTTCGTGAACACAGGAGAGACAGACTTGTTCGGGTAGGGAGCTACCCCATTCCTAGGTGTGTTAAAGGTCTTTGACATTGCTATTCTGTGAAGTGATTAGATGCCTACAGAGCTGTGTAGAAGTATGAATATGTTGAATTCTTACAATGACATGTTGGATTCTTAATCAGTGACAGTGTTAGTAGATGGAGTCCACGCTCCAATCGTGTGTTGCAGGATAATTCATCCCATTAACTTGAGATGCCAAAGAGCAACCAGGCTCTTATATTCTATGGTATTGTGCAACAGTACTTATCATCAGATGGGGACATCTAGAACTCTAGGGTCGCCCATAAGTCATCAGTAGAGCGGAACTTGTGATTTATTTCGTCATCGAGAGATGACCAGCAAACATTGTGGAAGTGCCCGTCAGGTATCAGACATACGCCTGACCAGCCCGAGATCTTACTCACAGTGGAAGGAGAGAACACTGGAAGGGTCAACGACTTGGAGTTCCTTTGCACTGGAGGTTTATCTGGTGAGTCGTTAGCCACGACTGGACGACGGCACGAACTGAAGTCACATGCTCCATGATGATGACTGATCATCTGTAGATCTTCTCGCCGTTCTCATTCCAGCGGTGTATATATTGTCTTCTATCCAGGCTTTTCAGCCATCCCTCTCTGAGTTTAGTTGACGTATTAAGAAATTGAATTTTGCTTTGTTGACCATGGCTTTGAGTACTAGTATGACTGTTGTCTTGTCCGAGCCCCCTGTGGGTAGGAATCCATAGGTTGGGAGGGAAGGTCAGCTGTCCCGGCTTGTGTGAGGCCCTGTAGATGTAAAGTCCTATTGGAGTGGTCGGAGCAAAGGCTGGGGATATTAACTATTAGTAACATACCTGTCCAAGCCCCGGGGGTCTTGTTACACCCTCTCATCCGGGGATTCCTCATATCCCTCGGCTGAGAGCCCTAAAACAAGTATCTGGACCAAGCATGTAGCAAGCTCAGCATCACGCCTCCATTTCGCAGTGGGTGAGTATCGGCCCGGCCCTCACATCCGAGGGATATTGACTGGCGTTCAGCCATATCGGTCAGCTGAGAGCCGTAGAATATGTGTCTGGACCAAGAATGTAGTGGCATTGTGTGCCTGATTCGGACTGCCTGTCCCCAGTCTACCTGCTAGGCAGCAGGTTTGCGTCTCTTTTGGTCTGGTTCCTATCCCTTGACCTGTCCGACATGGGAGACCCTACCAGTAGCCTGTGCTACCGTCGGAACTAGCTCTTGGGGTCATTGGAACACGCAAGCCCCTCTACCACGACAAGGTGGCAGGCGAGGGGGATGGGGGGGGGGCGCCAGAGGGGGACAGTAAGTTCAGCAATGACAATCTTATATATAAATTAGGATGTGCGTATGTATCTCTGTATGTATTTATGTATCTCTGTCCGTATGTCCTTTATACGCTCGCGAACGGGCCATCGATTGAGATGAAATTTTCTACACGCCTTCCTTTCATTCCAGAGATGCCAACTGTCGTAGTTTTTTTTTTTCTTCTTCTCTCCTCCTCCCTCCTCCCTCCTCCCCCTCCCAAAATACGTACGTCCAGGAAATGGTCTTCTACATAGACACTTCTCTCTGAGGTCGCGATAACAGCTGACCTTTATAACGCTCGCGAACGGCCCATCCGATTGAGATGAAATTTTCTACACGCCTTCCTTTCAATCCAGAGAATGCCAACTGTCGTAGTTTTTTTTTCTTCTTCCTCCTTCCTCCTCCTCCCTCTTCTCCTCCTCCTCCCTCTTCTTCTCCTCTTTCCTCCACATCCCTCCTCCTCCTCTCCCTCCTAATCCTCCTACCCTCTTCCTCTTCCCCTCGCCCCTCCTCCTAATCCCTCCTCCTCCCTTTTCCTCCTCTCCTCCTTCCTCTTCCTCTTCCCTCTTCTCCCTCTTCCTCCTCCTCCTACCTCCTCCCTCTTCCTCCCTCTCCCTCCTCCCTCCTCCTCCTCCTCTTCCTCCTCCTTCTTCCATTCCTTCTCTCCTCCCTCCTCTTCCATCTTCCTCCTCCTTCCCTCCTCCTCCTCCTCCTGCGTTCTCCATCCTCCCTCCTCCTCCTTCTTCCTCCTCCCTCCTCCGCCCTCTCCCTCTCCTCTCTCCTCCTCTCCTTTCCCTCCCCCTCCTCCTTCCTCCGCCTCCCTCTTCCTCTTCCTCCCCTCCTCCTCCCTCTTGCTCCTCCGTTCTCCTCCTCCTCCTCCTTCTCCATTGCGGCGCCGCCTCCGCCCGCTTCCTCGTGCCCCCCCTCCTCCTCCTCCTCCTGCGTTCTCATCCTCCCTCCTCCTCCTCTTCCTCTTCCTCTTCCTCCCTCTTCCTCCTCCTCCTCCTACCTCCTCCCCTCTTCCTCCTCCTTCCTCCTCCTCCCTCTCCTCCCTCTCCCCTCCTCCATCCTCCTCCTCCCTCTTCCTCCTCCTTTTTCCATCCTCCTCCTCCCTCCTCCTCCCCTCTTCCTCCTCCTTCTTCCATCCTCCTCCTCCCTCTTCCTCCTCCTTCTTCCTTCTCCTCCCTCCTCCTCCTTTTCCTTCCCTCCTCCTCCTCCTCCTCCTCCCTCTACCTCCTCCTCCTCCACCTCCCTTCCTTCCTCCCCTCCTCATTCTCCTCCTTCCTCTCCCTCCTTCCTCCTCCTCCTTCCTTCTTCTCCCTCTGCCTCTCCTCTCTTCCTCCTCCCCTCACTCCTCCTTCTCCTCCTCCCTACCATCTCCATTCTTCTCCTCCTCTCCCTCTTCCTCCTCCTACCCTCTTCCTCCTCCTGCCTCCTCGTCCCTCCCTCCTCCTCCTCCTCCTCTCTCTCTACTTCTCCATCCTACTACCTCCTCCCTCCTCCTCCCTTCTCCTCCTCCTCCTCTCCCCTCCTCCCTACCCTCTTCCTCTTCCCCTCCTCCCTCTCCCTCCTCTTCCTCCTCTTCCTCCTCCCTCTTCCTCCTCCTCCTCCCTCTTCCTCCTCCCTCTCCCTCCTCCCTCTTTCCTTGCTCCCTCTCCCCTTCCTCCTCCTCTCCTCCTCCTCCTCCTCCTTCTGCCTCTGCCTCCTCCCTCCTCCTCCTTCTCTCTCCCTCCTCCTCCTCCTCTCCTCCCTCTACCTCCTCCTCCCTCCTCCTCCCTCCTCCTCCTCCCTCTACCTCCTCACTCCTCCTCCTCCCTCCTCCTCCCTCTTCCTCCTCCTCCCTCTTCCCTCTCCTCCCTCTACCTCCTCTTCCCTCCTCCTCCTCCCCCTCTCCTCCCTCCTCCTCCTCCCTCTACCTCCTCCTCCCTTCACATTCCTCCTCCTCCCTCTTTCTCCTCCTCCCTCTCCTCCTCCTGCTCCCTCCTCCTCCCTCATCCTCCCTCCTTCTCCTCCCTCCTCCTCCTCCCTCTCCTCCTCCTAATCCCTCCTCCTCCCCTCCTATCCTCCCTACTCCTCCTGTCTCCGCCCTCCTCCTCCCTCCTCCACCTCCCTCTTCCTCCTCCCTCCTCCATTTAACCAA